>BSBN01000726.1:9000000-9317500 GCA_027924645.1 Cunninghamia lanceolata
CATCATTAAGAATCTGATTGCAAAAAATCCTAGGGAGTGGAATACTTTATTGAAGTATGCTTTGTGGGTGGATAGAACAAAGGTTAAAACAACATTGGGTAATTCCCCGTACCATTTAGTATACAGTACAGATCCTATTTCTCCTGTTAACCTGAGAATTCCAACTTGGAAGTTTGTTAACGAATACTTAGGCTTCAATGACCAAAGAGAGGCTAGGCTAGTTCAATTGCTACACTTAGATGAAAAAAGAAATCAAGTCATAGATAGATTTGCTAAACATCAAGCAATGGTCAAAAGATGGTTTGATAAAAGGGCCAGGGTTAAAACTTTTAAAATCTCAGATTTGGTCTTATGTTGGGACAAATCCTGTGAGAAAAAGGGAAATCATGGAAATTTTGATAAGTTGTGGGTAGGTCCATTGCAGATCGTTGAATTTATAGGAGATAACACATTTAAGTTGAAAACCTTGATTGGTGAGGATATTCCATTACCTGCTAATAGCCAATACCTTAAACATTACTTCCAAGCCTAAAGTGTTGAGTTGAGTCTTACTGTGTACCATATTGTAAGTATTGTACATTCTTATATAGTTGTCTATTTTGTTTTGGTGTTGTTTGTGTGTTCCTGTTTGTTGTTGGTCGCTTTTGTTGTTGTTCTATTTGTTGGGGATCTTCATTTTGATTTTAGATATACAGGAGTAGGCTGCAACTTTAGAAAATGGTGGAATTTTTGGAACTAAGGGAACTAGTCTAAAATTTGTGCATAGGTTGTAACTTTTATAAATGTAGTTTGCTTGTTTGGTCTTTGAAAGATTCTCTTCACCACCAACAAAGTGAAACATTCAAGGAATCATATGAATATACATCTTTAAATTTCTAGGAGTAGGTTTAGGGGATAGTGGACACTTTCATTAAGTGAAAAATCTAAAGGTTTGTCTTTGCTACCACTATAATCTCCACCTTGCATATATAAAAATATAATTCCATTACCTGTTGAACATGAGCTTCATTGCAACTATCAAAAGCATCAAAATAAAGAAAGAGAAAGAAAATTATCAAAGAAATCATTTAAAGCATATGGGGCTACCAGATAACTCCACTAGGGCTATGGATGCTTGACTGGCAGTGGGGCTCTATTTGGGGAGATTATAGTTGTTTAGGGGGGAAAAGAAGTAGGGTTTATTTTGTTGGTGTATGGGGGTTTTAGTTTGAATCCTCCTTTCCACTAAACATTCCAAGGGCTTTTCAACCGAGTTGCCTATCCACTCGAGAGGAGAGTCACCTATCAAGTTGGGTTGCCACAAGGGAAAGCTGGGAAATTCTGAAGTTGTCACACAATGTCCCTAATTAATGCTTTTATGCCCTTGAAACCCTAATTTAAGCAAAACAATAAGTAAATCTGTGAATTACAACATAGCTATTGAAATAAGACAAAGGGTTGAGAACCTTAACTCATTGTTTTTCATAGTCTGGAAAACAGAAATGTCGAGGACAATGGTGATGGCGCCCAAGTCCAAGGTACAGGTTTTTCTGTGAAATCCCGATCTCCTTTTGACACTAATTTCTGTTGTATCCTTAGTTTCTGGCAATTCAAATGCGAAGGACACTATTGATGGTACCCTGGTCCACTTAGAAATCTTCTACCTTGAGAACAAACATGCCAAATAAATCCCAAAGTGTAGAGGAGCTCATTGCCACCAGTCTTGCACCTTGAGAACAAACACACCATACACACACACTTGGAAGACAGAGAAAACATGGCAAACAAGCGATGGAGTGAAACTATTTCTAGGTTCATCACCATCTTAGGCACATTACAGGCACACACCAATGATTGGGCTTCACCACAACAATCGCTGAAAACACGCTTAAGGGTTGAGTTAGTCACAGAACCGCTCCTCGCCTCACGATGAGGACTTTTGAAAATGACAGGATAGTGCAATATCTTCAAGAAATACACCATCCCTGCCTTGCGATGAGGGCTTGAGATAGAAAAGGGATGTGATATCCCTGCCTCGCGATGAGAGCTTAAGATAGAAAAGGGATGTGATATCCCCACCTCGTGACGAGGGCTTAAATGATTGTGATTGATTTTTCAGATTGTTTAAAAATGCTTTGCTATCATCTAAAGTAGATAACTTACCTTATATATGCCCCCACCTTAAGGTGGTTGATATCAAGCATCAATAACAAGCACGTTAAGGTAGGCAGAAAACAGACAAGGGAACACAAGCTCTCACAAAGCCCATGCCCCCTAGAGGTGACATGTACTTTACGATGGCCAAATGTTCCCACAGACACACAATTTCTTGCAAGAAAGGTGTTAGCGTCCAAATAATCATGATAAACAACAATGCATATGATCAACTACATGAAAGAGCCATGCAAGATGAAAGACAAAGTGCATGGAGTAGTAATATTGTTAAAGTGTTGTTAGCAAGATAAGATAACATCGACATCAACATTAAGATAGAGAAATCAAACGGAGTGATTCCGCTAGCCAAGCATTGGATAATATGTAACAAACCCATCGTCATGTATGGACTAGGTCCATTTTTTGATTACTCGCTAAAGGGACACTAGGTTCGCATCAGTATGATATATTTTTTGTCATCCACCAGCTAGGTAGAAACACAAGAGGAAGGTAAACAATAAATCAGAGAGGAGAACAAGTGCCTTAGGGACAGTCATGTAGGAGAGTGCCCCCAAGTCACCAACTGCAACGCTATGTCCGTAAGACACAACACACAACAATGAAATTAGAGGAGAGGAAATAGAGAAGAATGATGATACAAATAGAAGGTCACGACAGAGGCGGTCTCCTAGTATCCTTGACCTTATAAGAGAATCAAAGGTCATCCTAGGAGGCCTAACAACACATAACACATCACGAGGGAAACACAACACGGAGGTAAAAGGGTTAGAGATACTTACCTGTAGAGAGGTTCAAGCTAGAAGTCATCATCAAGGAGGTCATCATCCTCCCAGTCTCAAATTATAGATGAAAGAGGTGTGTAAGGCACTAAATCCCAACTGATGTTCTTGTTTTGCTCATATTTAAGGTCTTCTTGATTTGTTTCAACATTAGGTTGAATGTTATCTTGTTCATTTGTGATCCGTTGGGCAAAGGCTTGTCTCCTCCTCCTCCTCCTTTCTTTCACTAATCTATTTCTTCTTGTCTTAATTCTTATTTTGTCATTGTTGTGGTTTGCCATAGTTTGTACAGTAGAGGAGGAGGCACCATGTTCAAATCTCATTGGCCTTAGTGGAATATTTTGTTGTCGATGAAAGCCTCCCGATCCCTATAAGGATGACGGGGGAGGGACCTCACCATAAATGCCATCTCTCCATGGACAAGGCGGGTTATAGAACCTTTCCTTATCCACATTTCTCATGCCAAAAATTTCATCAAAGCCATAATAATCTTGTTTTATGCTTGCTTCTTGTTCATCTCTTATTGGTTGCAATGGAGACCTAGCCACTCGAGCTAGTTGTTTTGCTTTGTATTTTTTGTATTCTATGAAAGTTATATCTCTTCATGGCTCAAGATCTGTCTCAGGTTGCGGCCAAAAGTAATTAATAATAAAGTTCTTATCCTTAGTCAAAGGTTGATAATCATTACAACGAATAGTACAGATCTCTCTGTTGACCCATTTTTCCTCTAACCAAAGCCAAATAGTCAACCTGGTATTTTCCTTGAAAATCCTTTGGAAAATGTTCCTATAAAGCTTAAAGTGCCAAATTTACCAGAAGTCTTGCCTAAAAAAAACCTTACCATTGGAAAGAGCTTGAAAAAATAGGCAGGTTTGCTTTTTACTTCACCCTGAAATTCAACCAAACAAAGAAGTTATTCATGGTCAAAGTTTTTGTCAACATGCAATTCAAATGTACATTTGGCGGGCTTGCAAATCCCTATCGACCTTAGAAAATGTTGAAAAAGGGGAGTTTTATGCATTTTCTAAATGTATATCAGGCTCAAAAGGTGCATATATATTTAGGGAATCTTTTGCAGGTTCCCTAGGAATATTCTCGATTTGTATATCGGCGATATACAAGGAAAGATGCAAGTGAACATATAAGGTATAATGTACATTCATCACATATTCCTCAAAGATTCCCTATTTGTATATGGGACGTTGTATGTTTGCCTTTGTATTCTCAATATACATTCGCTAGATGTGCAAGGCAAATATGCATCGAAGATTCTCCAGAATATTCCGCACTTACATGTCAAAGGCTTGTATATTGCTTTGTATGTTCGCAATATACAAGAGGGAATATACAATGAGAAGATACATCGCGAGCATATTTCATCAAGATTCCCTGTTTGCATGTATGGGTTTATATATTGTGTTTGCATATTTAACATACAAGGTGCAAATGTACATTTGCTACAGTGCCGCAGGGAAAATATACAAAGGCATTTGTATATTGCCAACATACAAGAGGTGGGGCCCGCGCATATACAAGGAGGATTGTATGTTTTGACATGCAAACGATCACGTGAACAGTGGCTTGTATATCGCGCATATACAAGCGAATATACATTGGCGATACGCAAGCCGGATTTCAAATGAATATCATTCTGGCTCATTCAGGCTTCGGGTCTGATTTGTATGAATGGGTGTTTGTATATTTGCATGCATGTAGGAATATACAAGGTAAAAGATACATTGCGAGAATATTCCATTAAGATCCCCTATTTGTATATGGGGGGTTTGTATGTGTGTTTGTTCGCACATACAAGCTGATATACAAAGCTGACATATACAGTCTAGACCTGATATAAGTTTCAATCTGTTCTATGTTATTTTCGGGTCCTTTGAAAGGTGTTTGTATGTTTCAACATACAAAGGAATAGATACAAAGACACATGCAAGCTGGATTTCAAAAATGCTTCCGATCTGCTTCATAAAAGGTTTGGAATCTGTGGCTTGCATGTATGTGGTGCTTGTATATTGCGATATACAAGTCAGAATATACATGAGAAGGTGATACAAGCTGGACCCAGCAAAATAATGAAATGTAGCTAATGGTGTTTTGAGGTCCGCAGCTTGTATTTTGCATATGCAGAAGAGGAGATACAAATGGTGGGGTCCACCGAGGCAAGCACTTTGTATATATTTTTCTGCTTGTATGTTCGCTTGCACATTTCAAAGATGCAAGGCCAGATACAAGCTAACATACAAGTGGTAGGGCTCGCATATACAAGGGAGCTTGTATGTGTATGCAATTTTGAAAATACAAAGAATATACAGGGGCCGATATGCAAAGCGCCATGTATGTGAAAGGAGTTGCAGAATGAATTTTTGAATGCTGATTTAGGCACCAAGATGCAGTGATATACATAGAGATGCAAAAGTGATATATACAGGCAGTTGACCAAATTTTGACTGCCTATATCTTCCCCATTTCAATGAATTTTGACATGCTTCAAGAGGCAAAGATGCATGTTTTTATCCCCTCTTTCTTTTGGCAAGGTTTTCAGGAGTTTTTGTCACTTTTCAATTTTCAGATCTGGAAATGCATATTTCAGCGACGACTTTCAGCAGATGAAGATATTCTTGGGGTATTCATTGCTGCACCAAGATCAGGCAGTTCGCATTAATTGTAAAAGATATCCCTGCACCGCCATGTTTCAGATATCTATGTGTTCGCTGTTGAAGATAACCACGCAGCTGCTTGCATTCAAGACCCAAAATATCCCCTACTTGCCCAACGCCAGATATTTAACGCCATAACTGATGTGCCTGGGTAGTCATTAAATGTAGATATTTTCTGAGACAGCTCTTAGAGCACATTTTTGTAACCGACTTAGGATAGTTTGGGAATGCGATATATATGCATTCGAATGTTGTAAATAAGGTTGGAAATTTTTTGGCATCTGGGTCTTTCTATTTCCAAAACAAAGTTTTCATATATTGTAACCTTGTCTCTCTGTCAAATATATGCAAGTTATTTTTACCTCTTTACTGATTTTTCTGGTTCTGTGTGAATCTGCATATGGTTTGTCTGTGAATGTTGTATTCCTCTCAATCATATTGCTTCTCGCCTTTGCTAGAATCATCTAACCTGTGTGTATGCCTACTTGCCATATTCTGATTGTGTTGTGCATCCTTCAGTTCTGTGGAAGTCTCTTTAAATCTGTCTGGTGTATCACCTTTTTATGTTTTCAAGCTTTTATTCATTTTCATTACAAGCATTCTCTCTCCCTTTTTCCCAAAAATTTAGTAGTTTCAAGTGATAGATAGACAAGGAAGCCGGCCTTCTCTAGAAGTTTGATCTCATTTAGCAAAGTCCCACACTTAGAGATCAATCCCATGTTATTCCAGTTTGTAGAGCTTTAACAGCTTCATGCAAGGGTGCAAAACTGGGTGATAACACTCTCCACACAAAGGAAATTTTATACATTTGTGAATGGTAGAAGGAACAACATTCATAGATTTAAGCCAAGGATGTCCAAATTTTACACAAAAGAGGTCAGATAAGGGGATTATATCAAATGACTGATCCACAACTTTATCATAGACCGAGACCATTAGAGTTATCTTGCCAATTGGTTTCATTAAAGCTCCATTATGTGTTTTAATTCTCAAATTTAATGATTCATAAGACTCTTGCACCATTTCATTTTTAAGGAGGAAATATTCTATGACCATGTTTGTCATGCAATTAGGATCTATGAGTGTTCCGTGCACAAGTTGTTCCATTATCTTTACCGTGATATAAAGAGGCCCTTCAGTTTCTACCATTTCTTTGTCATGAGGTGTGAATTTTATTTCAAGCTCAGGGGCTCTCCTTTTCAAATGAGGCCTAGGAACAAACCTAGCATTGTTATTGAATTGATAAGCCATGTATAAGTTTGCAAAGGAGTGTCAAATTAGATTTTCAATATCTTCCAAAACTTATGCAAAAAAGCAAATGCAAAAGTGATGTCGAATATTCTCTAAAATGCTTGATTTTTCAACTTTTCTCAATGCAAATGAATGAAAGAAGAGGTGTTGTAAAGATTTTTAAGAGGGAAAACACATGATATGCCTAAAAATAGTCCACTAATACAAAAATACCTTTCACAACAAGCTTTTGAAACAACTCTAGAGATTCAATAAGTCAAAACCTAGTGAAAATAGACCAAAATATGCGATTTTTCACCAAATCTCAATGCAAAAGAGTAGGGCAACGGGTGTTGTAAGGAAAATGATGATGGATAGAAACTTATAATAGTAGTAACAGCCACCTAATGACAAAAAATCTATTACAACACGCCTATAGTGCCACTCTAGATCAAACCCTAGTGCAAGAATAGCAAAAATATGCAAATTTTCACAAAATTTTAATGCAAAAGCCCAAAAGAAAGGGTGTTGTAAGGAAATTGAGAAGGGGAAATAGATAAAAACCCTAATTACAACTAATTAGTATAGAAAAATCCCTTAGAACATGCTTGGATTGAAAATCTAACAAGACGATAAGGCCAAATTTGGTGAAAAAATACAAGTTTTCAAGCCCTAGACTTGAAATTTCACAAGGAGGCCACTATGATGCAACACTACAATTAGAAATTAGACCTAATGAGTGTTTTAACAAGGTAGTAAAATCTTAAACAAGATTTTGACTACAACCCTAGCTCATGCAAAACTAGGTTTTCATGAAAAATGCACAATTTCAAGCAATTTCTAGCAATCAAGCATGTAAATGAATTGTAAATGATGAATTTCTATATTTTGTATCAGATCTAATGCAAATAACATAAATTAATTTAAATTAGATGCCAGTTAATTCAAAGTTTATAACAATGTAAGCCTAATATGCCAATTTTTTTGAATTTTTCAGTTCTTTTGTAAATTTTTAAATGTAATACAATGAATGAATGTAAATCTATGAAACAACACTCATCAAGGTGCCAAAAAGTTCAAAAACATGGGTTCACCAAAATTTTTAGGGGGGAAAAGAGGTAGGGTTGATTTTGTTGGTGTATGGGGGTTTCAGTTTGAATCCTCTTTTCCACTAAACATTCCAAGGGCTTTTTCAACCGAGTTCTCTCTCCACTCGAGAGGAGAGTCACCTATCAAGTTGGGTTGCCACAAGGAAAATCTAGGAAATTCAGAAGTTGTCACACAATGTCTCTAATTAATGCTTTTATGCTCTTGAAACCCTAATTTAAGCAAAACAGTAAGTAAATCTATGAATTATGATAGATACTATTGAAATAAGACAAAGGGCTGAGAACCTTAACTCGCTATTTTTTGCAATCTGGAAAACAGAAATGTCAGGGACAATGGTGATGGCACCCAAGTCTAAGGTACAGGTTTTTATGTGAAATCTTGATCTCCTTCTGACCTGATTTTTGTTGTATCCTCAGTTTCAGGCAATTTAGATGCGGAGGACAGTGTTGATGGCACCCTAGTCCACTTAGGAATCTTCTGCCAGATGCCAGAAGCTTTGCAAACCCTGATTATCATTGTCCGGTCTGTTTCTGTAGCTTCGGATGCAGAGGACAATGTTGATAGCGCCCGTTTCCCAAAATCTCGTACAATGTCTGCTTCTTTTCAGATCCTGAATCTTTAATGTCCTCTAATCTTCCCTGTAACTCCACTTTCTCCAGATCCAATACCTATAACCTACATTCACAAGGAGTGTGGGAGGGGGTTGTGGTGTTTAGAGGCTTGCCTTGGTCAAGCCTTAGAGAGACATTCAAGTCTTCTAAACACCGTTGTCAGATGAGAGTGCGTATCCTATGGGATAGAGGCAAAAATCCAAATGATAATGATGATAAAACACAATAGATGTCACCTTGATGATGAAGCTCTGTGGAAGGAAGATGCTCTTTAATTCCATGAGAAGAAGATGTAATCCAACCTGCAAAAACAAACACAATAACAATGCTATGCTTTGCAACACAATGAAAATCACAAGTATGCCAATAGCTCACAATCATAAACATCTTCTCATTTCTAAATGATAATCTACACATGCTTATATATGCAACTTTGGGTCCACGAAGAGGGGAAGTTTTGGCCAAAAAAAATCTCGCAAGAAATGTGTATGCGTTATTGAAAAAATGTGTACGCACTTAGTTACAGGCACCCAAGCCTAAAACGCATACGCGTTATAAAACGTGTATGCGTTATATAACAAGAAATGCATACGTGTTATAAAATGCGTATGTGTTTCTTAAAGGTATTCAAATGGGAAAATACATAACACGTACGCATTATTTAACGCATACGCGTTTAGTTTTAAGAACGCGTATGCATTTTTCAAAATTTGAGGCTTGAGAAAGGCTTGGTAACCCGACCCTTAGCCTTTGACTTGCAACTAAAAAACTAAGGCAGGTTCAAGAGAAATGTCCAACTTTGACAATATAGATGATGTACTTTTTTTCTGAATTAATCTATGAAATTAAAAACCATTATAGAACATGATTTATAGTTTCCAAATATATTTTTTTTGTTAAGATTGGATTATGTTTTCTATTTTCTAATTAATTTCTAAGCAAATTGGTCCATAAACTTGAAATATCAAGCTTTTTTTTGGTTAATTTTTTTGTAAAAAATTATATGACATCAATCTTCAGACAATTCTCTACACAATGAAAAAAATTCAAAAATGTTTAGTTTAGGTCCAATTATGTTGTCCGTACACGTTGATTTTTAAAAACAACAATTAGGGCCAATAAACATTCAAGAAAAAAATTACAAAAAAATATCCTCATCAATCTTCATGTTGTTAGATATCTTTTCTCAAAAGGAATTAGAAAAATACTTTTATTTAGGTCAAAAAGCGGCGTCCGTACACGTGCATGGTATGGTAAAAAAAATAACTTTTAAAAAGTGGTTTTTATACATGCCTATCAAAATTTAATTTTTATCATTTGGGTATTTTAATAAATTACATATTTGGAAACTATATTCAAAATACTAAATTTCATATTACTAACTTTTTTTAAGATTCCTTGTGTAAGTGCTTCAAATTTTCAGTCCAAGTGTGATAAATTTTGAAAAACAACAAAAACACTTCCACTTTTTGAGCTTTTTATGGATCCAACTTCTTGCATTAGCCCCTACTAAGATTCCTGCCAAGAATTTCATAATTAAAACTTATGATGTCGACCTAGGACCTAAATAATGGTCACAAACCTGACATTTAAATTTAGGGCAAACCCAAAATAGGGCTGGACTATGGCGCTAGCGCCAAAGTCGACTCCCCTGTCTTTGTTCTGGGATCATCAAAATAGTCCCCCTTAGGTCCCATTTGTCACAAGGCCCGAGGGTTTTCTCATTGAGAGTCTGAATTATTATGCAAGCTGATCTAAATGCAATCTAAAGACCCAAGAGCTAAACCTTAAAAGGAAAAAGGCCCCAAGGGTGCATTTTTCTGACATAACAATAGCGATAACCTTGTTGGGGCTATGGATGCCTGACTGGCAGCAAGGCTCTATCCAGATTGGTTTAGAAGGTTGAATCCACCTATGTAGTTTAATGCAAATAGTTGTTGTTTTCTGAGCCTGTTCCAAAGAATGGTAATACATCAATTGCACACACTTAAATTCCTTTGAAAAATTCTTTTGGGTTAGTGAATACATTCTTTCTGTGGTTGAATAGCATTCTTGCATATAAGAAAGTTAGAAATCTATGATTTATTTGATTTTGTTTCCTGAGTTCTTTAAATTTGGTTGTTTTATTTCGTTGCTAGTTGTTGTGATGTCCACAACATGCCCCATTTTACCCTTTAGCAAAATGAGGACCCCTCTTTTGTTCCTTTTGCTTTTGTGTTGGTTTGGTTTTGCTTGTTGGGTGGTAGGGGTAAAATCTCTTTCCAGTGCTTGAATTTTATGATGCATAGTGCCTAGTGGGGAACAGTGGCTACCAATGAAATCTGTGTTAAAATTTAGCTAGGGTTGCTTTTTGTATGGTTCAATTTTTTTGCGTATTTCAAGAGTTATGCCAAATTTTGTGAAAAGTCAATGCTAGATTGTTTGGTCAAAATGTATCACATCTGCATTGCCATTTGCATGTATCTTATATATTGTGTTTTTTGGTTTGTCAAGTTATAGTATACATCATGTTTAATTCTCGCTTTCTATTTATATCTTAAGTTGTCAAAACATGCAGATGCAAATCCGGACCTAATAGCTTTTTGTGATGTGTTTTATAACGGAAGAGGTCCGAATTGGTATTTGTATATTACAATGCATGTATCATATATGCAAATTTGAAATATGCATCGACGGATGTCAAAGGAGGTTCAAAATTAGCATAGCAAGTCGTGGTCATCTCATTTGTATGGTTAATACATTGCTAGTAGTATACTTTCTTATACAAATGCATAAATGGACCCGATAGAAAATCCAGTTGAATTTACAAAGCAGAAGAGGATAGTTGTATTTGTATGTATCTTTATATGTATAAGCACGTGTATCTAATATGCAGATACAAATCCGGACGCGATAAGAGAGTTCAAACTTTGTAAACTTTAGGTGGGGTCCGTGTTTGTATGTTTGAGATGTATGTATAAAATATACGAAAGAGCAAGATGTAATCACAGATGTGAAATTTATGATTAAATGGCAAAATAAAGTGCATTTATACGTAACAAAAGGTGGAAAAGTCAACATCACGTACATGTGTTAGGAAGTGCATGTGTGCGATATACAAAAGGTGATACAAATAAAAATATATACAAGACCGAATCTGAATGTAATTCCAATTTGTTTCGTAAACCTGATGGAGTTTGCATTTGTATATTTTGGCAATTGTATAAGATATACATAAACATATACAAAATCCTAAATATGCATTGAATGGTAAAATAAAGAGAAAATCAAATTGTATATGTTGCTTGCAACATTTAATGCATATTTACCATGGGAAATACCTAATTTCAAAAGGAGTACAAAGGAAATTTAATTACGTTAATTTCACAATTGTGTTTGGAATTCAGTTGCAGAGTGTTCCACAGAGTTAAAAGCAAACAAAGGTGAATTACAATTCCAAGGCAGTTACGGTGAGCTTGAACAGTAAAGTCTCTTGCCAACGGTGTAAAAGTTAACGGTTGTGAATCAGGTATGTACCTAAAATTCCTGCTTGTGATTAACAGAATGCAATTACAGTAAATTCTACAGTAATTATAGTAAGATAATAGAAATGGTTTAAAGTTGGTAAATTTCTAGGATTAATCGTAAAGCTTGAACATAGTATAGCTATACACAACTCAAAAAGGAAGAGTACTTTGAGCATAGTTAGTTTGAGAAGGGATTCGCCTATGTCTGTAGGAAGGATTATGTCGAATATCATGTCTCCTTTCTGCATTTGTGAAAACATCTGTAAGTTTTGATAATACTGTTGATACATTCAAAAGATTTGAAGTCATGAAGCATTGTAAATTTGAAATGGCTAGTATATTTCAATAAATGTAAACATCAAATTTCTGCGTCCATTCTGGAGTGTTATTTGATTCATGTGTTTCTGATATATTTCCTTTGAAGATTGCAATTCTATATGTGAATTTGTGAAAATAATCTAGATTAGCATATAAGAATTTCCTTACTTTTGAATCGTCTAGAATAATCAAACTTATCCACGTAAGTAACAATGCATTATATTCCTGTCTTGATCATTTTTCTAACCCTAGATTTTATCTTTCTTTCACCAATAGTTTAAAAATAAATAGCCAACATGCAGTAATCTAAAGGAAAAAGTTAGAGATTTGGATAAATACATGTGAATGATAAAGATCTTTGATAGTTTTCATAAATTTTGAGATATAGAGCATGTTTCCTTAACATCCATACAAGGATTGACATTAAAGTTACGAATGTATGCAAAGGATCAACGCTTTGACAGTAATTTGGAATTGTTTTTTACAGAGATTGAGTAATCATAGCTAGCAAAGAGCAATTACATCACGTAAGGCCCCTTGTTAAATAGCTTCACATTGAACCATGAGTAATCTAACACAGTCATGACTTGACTAACAGAGACTTGGGATTGTGAATTATTATTTGATAATTCTCCATATCTTTCAAGATAGATGAAGTTCATAGTGAATTTTATCTCGTGTTGTGTGTGTAATTTATCCGCATCAACAGGAACCAAGACTAGTGGTTGCACACAACATAATGGATTTTGAAGCTTTTGATGTGGAGGGGGTGTGGGGAGTAATGGGGATTTTTTATTTTTCCAATTTGGGGACTTAAGGACCCAAATGGACTTAGGATTTGTAGAATTTTTAGACGGGGAGTGAGATTTGTGGGATTTAGGATTTTTTATACAATGGGATTTGGATGCTTCATTTGGATTGATTTCTTTGTTCTTGGGGACCCACACCATTGTTGTTTTTTCTTTTGGGGGTGTGGGCGTTTGTAGCCTTTTGGATTCTTGATTGTGCTTATATTTTGTGTATCGATGCCCTTCAACATGGTGATCTTGAGACTTTTGTGGATTATTTGCTTTATGTAAGGAGGCATCCAAATTTATATCCTTTCGGGTTTGTGGTAGCTTCATGTTTGGGCGGTGTGTGCATTCGTT
Organism: Cunninghamia lanceolata; assembly: GCA_027924645.1. Lineage (NCBI taxonomy): Eukaryota > Viridiplantae > Streptophyta > Pinopsida > Cupressales > Cupressaceae > Cunninghamia > Cunninghamia lanceolata. The sequence goes on from BSBN01000726.1 coordinate 9,013,526, forward strand.
GATCTTGATTAGGAATTTTAGGGGATTTAGGGGAGCGGGATGTGTGGATGAATGGACTAGGGGATTTAAGGATGGGGATATTAGGAGTTGGGAGGAGGGGAGGTAGGGTGGATGGAGGGTGATGTATGCTCACATGATTTTGAGAATGGTATAATGGTGGAGGAGGGATAGCAACAAATGATTTGGAGGTGCGATGAGGTGCATTGGGTTTGGGATTGGAAGAAGATGTCGTGTGAGGTGTGCGGATGGTACCAACATGTTTGAATTGTTGTCCTTGGAATATATAGCCAAGGCCATGTGATCGTGGATGGATTTGGACATGGATGGTGTTACATCCCAAAAGTTGACTTTGATTTTACTATTTACTTTCAAGTGATTAGTAGTGAATTTTATGGATAAATGTTTAGACACTGAGATATAATGTCAGAGTCAATCATTGATTTCTTATCAGTTCATGTGATTAAGTATAATACATGTGATTGAATAATTTAGAAATTTATGTTACGAGGTTTTGATTTGTTATTCATAAGATTTGTGAATGGACTAACGATGCACTAATCTCGGTTTGGTGATTGCAAGTTGTATTCAGGAAAACAAATTTCAACCACTCTCCAAGAAAGAGAGAGAGTATCTTTTGAGGAGAGGAGAATAGACATTTGGTTTTGAATAGTTCATTTTCTGTCTAAGTACAATGTATCTTCAGTTAGTGAACCCTTGTCGATTAAGGTAAGTCGTGCTTAATCCAGTTGGTTTAAGTTTATTTTTTTCAACTTAGCAAGTTGTTGATGTCACTTAGAGTCTTTTTAATGTGTTTTTAACATCAACTTAGTATTTTTTGCAAATTCAGCATCGTCAAGGTTGAATGTTAGTCATTTTGTGACTAAGGCAATCTTTTTGTGAAAACATCATTCTTTGCATTGTAAACAAGAATATGTTGTGTTTGCATTGATGTAGTTGGAAGAAATTAAAATTGTGTTTCTTATAGGAAGTTTTTAACGTTGAATTTTCATATTTTGTCAAAGCAAAATCCACTTGGTTTTCACTAATACGTGAAGGGGAGATTTTCTCGACCCAATCACATATTATGCTTATGTGTGAGGCAATGTAAGTATACATTGCATTCTCATAATCACAATTGTTAATAATATCTAATTTTTTAGATTATAATAAGTAAATATCTATTAGTGGGTTTAAATGATAACAACCTTCTTAATGAAGAGGCATTCTCTCTTAACCATTTTGATAACATAGGATACTTTAAGGGATGTCATTGAGTCGAAGAGGAGAGGTGTTTAATAACCACGATCCCATTCTACTTGCATGCTCGACCCAAGAGCATTCCCAGGCTTGCAAAGTGGATAAAGCCACAACTAATGGAAGTGATAATGGACTTATATCATGAGCCGAGAGGAATATAAGGAGGAGGTTATCACATGATAGAGGATATAGTGAATGCAGTTTAAAGAGAAGGATGCTTAATGCAACATAGGAAGATGATAGCATAGAGTTTAAGTGCAAGTTGACATAGAATACTAGCTGAGTCGATAGGATATAGTCTAAAACATCACTATAATTGCATTTGTGAGGCGTGCTTGGGTAAGAGCCAAGCATATTTTATTATATTTTCTACTTAAATTCACGTTGAATGAAACTCGTTTGGCAATAGTAATTTATTCTCTTTTGAGAGCATAGGAATATCATTAGAAGAGTGTGAAATTTCTGAGAGTTTTAAAGACTTGAAGTTGAGTGTAAAGTCTTCAAAATAAACGTTAAGCTGAAAGATAGCATGGATATATTTACAACATTGATCTCATGAATCAAATCGATGATACTATCTAAATTTATTGTTTGTAGTTGTTGAGAATATGCATATCGAATCTATAACAAACCAGAGATGTTATTTTGTGTATAATGTTTAAACAATAAATAGAGATTTCTTTATGAGTAGAGTGTCTATATAATAATAGAGGATACAAGTTATTTTTGTATTCTAAATACATAAATAAGTGGTAGTTAATCTCACCTTCTTAGATTTGATATAAAGAATTGTATTACAACTGGTTTACTATGATAACAAACACTAGTATGATAATGAGAACCACAAGAATATATATTAGTTATGCAATATAGAATTCACATTGATTTTACATAAACATGGTGTGGTTTACAGTAGTTAGACTTTTGGTTTAATAATACAGTTTTAATGTATATGCTGATATGAAATAGATAATGTTGATTTTGAAAGAATATCAATTGTTCTATCCTCCAGATTTGACTTCTTTATTTACAAAGGGTTTGAACCATACAAGAAGAATATTTTGATAGAGTAATTTATCTTTGATCATATTTGTTATTATGTAAATAATACAAGTACAAACTTGCTATTATTCGAAAGAGAAACCAAAGGGTTATGGTTAATTATAACCATGTCAACTATTATAACCTTATATATAGCTATTTTATGTGGGTTGACAACGAAGGGTCAAGAACCCTAAGTTTTAATGTTGTATTAGGCTTGTCCAAGGAAAGTTTGTTTTTAGTTAATGGTGGTTTCCCTTGGTAGAGAAAATAATTTGTTTTATTACAATTGACTTGAGTTATGGACTCATGGAGTATATGTCGATAAGTAATAGACCTCAGATTTTGCAAGTATGCAAAGAGGTACTTTTGGATGGATGGTCAACCCATAAAATCTTATGGTATGAATGACAGGGTCATGAGAATTAACTGAAGTTAGGTAGACTAGATTTTGAGTTAGACAAGACTATTTTTAAAACCATTTATCAAGAGAACCAAGTTATCAAGTCAGACTGTAGGATGTGATAGTATCCAGGTCAAGCTAGAGGTGGGTGGACATTATGACTACATTCACTAGAAAAATCTATTTATATAGAATCTTTGGCCAAAGTAATGCATACGTATTTCCATGCATTAGTTGGTTCACTGTGCCCAGATTTCATAACCTGTCAGTATGATCATACTTAGTTAGAGGATTGTCTAGAGTTGTGTGATCAATAGAGTTATGTAGGATACAACACTAGTACTCAAATGGCAGATATTGGTTGGTTACCTTATGTCTATACTCTTCATGAAGGGTAGGGCCACTTCCAGTTGGAATGTGTGCGGGGGACTGCCGGTCTATGGTTGGAGGTAAAGCACTCGGAAGATGCTCTCTCTCTCTCTAGCATAAGACTTACCGAGACTTATGATATAGATATCAGAATTCCAGATGCAACATACATATTTGATATGTGACCTGTATTTCATAAACTATGTAAATTTTATCAAGTACAGATTATTGTCTGAAAAATGAAGTGTTGGTTCTGTAATGAATACATGTTGTATATTCCGAAATGAAGTTATGTTTTATGATGTATTTTGATTCCTTGAGAATATTTTAATTCAAAAAAAGAAGTTCAATCTCTTTCACTTAATGTATATATATCTCTTGGTAAATTTTTGTTTAAGTCTTGTATAAGAGTTATTATGTTATAGATGGGCTCTAAGATACCTTGTTTAAGAATGCCTAAACCTTTGCCTCAATAGTTCATGTTTTGGAGCACGCTATGTGTGATGGGATGTTTATTGTTTTAGAAACAAGACGCTAGTCCATTATTAGATGGGGGAGAATGGGTGGTGGATAGAAGTTGTTCCTCTCCTATGAGAGAACCACCACGGATGAAGGTGTTGGGTCCAAGGGGATAGGATGATGGATTTGGGATAAGGTCGATAAGAGATGGCAAATGATCAATAGGGATGATGGTAAAGGATCAATGGGGGATGGTAAAGGGATGATAAAAGATGGTAAATGATCAATAGGGTACGATGTTATATTAATAAGGGATTGCAATTGTGCATAACTCTCCTTTGTAAAAGATTTCCTGCATATGATCCTGGCTCCTATGAGCCCTTGAGCAAGTCTAACAGGAAAGAGTCTTTATTACAACATGGTTTTTGTTTTGCTTCTTCTATTTGGAAGAATCAGTATATTCAAATGTTAAGAGAAACCTTTATCCATTAACTTTCCCATGCAAGCTTATTACTTGTTCAAGAAAGGGATTTGACAATTTAGTGATATATGGGACTTCATTTTGTTGCGTGGCCTCCTTGGCAGGTCATTAAAGAATGACTTGGCTTGAACAATAACTTCGAGCAATTTCTTATTTTAGTGCAATCTCTAGCCCCCCTAATTTAATGATTAAATTAGGCACTCCAACATCATGTTACTTCTTCAAAGATTGGTAGTGATTGTCCACTCATCACTTCTCATTCCTACCCTTAAAACAAATTTATTTCTCATCTTCCCAAAATTTCTTTAATTCCCCACCTCAACAGTAAATGGAAGTGCAAATTCAGTCATAAATATTGGGTCAAGCTGAGTGCACAAATATGGAAATCCAAAGTTGATACAAATGCTCAAGTTCTTGCCTAGAAAATCCTACATTGCAAATTGCCTGTTGGTGACAAACTAAAACATTTGTTGTTTAACCAATTAAATGACCATTTTGTCATTCAAACGAAAACATGAAACACTTATTCAAAGCTATATTTTTTGTTAAAAAATAATGATATGCTATTTTTAGAAACCTAGTTGTTTTATTTGGTCATCATTTGAGCTAGAAAAAATCTTTATTTAGAATGGGTATGGAAAATAGTGTGGTTGCTAGTTCAAAATTTAGACATTTAATCCTCTCACACTTATGAAAAACTCTATATTCAATTGTGTTTTCTAGTTCTTATATTCATCAGGAAACAATATATTCAAGGTTTTACTCTAAATTTTCTAGATCACATCTCTATCTTTTGAGTTGTAGGCAGTGCTAAAGACGAATAAAGATATTGTCTACAAGTTGAATTGAATCAAATTGCAAACCAATCAATTTCAAGTCAATCAATGAATTTTAAAGACAGACATGACTATCATTCCAAGCACAAGGGCTAATTAATTATATGGGATGAATTCATTTATAGATGATATAATTTTTGTAATTAGTAAGCTATATATATAGTTATACTTACATATAACCTTTGTTATTATTAGTCTTTTATTCACACAATCTTCTACATATAATTTTATTCTTTCTATACATATCTTATTTTCTACTTTGTAATATTATTATTTGTATATTTATTCATTCTTAAACATTTTCAAAACTTTCATTCTTTACTACTTTTTAGTTGCTTATTACGCCGAGAGGGTAACTACAGTGGTGGCATGGGGGTGAAATGACGTGAGTGTGTTAAGAAAAACAACTTTAAAAACATTAAAAAAACAATAGTCGACAAATGCACCATTAATAATTAAAACATGTTATATATAAAACATAAATGTTAAATGACGTGAGTGTGTTAAGAAAAACAACTTTAAAAACATTAAAAAAACAATAGTCGACAAATGCACCATTAATAATTAAAACATGTTATATATAAAACATAAATGTTTGAAACGAAGAGAGACAAAAATAAAATCATTAATTACAAAGCCACAAGCAAAAATAAAAACAAGAAGCGGCAAAATCAACAGTCAATGAAAATCATAGGTATGAATTTCATAGCCAGAAGCAAAAAAAAAATAAGAAGCAAGATTTGCTGGAATAATGGTGTTAAGTGTATGCATAAATTTGTGCATTTCGTTTTGTTTTCTGTAACATAGAGTTTTATTAACTAATCCTTTTATTTTAAATATAGATTAAGACTTTATTATTTTAAAAATATATGTAAACAACTAACCCAAAGTTTGTAGTCCTTGCATTAATGAATGGGTTTTATTAACTAATCTTTTTATTTTTAATATAGATTAAGACTTTATTATTTTAAAAATATATGTAAACAACTAACCTAAAGTTTGTAGTTTTTGCATTAATCAAAACATGTATACATATATGCTCAAAATCTTAAAATGTAAAACCCTAATTTATAATATACAATAGTAAACCAATCAAAGATTATTTACCATAAATTTATGGCACTATAGTTTATTAGGTTTAGAATTCACTCAGAACATATATACACATAGTAACCCAAACAAACATTATTTATTAGAAATTTATAGTTTATTAGGTTTAGAATTCACTCAAAACATATATACACATAGTAACCCAAACAAACATTATTTATTATAAATTTATAGGGTTTAGAATTCATCGTCCTCACTTTTAACCAAGATTTTTTTAGAACTAAATTTATAAAGTCATAAATTTATAAAATAAAATTAATATTACAAGTAATTTTAAAACCTAAATTTTTACTCCTAAAATAATATTATTTTATATGTAATAAAATAAAACTTAATAAAATATAGTGTTATAAAATATTACTTTAAGACATATTTTTATAAAACATGAACCACTAAAAAAGAAATAAATTAAATTTTATTATGTAGAAAATAAACTAAAACTAGCATTTCTATATTTAAAAAATATATCTAAAATATGCTGAGAGATATCCTTCTTGAGGCACCTATTTTTAAGCAATTTATCACACATAGGCACCTCCAGAAGGAGTATTTTAGATATTTTTTTAAATATAGATATGCTAGTTTTATTATAATTCAAAAAATAAAATAAAAAATCTACATACATCTTCCAAACCAAACAAATACATTGCTCTCACAAGATAAACCACAAAATCCATTTCCCTACAAAAGGACAATACAATATGGGAGCTATAGGCACTACATAGAGCATGTTTTTTGCCCTTTTCCCTTAAAAGCCCCACAAAGTGTACCATTTTCCCTCCCGAGTTTTTGAATTTAGTGCAGGCTCCCTAGCTTTCAAGTTTCAAACCATTAATTTTCAAAAACGGTCGGCCACAACACGTGGCCGCGTCTCGTTAGCCAAAGTAGTAATCCGTGTCTCTGTCATAGACGAATTTAATCCGTCCGATCCCATTATGTTATCGACGGCCAAGGTTTCCCGCTTGCCTTTCCCCTTCGACAGGGAGACTATAAATAACGAGAGCGGAAATTTCACGATCATATCAGATCGTGTGTCAAAGCTGATCTAATTTAGAAGAGCTAAGGGTTTCGTGTATTTGTGTCGGAAGAAAAATGGATTCGTCAAAGAAAGGAGGAAGAAAGGGAGGTGCAAAGAAGAAATCCGTCACCAAATCAACCAAAGCCGGTCTGCAGTTCCCTGTTGGAAGAATTGGCAGGTATTTGAAAAAGGGCAGATATGCCAAGAGAGTGGGAAGCGGAGCTCCTGTCTACCTCGCAGCAGTCATGGAGTATCTAGCAGCTGAGGTGTGTTTATTGTCTAATTTGCTATTTCTAGGGTTGCAGCAAATTTTTGCCTATGAATTTATGAAGAACAATTGTTTAGGGTTTCAATTGTGTTTTTGTTCTTGTTTTCAGGTTTTGGAATTGGCCGGAAATGCGGCAAGGGACAATAAGAAGAATAGGATAATTCCTCGTCACGTTCTATTGGCCGTGAGGAACGACGAGGAGCTGGGAAAGCTTTTGAGCGGCGTGACCATTGCCCACGGTGGTGTGCTGCCCAATATTCATCAAGTTCTGCTGCCAAAGAAAACTGCTGAGAAGGCTGCTGCTTCCGAGGCGAAATCCCCCAAATCCCCTAAGAAGTGAAATTGATTACGTTTTTTTCTCTTCTATTTATTTATGGTGTTTTTGAACACCACCTCTGGATGGAATGGCTGACTGCTTCAGAGCTGTATGGAATTTCGATCTAGTGTAACTCGCAGATTATTTCGTTTTCTGTGTTCTTATCTAACAAAATAATAGCTTTCAAGACTCTGCCGTGGCGTTAGTTGTATAAGCGGGTTTTTTTTTCTTCTGTATTTTAGGGTAATTTTTTTCCGATCAATTTGGTTGAGAACGATTTTTTTCCGATGATTCTCATTTGCTACGTCCTTTTTTGTGACTGAGCGGAAAAATAGAGGATGTGCTAATCTGATCCTTGCCTGACGCAGTAAGGTACATATTTAAAAGTGTAAATTTTAGAAGCCGTTTCGCCCTTTAGGTATTAGGTATTATTTGTAGATTTTGTATACTTATTTTTTTTTTTTTTTAAAAAAATTATTAAGTAATATAATAAATTTTATTTATCAAATGATTATTGACAATAGGTTGTTTAGCACAATATATAATTTGTTTTTGTGAATTTAAAATGTATTTGTAATTTAGTACAATACATTGTTTTTTTTGTAAATGATAGATGTATTTGTGTTTTAGTACAATATATGATAATTAAAAACAATTATCATATTGTTTTTTGTAAATGTAAGATGTGTTTGTTATTATAATTATGTTATTTAAATTTAAATATTTATATTTAAATATTTATATTTAATGATTTTTTGGTTGCAAATATTGTATGTAAGTGTAGTGATCAAATTGTTTTTAATTTTGAATTCATTAATCATATGATTAGTTCCATTTGTTGTCTTGGAACTTATAAGTAATAATTGTTGTTTTAGATTGGGTGTTAGGATTATTCATGTAAACATTATACTTGGATTTTGATAATGTTTTATGTTGAGTGTTAGTTAAAAAAAAAATAAAAATAAAATTGGGGGTTCTAGTTAAATGATTTAATTGTAATGATATATAGAAAATAAACATGTTTGAAACATGGAATTGGGCATGAATAAGCTTTATTGGCCATATAAAATATTGCAAAGACTACATAACCAAGAAAAATGAAATGTCTTTAGTGAAGTATAAGCATTGGTTTCATATGTGTAAGATGCAACTAAGGATGCAAGGGGAAACAATTCCTAAAATGCAAGTTAATGTATCAAACACTATTGCATTATTGTTTTTTTTTTAAAAATGTTGAAATGAAATAATACAACTACCTTGTGCATGTTTCATTTAAAAAAGGAAAGATAAATTATGCTTTCACATCATGTTTTTAGGATTTAACCAAACACAAGAATTTCATTCTAAAACATAATATTGAATACAATCATAATTATATGTAAAAATGGAAAATAATGTTACAAAGAATGTAGTGAAACATTGACGTTCAAATATTTAAAATTTTGACCATATGTATCCAAAATATAGAGTCCATTTGCCTTGATGAAAATATAGAACATTATTAAACACTAAAATATTAGTATTAGAGCTGAATTGAGCAACAAGATGACAATTATATGTATCCAAAAAACATAGTCCATCCACTTTGATGAAAGTATAAAACATCCTCAAAAAGTACAATATTAGTATTAAATCTTAATTGAGCAACAAAATGAGATTTGTGTGGGATCTTACATCAAAGGACCAAGTGAGAGATGAAAACACAACACCAAACTTGCTATAGAGTGTACAAGGGAAGCAATATAACATGCTACCAAATGGTGGAACCATGAGAAAGATAGATGCACACACACATATTAAATAAGTTTTAAATGAAGTATAAAGCATGGTAAGATGGTGTGTTATTTTTTTCAAAGTAATATTCCAATGATTGAAGTTTATAACATAATTGAATTGCATACTTTTCTACATGCATTGAGAACTCATGTTTTAATGCATGTTATACAAGGTCAAAACTCATGTAGACATAGTTAGTGTAAAGTTTAAATCATAACACATCTTCACACATTTGTATCACAAGGGTAACCATTCATGGTTCACATATATGTTAGTGGGGACTCAATGGTCACATAATTGTACTTAGTAACATGATGGTGAGTGAAGCTCATGTTCGCACCAAATTATAACCAAGTAAGCAAGAACCAGCACCAAGAAACCAAGATTCAAGAACCAAGTGGAAGAATGGTCTCAAGTCCACACATGGGGGATGCCTACATACACTTCCAAGCCAATTATTACTTCCATGGATGATGGCTGTCCCCTAATAGTGTACATATACTTCCATCCTCAAAAGTTTTCTACATCTACTTTCTCATGTACATTCTAGGAGAGATTGTTTTGTATAGACATGGCACAGACATTACAATGTAGGAACAACACTTGCAAACAAATAAAGCCTAGCTTAGCCACCTTAATTTCAAAAATATTAGAAGAAAGGAAAATTTTAATTCTAATAATAAGGTAAATATATCTATCAATTTCAAAAATAAGTCAAATGCAACCACAAGTTAGGTGAAAATGAAAATGCCAAAGATTTGTGGTGAAACTACTTTCAAATAAAGTAAAATAGCATTGTTGTACCTCACAAGCAAGATAAAAAGATCACTAATAACCAAAAGAAATGTTCACAATCTTCAAATTGCACATTACAATAGTACGTGACTAAAACAAGTCATCAACAAGGAAGAGGGAATTTATGGTCAAGACTAATAAATTGTCCTTTACATGCGCTAGGTAGACAACCTCAATACCATAGCAACACATAGATAGCCCACTACATATGCTATGTAGAAAATTCAATACAATAGCATCATTCAAGGAAGTAGTCAATAGATTAATAAGTAAATATAATTATAAATAATATATAATATGTGCCATCACATGTACTAACATGACATCATACCCTACACTGTTAGAACATCAATGTAGCTATGGCATTGTGTCTAATCGATATGAGGTATGCCTTAATGTTACTTAGTAACATGACCATCATGTCCATAACGTGACTTCATACACTCCACTAATGTCTAAACATTAAGAGGCATGGATTTGCCCCCTTTGGGGATGATAGTCTACATGAAAGGTAAGTACCATTCCTGAACTAGGCCTTACTTGTCAATTTTTTGAAATTGTAAATGTAATAATAAGTATTAGTTCAACATTTAAAATGTTTAAAATAAGTACTACAATTGAAACGAACGAACGTACTTTTGATTTGTGAATGCAATGTTTAAAATAAGTATCCTTGAGTCGCCTCGCTTCACCATGGGGACCTGCAAGAATGAAAGTACATAAAATGAGGGCACAAGGGCACTACAAAATAGAAAAATACTCCTAAATGCATCAAAACAAGCTAAACTAGAGAAGAGGAGAGAAGAGAAATTGGTTGAAACATAGTCAAGTAGTGACGAAATTGCACACGAAAGTAGTCGACAAAGGTCGTTTTTGGCAAGGGGATCGCAAAGATGGCATCTAACTTTCCTTCTATTGAGCATCAAGTTCGTAAAATGGGAAAAATCACTCCTATAACCCTAGTTTTATTTCATCGATTTTGGTCCAAAGAATGTCATTTTGTAATCTTGTCGATGCATTGTGATAGTTTTACCATTTCAATGGTTTTGCAACCTTTTATTTGTTAAAAATTTAGTCATTTTTGGCAATTTCTAGGGTGATTTTACCCTTCTAAGGTATGGGGTAGGGTTGCCCCTTGTGAGAACGCTGGTCGCCCTTAGGCAGACCATGGGTCATCCAGGGAGATTTACCTTGGTGAAAGGGGTGACCCACCTAGAATGCTCTTGGATGGTGTCTTCTATGATTCGATGCTTCTAATGCTCAATTTTGTCTATTTTTCTCTACTAACCTCTTTTGTTTATTGCAATTTTTTGATGATATATTTTTTTTTTGTGAAACTGTCATGTTTTATGCTTTTTTTGTGAGATTCTTTGGTTTTAGGGATCTAACTTAATTGTTCCTTGTGTGTGACAAGATGGACGCATTCAATGGAACATGACACACAACTAGGCTTTGTCTTCTCGGGATCATTATATTCTTAAGACAGGTTTGGATTTTATTGCTTGAATTCCAATGGTTTATCCTCTTTCGTGGATCTCCTATGACATTCTTACATACTGGGATGTCGATAGGAACACTTTTCGATTTCCTCAGGTATCAGGAGAGTGGGAATCACTCTACATCACTCTTTATGATGTGTATCACATGCTTGGTGTTCTTATGAGAGGAGAGCATCTTTAGTTCCCCAAGATCGAGTCTGAGTGTGAGCGACAATCTTATGCTACCATTATGGGGGTTACCCATCCAGGCAAAAGATTAGTTCATCTTGTTTTAGTTTCTGACCTTGACATTTCTCCTTTGCGAAAGGTTCTCATTGGATTGATCTCTTTTAGGCTATTAGGGGATAAGGGAACCATGAAACTTAGATGGTGCTAGGCACCAATCATTCAAAGGCTTGAGCAGGGTACAATTTTTGCACGGGGGGTTGATATCCTTGCCATGGTCTATCGAGACTTGTATCATATTTCAAGGCGAGGGACTCTTGCCTTCAATCATCCTTCTCTAATTATGTCGTGGATTTATGAGCACATTATACCGTATTTGAGAGATGTGGTGCTTCCAAATCCTAGACTACCGAGAACTATGTGATAGGGCCATACGGGTACCTTTGATACTTCTACTCATGCTCTAGCTACCTTGACTGATGTAGATTTTGTATGCAATCCTTATACTGATATGGAGGGTTGATGGCCAGATGTTAGCCAGATTTGAGACTATTGCCAAGGTGTACTTCACTTGCGAGATAGGAATGGGTTGGTTGAGTCCCATCGTGTCACTCGGGTTCTTTTGTAGTTTGGCAAGGATTTTCCAAAGGACTTGCCCCTAGTTCAAACATGCTATAGGTTTGCTCAGAAGATGGTGGATGTACAACACAAGGTATCCTTCTTGACTACTTTGACTCCTGGTGTTTTGATTATGAGGCATGTTCACGGACTAGGACAAAGACATGCATGGCCTTCGTCTACTCTAGGGTTGGTGGTCATCAAAGAGGAATTTGAGGACTCTTCCAATGAGGATTACGATCCTGAGAGAGGAGGTCGGCGAGGTTCATGCTGGAGGAGACAAAGAGACTCCTTATGATGAGGAAGCAACTATACCCCCTGCACATGGTCCTTTACCTAATGATCCTACATGACAAGCAGGGGATTCTTGTAATAATCCTTTCTTCTACTCTACTTTTTTCTTACTCCCTTGCTTTTAAGAACTTAACCATTGTCTAACATTTCCTCTTCTTTATTCTTCTTAAGTATTGTCGAGAGATGGAGGGAGCTCTTTCGTGATTCTTTATTGGATTTTCTACTCCCTGCCATGGGTCACTCATGAGAGTCTCTTCTTGTTGATGCTCATCTTCCTTCTTGAGCTGGTCATCATAGTGATATTCTTGCTCCTTCGCATTATGCAGGTCAAGAGATTGTTTCCCTATGAGCTAGGATTTCTACACTTGATGTTGAGACTGCTGTTCTTCGAGAGATGGCTAACCTTGGGGTTTGTAGGTAGGCTTCACGAACTGATACGACTGGTCCTTTATGTGCTCCTAACAGGGTTCCTTCTCATTCCCATAGGACCATAGAGGTTCTGATGCTATCAGTAGTCATAGGAGGCCTAGGAGTTAGAGCCCTAAAGGCTCAATTGGTCAGAATCATCATTGAGGTTTTTAAGAGTCTTAGATTTCTATTTTTCCCCCTTGCATGGGGAGACTTGCACGCTTGGGTGCACTTTTGTTCATGAACTTAGACTTAATCATTTGGTTCAAGTTTAATGTCACATTCCCCCATCTTCTATCTTTTGTGCTCTTAGAACGTTTAAGTTTTTGGTTATTAAAAACACAATGATAATGCAATGTTTTTGGTCTTTTTTTGGAATATATGATGTATGATATGCATGGATGCAAGGACATATGCAATTATGAATACAACATATTTCTATTTCTATGTGATGCCATGAGTTATGACATTAAATTATTGCTTTTTATTTTTCTCAATTTTTGGTATGTACGCATGTGGAAGAAACAATGTGACTGCTCTTAAATAAGATTTTTAACCTAGGGGAATGCGAGTTAACTTGGTATAAGGAGATCTATTGAGCTTTAAGATGGGATTAGGGAATCAAGTGGGAATGGGGAAAAGATGGAATGTTTCTGATTTTGGCTTCGCAAAAGGATAAACATTGATCCTTATCTAAACAAAACAATTTGGTGAGCTTTCAACTTAGACAAGTAACAAATTTTATTAGCACCTTCTAGACTTAGATCAAAGATGGCCAACAAGATGGACCTAGGGTAAAGGAAAGACTCCAGAATAGAAGATGGTCCTAAAGACAACTAAACTCTCATATTTTCTCTACTAATGTGTGTGTACTTTGTACCTTTCTTTTTTTATTTTCTCTGATAGATGTCAGTGTCATAGCTTTTAGCTTCGAGCTTAGATTTATCTCTACTTGAGAGTACGAACATCAACAATCTTCTCTTTAGATCACTTTTTTTAAAAAATATCTTTTTTTCCCCTTTTTTGTATTTTTCTGCTTTTTTGTAATGCCTCACTTGAATCTTTTGTTTTTGCTTGGCATTTTTGACACTTTTTGACTTCTGATGCTTTGGTAATCTGCTACTCTAATGATTTTTTTCCTATGATTTCTCACACTCTTATTTTTTGATCTCTTATTTTTTTATTCACTCGTATTTTTTTGATTACTTTATGAGGAGTTATGATCCCCATGGCATTTTTGGCAAGGGAAGATAAGGGGTTGAGTGCCACCAAAAGTTTTCACTATCCATTTAGACTTCCCTTCTACTAAGGAGGAATGGTGAAGGTCTACATGCAATCTTCTATAGAGTACTGGAGGTTTGAAGACTAACTTTGCTTAGACTTGACATCATGAGTCGTTAAGACCAGGATCAGCGCAAAGCTAAGAGCTAGGATTTATTTAAAATCATGGGGAAATGTAAATAGGGGAGTAGTGATAAGTGGTAAACATGATTATAAGGGATCTCAAAGGCTTAAAGGGGAAAATTATACCTAAGAAACCTTAGACTCCTTACTAAGACAAAAATCAAACAAGAACATGTCACTCACAAAATGCATCGTAGAACAGAATGAAGAATGCATTTTTTTTGAATTTTTATGATTTTATATATATTTTTTAATTTTTGAGATTATTTGTGTATACGTCTAAAAATGACACGACTCAGTCTAAATAAATATTCTTAATATTTATTCCATCTAAATTCCTTTATCAATAAATAAATAAACAAATTTATTTATTTGATTCATATTCCTCTAAATTAATTAAATATCAAATTATTTAATTACCTGTTCTAAAGTCAAAATTAAATAAAATCATTTATTTAATTAAATTCTTCTAATATTCTCCAACAAATTAAATAATACCAATTATTTAATTAGTTGTCCAAAAATCAATCTAAATTAAATAAAACCAATTATTTAATTGTTTCTTCTAATAATATCTTCTCTAAATTTAAATAAATCAAATATTTATTTAAGTTCTCCATTTCTTCTAAAAATTGAGTTATCATTAAATATAATTCAATCCTTATGCACATGCAATTGAATATTCTAAATATTTAATTGAGCTAAAATATCTTCTCATCCTCATGTAATATTCATCTTCTAGTTCTAATCAATTAACTCTTTTATATATTTTGTTAATTGATTAATCTCTTTAGTTAACTCATTCTTCTATTTTATTAATTCCTCTCATGCAAAATAGAGCAGGACACATGTCCTCTTCCTATTTGCGCACATCTCTCAAGTCTTCTCTACCGTTGATCTTATCATTCATTCTCAACCGTTGATCTTCTCTCTCTCAAGCCTATAAGTACAACCCTATTCCTCCATTTCTATCATCCAAGCTTTTAGTAAAGTTACTCTGCAGGAATCACAGCGTGCCTTTGGCACCAAATTCCTCCATTGCTTGCGATCACCCTTTTATCATTGCGATTGTGTTGAATCTCATCATTGCGAACTTATCATAGCCAATCCCACTTGACATCTTAGAAATAGCAAGGAAGTGTACCTTCTGAGGGCCATATTCATACACAAGATCATTTGAGATAGGCAACCAATGGAAGCCACGAAGTAAAGAGGTTTGCAAGGTTTGAGTTCTTTGTTTGTTTAATCTTCTTTGTTTCTCATTTCATTAAGTTATTGGGTATTATTGATATTATTGTACAATTTCCCATAACATTTTTTGTGTCCACCGTGGGGCCTTGCCCCAATTTAACCTAAAAACTGAGTTTTTGTGCGTTAGGTTTTGAACACAGGAGGATTTTGTGCATCTGATTAGTTCTAACACGCATCTATGTTGATGCAGAGCACATAGCGGAAACTGAACACTTATCAACTTTTAGATCCCGTTGAACTCACTATCGGCCAGACTTCATACTGTTGGCGAGCTCAAATTCTATTGTGCCGACATATCGATCAACCCAATGACCCTTCGAACCACCACACTGTCGGTGTGACTTAGATCGTCGGGGAAACCCTTTTCTCTTCTCTCGATGCGCCGATGGACTTCGACCATTGGTGTGAAATTCTACATCGGCGAAGCCCTCAACTACTCTCCTGATGCACCGATACAAGTTCTCCACTTAGTCTTCCTGTATCGGTAAGACCATCCTCTATTGGTGGAACTTTCCTGTATGTGCCGATACACTTGGTCACCCCGATCACTCTTTGGGTAGACTAAAACTATTGCTCCAAGGTTCAAATCTCCTACCGACGACCACTGTCTCACCGATGATGCCTTCAAAAACCTGCAAGTCCTCAAATAGTCTAACTTCCAACCCAGACCCTAGCACATGGAGATGCTAGGTCTCCTATTGTACGGATTGTTCCATTTCAATCCCATGCATCACCAACCTCAACACAAAACAAAAGAACAAAAACAAATATATATACACTGAAACCATTCTACCGATCTCAACGAGAGTCAAACTAGTGGAATGCCTCAACAAACAAATTACGAAAACTTTGAACACAAAAATAGGAAACACTAAACTGCCGGAACAGAGTCTTTTTCTTCTTCAGCACAGAACTTACACAACCGAATGCAGAACCGAACATAAATGTTCGTCCTGCTGCCAATTTATCCCATCACATTGGGAGATTAAACAGTTCATGACAGTTGGGGAAGGCCAACTGCTTCATATCCCCAAACTGCTTTTATTACAACTAAACAAAACAAAAACTTAAAAAAAACAACTGGTCAGTTTGACCTTATCCAAACAAAAACAAAAGATTTGTTAGGTGCCCCTACACCATACTCTTGGGGCTTAAAAGAACTCAAGTCCCTTGAGGAACCAAGTCTGAAATATTAACCCCATGCTTGATGATGTCTTCCTCGCTCATCCAGGTAGCATCCTCATCAGGCAAACCATGCCATTTGACCAGATACTTCTTGTAGGTTTTATGTCTGGTCTTCTTCTGAACTTTGGTGTCCAAAATACATTCTAGCTGTATCGGCTAACTCGGTGGAAGATCAAAAATCCATTCTGCATCCCCTGCTCCTACCACATCTGAATCTATAACATTGCCTCCCCTAAATGGAAACAATTCTGACACATTGAAAATGGGTGATATTGCTAAACCTGGAGGAAGTTCAATTTCATATGCATTAGGCCCAAATTTGTGTACAATCTTGGATGGACCTATCTTCTTCATAAGAAGCTTCGTGGGCTGCCTTTTCGGAAGTCTTTCCTTCTTCGGATATGGCATTACCAGATCCCCAACTTTGTATTGGACATCCCTTTTCTTCTGATCAACTCTCTCTTTGTATTTCCCTGTGTTCTTCTGGATAGTTTCCCTTACAGCATCATGGATATCCTTCATGCTGATTGCAAAATCTTCTCCTTGTGCACTCCTTTTCTCCATGTTTTGGAGATCCCTAATTTCCAAAATTCCTCTAGGATGAATCCCATATACAACTTCAAAAGGGCTCTTTCTTGTGCTCCTATTAACAAAATCGTTATATGCAAACTTTGCTTGTGGGATGATCATATCCCTTGCTTCTCCATGCTGTTTAGTCAAACACCTCAAAAGATACCTAGTGATCTATTCACCACCTCAATTTGTCCATCCGTTTGAGGGTGATAGGCTGACGTGAAAGATAATCGAGTGCCCAATTTCTTCCACAATGTGCGCCAAAAATGTCCCACAAACTTGGGATCTCTGTCAGTGACAATATTCAATGGCAAACCATGAATTCAAACTATTTCTTGAAAGAATAGACCTACAGTGTTTGAAGCATCATTAGTACATTCGCATGGTACAAAATGAGCCATTTTACTAAATCTATCAACTACAACAAACACACTATCAAAACCTCTTTGAGTACGGGGAAGACCCAAAATAAAATCCATACTTATACACTTCCATGGCCTTTAAGGAATTGGAAGTGGTTGATAGAGACCTGCATTGGATGAAGTCCCTTTGGCTCTCTGGAAAATGTGACAACTGTCTACAAATTTTCTAACATTTGTTTGCATCTTAGGCCAGAAGTAAAACCTTCTCACTTGCTCCAACGTCTTGTCCAGTCCAAAATGACCTCCAAGATTACTACAATGTTTCTCTTTTATGATGTTCTCCCTCATGGAACACCTAGGCACACACAACTGGTTGCCTTTAAACAGTAACCCCTGCTGTAGTAAAAATTTAGAAAAATTAGAATGATAGGAATCTGAAAATTGTGAACAAACTGCATATATCTCCTTGAAGTCCTCATCATCCTGGTATATATTCTTGAGAGAATCCACTCCCACACTTTGCAACGTTCTGGATTTCCTGTATAGTGCACACTCTTCTTCTTAGAGCATCTGCCACCTTGTTGGCTTGTCCCTTCTTATGTTTGATGGAAAAAGTATACACCTGGAGTTGTTCGACCCACTTCATATGCCTATGATTTAGCTTTTCCTGCGAATTAAGAAAACTCAAAGCTTGGTTGTCAGTATAAACAATGAATTCCTTGGGCAAGAGATAATGTCTCCATTTTTTCAATGCTTGAACCATTGCATACAATTCTAGATCATATGTGGAATACTTTCTTTTACCATCATTCAACTTTTCACTAAAGAAAGAAACATGTTTGCCTTCCTGACTCAAGACAACACCAATGGCAAGGTTACTGGCATCACATTCCACAGTAAACAACTTATTAAAATTAGGCAAAACCAAAATGGGTTTCTCTATTATTTTCTGTTTGAGAATCTCAAAAGACTCATCAACTGCTTTATTCCAAACAAACTTACATTTCTGTCCTCCTTTTATGGTATCCAGAATGGGTGCACAAATATGACTAAATCCTCTTATGAATTTCCTATAAAAAGTTGCCAACCCATGAAAACTTCTTACATCACTTACTATTTTAGTTGTCGGCCAAGACAAAATAGAATTTACCTTCTTTGGATCCATTTTCAAACTACCCTGGGATATCACAAATCCTAGGTATGTGAGTTCCTCCTTCATGAAGACACTCTTCTCCATATTAATCATCAGTTTCTCCTCATGCAGCTTCTTCAACACCTGTTCCAAATGATGCAAATGTTCTTCTTTTGTCCTGCTGAAAACTAGAATATCGTCAAGATAGACAACAACAAATTTACCAATAAAATCCTTCAATACCTCATTCATTAGACGCATGAAAGTACTGGGAGCATTGGACAGACCAAATGGCATCACCAACCACTCATAAAGACCTTCATTAGTCTTAAAGGTTGTCCTCCATTCATCCCCTTGTCTAATCCTGATCTGATGGTATCCACTCTTGAGATCAATTTTAGGAAAGTACCGAGCTCCTCCCAAACAATCCATGAGGTCCTCTATTCTGGGCATAGGAAACCTATATTTGATGGTGATCTTATTGATGGCCCTTGAATTAGTGTACAACCTCCATTTGCCATCCTTCTTGGGAGCTAAAATTGTGGTTACATCACATGGACTAAGACTTTTCCTCACCAAGCCTTTATCCAACAGTTCTTGTACTTGTTTAGCAATCTCCTCATTCTGATTAGGTGCCATTTTATAAGCTGGTTTATTTGGCAATGTGGATCCTGGGATGAAGTCAATTTGATGACTTATGTCTCTCATAGGGGGTAGTACATTGGACATATCCTCCACCATGATACCTATTATCACCCAGATTTGCACCCTTCGCATGCAGCTGTGACACCTCAAGCAACCTGGAGTAACATTGGAATGATCTCGAAGTGTGGGACCTTGCGTTATGAGATCAGACCTCTAGAGAAGGCTGGTTCCTTGCTCCAAGCCTATTATTTAGAGCGATGATACTAAATCTAGTGCTAAAAGCTTGCAGGGGAAAGAGTTAGAAGGGGAACTGAAGGGAAAAAAGAGGCGATACACCAGATTTAGTGAGAGATGGTGGTCATAGTGTGAACACAACAATGATTCTTTCGCTACTGAAGAAAGATTTGCACAGATTTAAGGCTGGTTTGAGGCTTCGATATGAAAGCTAAACCTATAGAGGGGCCGTTTTACCCACAAAACAGATTAAAACTTCAAATGAAACACAGAAATTCAGAGATAAAAGAGGCAAAAATCAGCATCTATTAATCATGAAGGCCCAGAAAACTGTTACAATGCATAACATTTCATAGTAGAATTACACCCATTTAGCTAATTCCACTCATTGGTGGGTAAAGGAAGACAACAGAGGCCAGATTCAGGCACAGTGAGTCACATTCCCTTATCCTTTCAGTTACACTAAAATGGACTGACTACAAAAGGAATTTGGCAGCATAACAACCCCAAAAATACCATCCCCCTTTTTTAAAAGAGATTTTACACTACTTATAGGTCAGATTCCTGCCAGAAAACAAGGAGTCGCTCATTCACAGAACTGAGGCCATAAATACCAACAGCAGGAGAGTATAGGCAGAGGCATGGCGAAGGGAAAGGGGCCATGCTGTCGCCAGGAGAAAATGCAAAAAATAGCAGCTAGGACACGAGATAGGATAGGGGATGGAGAAGCAACCCCCAAAGTCGCCGTCCAACGCACAGAAATTGGTCCTGCAAGACAAAGAGCCCATACACCATGAATGCACCAGCAGAAATCCACCAACCGGAGCCATTGTGAGGAGAAAAAACCCCTCAAAACTTCAAGGCGGCCGCTGAAACGTCCAATCGACCCAAAATATGCAAAGCCAGATCGGGAAAATGAAAACTGGAAAGTCCCCCCAAAAATCTGCTCAAATGAAAGAGGAGGCAAAACAAGCATTTTTGCCTCTTACAACATGTCAAAATTCGCTGAAATAGGGAAGATATCAACGGTCAAAGATCTGGTCAACTGCCTGTATATATCGCTTCTACATCTGTGTATATATCACCCTCTGAAAATACATCAGATCCTGACTTTGCATGCTTTGGAAACTTTGTATGTATCTCCGCATTTTGGTGCCAAAAGGCTTCTGTAATCGCTCTCAAAAAGCATTTGAAACTGCCTTGTATATGCAAGAGCCTTTGTATATGCATCCGCATGTGGCACCTCTTGATTTGCCGTTGAGTTGGTCTATTTTTGGTGGCACTGGGAAACTGCATTTTTCCTTTGTGTATTGCATGTACATACAAACATACAATCGCATATACAATGCACTATGGACTTGAAACTGCATCAGCTGCATTTGATCTTTTCATGAAATCTGGCTTGCATATTGACGTGCATTATGGGTTGTATGTGCGAACATACAACCGCCAATATACAAGCGATGGGCCCCGGCCTTGTCTTCCCTTTTGTATCTTTTGCTTGCATATCGACATATACAACACCAATATACAAGCCGCGGACCTGAAACTTTTTATGAAACCACTGAAAAATGCAATCGGGTCTGGGTTTGTATGTTAACTTTTATATATGCAGATATACAACTGCATATACAAACCACTATAGCATCTTTTGAATGTACATGACACTGCCTTTTTGCCTTTGCACATCTTGACTTGCATGTTTACTTTGTATATCGCCGATATACAAACCCGGAATATTCCCAGGAATCTGTGAAAGATTCCCGAAATGTATATGTCTTTCCCTGGCCTGATATACATTCAAAAAATACATAAAATTTAAATTTTTCAACATTTCCTAAGGCCGATAGAGATTTTCAAGCCCGCCAAATGCATATTTGAACTGTATGTTTGACCAAACTTTGACCATGGATAACTTCTTTATTCGGTCGAATTTCAGGGTACTGTAAAAAACAAACCTGCTTATTTTTTCAAGCTCTTCACAATGGTTAGGTTTTCCAGGCAATGCTTGCTAGGAAATTTTGCATTTGCTTTATAGGGACCTCCTCAAGGGATTTTCAGGGAAAATGCCAGGTGGACCATTTGGCTCTGAACAGAGGAAAAAATGGGTCAACAATTTGGTGACTTCTATGGGATGTTTGCCTGCTAAACCTGAGATCAATAGCCTTATACTTTCATTGGGCATGGAGTCAAAAGAAAATGGAAATGCCTTGACAAACAGTCTGACCCCAGAACCTAGCATGACAGCAATGAAGGACACAGAAAGACTAGGGGCCAAACAAAACGCTGACAGCAACCCACCAACTGTGCTAGACAACACTTACGGAAAACAAAAGCATCTAAACTATTGTACAAAAACACTTATTGAAAACATAGAGACCTAATCTACTAATTTACAGAGCATTCAGACCTCAAAACATTTCTTAAGGTGTATCCCATTGATTGGGATAGGCAACTTTTGTCCGTCCATACTTGACAACTGAAATGCATTGTGCTCCTTGCATTCAGTGATGAGAAATGGGCCACCCCACATGGAATCAAATTTGGAGTGCTTCCTTGGCCTGCTCTTTAGTTCATCCCACTTGAGCACCAAATCACCCTCCTTAAAGCTTCTTGGGGTGGCCTTCCTATCAAAATTTCTTTTGGCCTAAAACTGATGATTCTCCATAGCCTTCTTAGCCTTGTCTCTGACTTCCTTAAGCTCCATGAGTTGAGCATATTTAACTGCCATGAGATCCCTTTCTTCAAACATCTCCTGCTGGTTCATAATGTCAGGAGCTGGCAGCTCTGCAGATACAGACAATCTTGCTTCCTTTCCATAAACAAGCATATATGGAGAGTTCCTAATGGACCTCTTAGGAGTTATTCTATCCGCCCATAAGGCAGATTTCAGATTAGTATGCCAGGTCCTCTGGTTGTCCTCCATGGTTCTCTTGATGATCCTTATGAGGTTTTTGTTTGTGGACTCAGCCAGGCCATTACCCTGAGGGTAATAATTCGATGAAGTGCCCAAATAAATCCCATTCCTCACAGCCTAGTTAGTTATTTTTAACCCAACAAAAGCCAGTGCATTGTCTGAGATGATAGATTCAGGAACCCCAAATCTAGCTACCAAATCACCATAAAAGTTCAACACAACACTTTCATTGGATTCCTTTAGGGCCACTGCCTCAGTCCATCTTGTGAAGTAGTCAGTTGCTGTGAGCACCCACCTGTGGCCTGCACTGGAAGGTGGATTAATGGGGCCTATGAAGTCGATACCCCACCTCATGAATGGTTGCTCGACTTGAATTGGCTGCAGAGGTAGAGCTGGCAACCTTTCCTTGCCTGCAAAAATGGCACAATTCACACACTTCCTCGCCCATGCATGGGCGTCTTTAAATAAGTTGGGCTAGTAATATCTTGCTCTCATTATCTTCTAGGTAGTAGTCCTTGGGGCAAAATGACCCCCTACTGTTCCATCATGGAACTCCTGCAGCACCTTGTTGGTCTGAGTTTCATCAATGCATCTTAATAATACGCCATTAAGATCTTTCCAGAAAAGGATGCCATTGATCAGGGCGTACGGGATAGACTGTAGTCTAAAGTACCTTCTCTTGGCTCTGTCTAACCCTACTGAGCATTCACCAGTTTGCAAAAAATGGATCATACTACTAACCCAACCTATGCTCGCTACTGTGGCACCAGCCCGATGCTCATCTTCTACAGCCAGAAATGCTGCTTCTTCCTTGCTTGCTTCACTTTCTAAACTAGCAGCGAGCTGTTCGCTAAGTCCTCTTCCTCGGACAAGCTTGGTTATTTTGATGTCGATGTATACTCCATAACCCTGGTAATCCAACCAGCTCTTTTCTCATTGACGTCTTTGCTTAATAGGAACTCCTTCACGCTGGGGTGAGCGACCATTAAATGTATCTTATTATTCGAAATAAGATGCCTGAATTTATTTAGGCTCCTCACCACTACAAGGACGTGCTTCTCAATGAAGCTGTATCTTTGTTCATACTCTTCTAAGCCCTGGCTGAAAAAAGCAACTAGCTATTCAAATTCTTTCTTCTGTTGCTGTACTAGGATTGCAGAAATGGTATCCAGACCACCATAAGCATATAAAATAAAATCCTTGGAGAAATCCAGATTTACTAGAGTTGGTGCAGATGAGAGCGCCTCTTTTATGGACTCGAAGCTTAACCCGGCTTCCTTCGTCCAGCTAAAAACTATATTCTTTTTTAACATGGACGTCAAGGGCTTCAAAAGATTTGCAATGTCTGGTATAAACCTCCGCAGAAAATTAATTCTACTAATGAAGCTTTGAAGTCCCTTCTTGTGGCTGGGTAAGGGCAACTTTAGAATAGCCTTTACCCTCTCTGTATCAATGGTGATGCCTTCTTTAGAGACGACGTGTCCTAACAGCTTACCCTCGTGCACAACGAAAATGCATTTTTTGGGATTGAGAGATATCCCGAACTCTCTGCATCTCTCAAACACTTGCCTCAAATGAGATAAATGCTCAGATGCATTCTTGGAAAAAATAGTTATGTCATTGAGGTATACCAACACCAACTTATACAACAAACCTTTGAAAGCCATGTCCATAGCCCTCTGAAAAGTTGAGCCAACATTTGATAGGCCAAAGGGCATTCTCTTGTAGGCCATGGTGCCCCATTTAGTGGTAAAAGCGGTTTTATACCGATCCTCCTCCTTGACTAACACTTGATTGTAACCAAAAAATCCATCAAGCAAGGAGAATCTCTCTGAGCCAGCCACTACCTGTAGAATTTGTTCCATTGAAGGCAACGGGTAGTGGTCCTTTAGGGAGGCTCTGTTTAGATCCCTGAAATCAACACACAGTCTGATCTCACCATTCTTTTTTCTCATAGGGACGAGGTTAGAGACCCAAGAAGTATGTTTGATTGGAAAAATAATTTTCCCCTTGATCAGCTTAGCTAGTTCTTTAATCATCAGGGGCTCTAGCTTTGGATTTAGGGGTCTTTGCTCCTGTTTTACAGGTTTTGCCCCTGGCTCTAGTTATATGGTGTGCTAGGCAATGTGAGGGTCAAATCCTTTTAGGTCTGAATAATCCCAGGCAAACACATCTTCAAATTCATGGCATAGAGTAATGAAAGCTCTTATCTCCTCAGCTGAGCAGATTTTACCAATTTTAATGAGCTTTCCCTTAAAAATCTCCAGCTGCTCGTAGTGTTCCTCTTTTATTTGCATGCCAGTTTTAGTCTTCCTCATCTGATCATCAGTGCCAAAGATAGACTCCAATGTCACCAGTCCCTTGGCAGCTTGTTTGTCCTTAGCTGAACAATTTGGTCATTGCCATACTGCTGTTTGAGTTTATCTTGGTTCACCATAGAAAATTCATCTTCTTCTAACCAAAAACGCAAGATTTGCTCATCACTTTCGAAAACCTGCCAATGAATGTCATTGTCCGGGATAGAGGGTCTATTTACTACTTTTACATGACGCTACACCTTCTCCCTCTGAATATCACTGGGGATGTCAAATTGAGCCCCAATTGCTGCTAGCCTATCTGCTTGGTAATTCTGATTTCTGGGAATAGAGACCATATTGAAAGCATCGAACTCTTCAATCATGTCCCACACCCTATGCTTGTAGCACTTCAAGACATTATTTTTTGTAGCATGCAATCCTCTTGCTTGATTTACAATGAGTTCACTATCCCTGAACACCTGTAAGCAGCTGATCTCCCTCTTTCTTGCCCATTGCAATCCCTGAATTAACCCCTCATATTCGACAGTGTTGTTGGTGCATGAAAAGGCAAAACAGAAGGTAGAATAATACCTATCACCAAGAGGAGACACCAGCATTACACCACCACCAGACCCATTCCTACTTCTAGAGCCATCAAAGTACATCTTTCACACTTGATCTTGCTCTTCCATCTGTAACTCCGAACTCTTTACAAGGCTTGGAATCTCTGATTCTAGCTCATGTAGTATGTACACTCCCATACCAAACTCTTGCATGTGTTCTTCAAGACTATCAACAGTATTTTCCAAGGCCCACTCCCTTAACAGTACCTCTAGTACACTTTCTGCTTGTAGTTGCTGAGCAACAACAAGCTCGAGATCATCAGAGATAAGGCAATTTGCATTAACGACACTTGGTGTGTAGGGTTCTATGTGGTGATTTGAAAGCAACTCAGACTTTAGGGTTACTTTGGTGCCATATCTGGTCCTAAAAAACATGTGGGACCAGTTTGAGGATAAATATCCTCCTAGCTTGGCCGTGAACTCCCTTGACAGGCACATGGCAAAATGAGGAGGAAGGTCAATGATGAACACTTCTTGAGTGATGGAAACGTTTGGACAGGTATGCAAGGTAAGGCTTAGGTCCTTTATCACACCTATGGTGCTGACAACCGTGCCATCTAGTTGGAGCACACCCTTGGTTAGGGGCTAGTAATTCAGTCCTAATTGGTCTGCAATTTGTTTAGGCATCACAGAACTGCTTGCTCCACTATCTACCATGCAATTGTGCACTAGCTTGTCTCCAATTATCAATGATACATAAAAAGGGAGTGGCTTGACACTCTGGCTTGGCTGTTTGTTGCTATCTTGGGGCGAATTGGTAAGGACAATCTTGGTTGGGTCAACATTTATATCATCTGACATTTTTAAACTAGACAGAGCAGACTGCAATATGTCTTTTTGGCCTGGGATCGCCAAGGAATCCCACATGGACATCGTCACATTTGCCTTTTTCATATTCTCAATAATATTGAAAGGTGCAGCAATGCTTACCTTCTGATGTGGCTTGGCAGCGGCAATATCAGCCTGCAACTGAGGCTGCTCTTTGGTAGTCACCTGAGTATTTCTTTGTAACACACGGGGAAATTGGGATGTAGAAGGATCAACGGGTCATTTTTCTCTATTTGTCGCCTAATCCATCTCATAACTCCTCCTTTTTGCTCTTGTGTTAGCTGCAACTGGAGTGTAGTCTCTGTTCATGCCACAAAACTCATTTTCCTGCCAATTCATGAAGGCAGTATCATGCTGAGGTTGTTCCATTTGCTACACAGTCCCCTCATTAGATGCGCTTGGTTGCAGAGTTGCAATATCTTGCACTGTCAGGGCCTGATTTGTGGCTCCACTTGGACGCGCTGCTTGATTGTGCGGTTGATTGCTTGGAGAGCACCATTCACAATCAGAAGCCAAGTTGTTTTGAATAGGGACAATGTCACTGACGGCACTGGTGGATGCATGATTGTAATGCTGAAAAGGCCTCTGGTTCATATTCTGTCTGACCCCCTGATAGTTATTCTGATAGGGTGGCCTGTTAGCTTGCCAAGGTTGGTTCTGTCCCTGATAAGACTGGTTTTGCCCTTGGTTATGTGGTTGATAGGGCTGTCTATTCTGGAACTGTTACTTTTTCATATTTGTCAGCTCATTACCAAAAGATTGCAACAATCCCTTGATCTCTTGTAACTCAGAAGATTGATTTTGAGTAGCATTTTTTGGCCTATTTGTTTGCAGATTAGTTGCTGGTAATGCTGGGGCAGCGGGTATAACAGCTATGGGGGGCACATATGTTGGGATTGGCGGTTTAATTGCAGGGAAAATCGGCAAAGGTGGCCTAGGAGCAATTTTGCCGGCCTGAATGAGGCTATTTTCAGCCCTAATGGCTATGGTATAGGCCTGTGGCAAGGAAAGCCCTCCCATGGATTGAATCATCACCGAGATGTCACTATTTAATGCTCTCAAAAAATATAGAAATCCATGGTCAGTTGTAGGTCTTACCATTGGTGGTATTCTATCCCATGTCTTTTCGAAACGGTGATTGAAATTTGACATGACCTCGTGAGGGGCTCTTTTGATTGTAGATAGCTGCTCCACTAGCGACAGGTGATCCAATTTGTCTGCGAAGAAACTGCACAATTCCTCTCCCGAGCGATCCCAAGAATCTATGGAATTTACTACCAGGCTTCTAAACCACTTTAAAGCTTTGCCCTTCAGGGAGGCTGCGAGTAGCCTAATTGCTACATTTTTTGTTGTTACGTGATGGACAGTACATAGGTTTGCGATGTCCTGGATATGCTTAGCTAGAGTAGTCTGGGCTTCACCGTGAAAAAATGGTAAACTCTTCAGGGCAGTGACATGGATATCATCATGTTGAGCTAGATTCAATGGGCTGCCTTGATTGAAAGCCACAAAGGACTGATTTCAAACCGTAGGAATCATTGTGGCTTTAGTCCCTGAGGCAGTGTGAGCTCCAACGGCAGGGGGAGACGACTTGGCTCTCCTGGGCTGGACGCGAGTATTCTTGTGCTTCTCAGCTGCTACCCCTCCTCTCATGGGTGGGGATAATTATAGATAGTTGAAAGGTGAAGCGCTGCTTCTTGTAGGTATTCTTCTCATAAGCAAAGATGCAACGGTTCTGCTGGACCAAAGTTGGAGTCGCCAGATATGCAAAATTTTGACCTCTTATAGGTCTGAATATTACTGGCTGCACATCAAAACCAGTAACCAAAATGTATTATTTTGAACTCAGAATTCTCAATTCTTGTCCCACCGGGCGTGCCAGAAACTGTTATCACCCAGATTTGCACTCTTCGCATGTAGCTGTGACACCTCATGCAACCTAGAGTAACATTGGAATCATCTCGAAGTGTGGGACCTTGCGTTATGAGATAAGACCTCTAGAGAAGGCTGGTTCCTTGCTCCAAGCCTATTACTTAGAGCGATGATACTAAATCTAGTGCTAAAAGCTTGCAGGGGAAAGAGTTAGAAGGGGAACTGAAGGGAAAAAAGAGGCGATACACCAGATTTAGTGAGAGATGGTGGTCATAGTGTGAACACAACAATGATTCTTTCGCTACTAAAGAAAGATTTGCACAGATTTAAGGCTGGTTTGAGGCTTCGATTTGAAAGCTAAACCTGTAGAGGGGCTGTTTTACCCACAGAACAGACTAAAACTTCAAATGAAACACAGAAATTCAGAGATAAAAGAGGCAAAAAATAACATTTATTAATCATGAAGGCCCAGAAAACTATTACAATGCAGAACATTTCATAGTAGAATTACACCCATTTAGCTAATTGCACTCATTGGTGGGTAAAGGAAGACAACAGAGGCCAAATTCAGGCATAGTGAGTTACATTCCCTTATCCTTGCAGTTACACTAAAATGGATTGACTACAAAAAGAATTTGGTAGCATAACAACCCCAAAAATACCATCCCCCTTTTTTAAAAGAGATTTTACACTACTTATAGGTCAGATTCCTGCCAGAAAATAAGGAGTCGCTCATTCACAGAACCGAGGCCATAAATACCAACAGCAGGAGAGTATAGGCAGAGGCATGGCGAAGGGACAGGGGCCATGCTGTCGCTAGGAGAAAACGCGAAAAATGACAGTCAGGACACGAGATAGGACAGGGGATGGAGAAGCAACCCCCAAAGTTGCCGTCCAAAGCACATAAATTGGTCCTGCGAGACAAAGAGCCCATACGCGATGAATGCACCTACAGAAATCCACCAACCGGAGCCACTGTGAGGAGAAAAAACCCCTCAAAACTTCAAGGCGGCCGCTGAAATGTCCAATCGACCCAAAATATGCAAAGCCAGATTGGGAAAATGAAAACTGGAAAGTCCCCCCAAAAATCTGCTCAAATGAAAGAGGAGGCAAAAACAAGCATTTTTGCTTCTTACAACATGTCGAAATTCACTGAAATGGGGAAGATATCAGCAGTTAAAGATCTGGTCAACTGCCTGTATATATCGCTTCTGCATCTGTGTATATATCGCCCTCTAAAAATACCTCAGATCTTGACTTTGCATGCTTTGGAAACTTTGTATGTATCTCTGCATTTTGGCACCAAAAGGCTTCTGCAATCGCTCTCAAAAAGCATTTGAAATTGCCTTGCATATGTAAGAGCCTTTGTATATGCATCCGCTACTGCCACGTGGCACCTCCTGATTTGCCGTTGAGTTGGTCTGTTTTTGGTGGCACTGGGAAACTGCATTTTTCCTTTGTGTATCGCATGTGCATACAAACATACAATCGCATATACAATGCACTATGGACTTGAAACTGCATCAGCTGTATTTGATCTTTTCATGAAATCCGGCTTGCATATTGAAGTGCATTTTGGGTTGTATGTATGAACATACAACCGCCAATATACAAGCGATGGGCCCCGGCCTTGTCTTCCCTTTTGTATCTTCTGCTTGCATATCGACATATACAACACCGATATACAAGCCGCGGACCTGAAACTCTTTATTAAACCATTGAAAAATGCAATCGGGTCCGGGTTTGTATGTTAACTTTTATATATGCAAATATACAACTGCATATACAAACCACTCTAGCATCTTTTGAATGTACATGACACTGCCTTTTTGCCTTTGCACATCTTGACTTGCATGTTTACTTTGTATATCGCCGATATACAAACTCAGAATATTCCCAGGAATCTGCGAAAGATTCCTGAAATGTATATGTCTTTCCTTGGCCCGATATACATTCAAAAAATGCATAAAACTTAATTTTTTCAACATTTCCTAAGGCTGATAGAGATTTTCAAGCCTGCCAAATGCATATTTGAACTGTATGTTTGACCAAACTTTAACCATGGATAACTTTTTTATTTGGTCGAATTTCAGGGTACTGTAAAAAACAAACTTGCCTATTTTTTCAAGCTCTTCACAATGGTTAGGTTTTCCAGGCAAGGGTCGTTGGGAAATTTGGCATTTGCTTTATAGGGACCTCCTCAAGGGATTTTCAGGGAAAATGCCAGGTGGACCATTTGGCTCTGAACAGAGGAAAAAATGGGTCAACAATACCCTTATATTTATCTAACAATTCCTGCACTTCCTAGGGGATTTTATCCTTACTGGATTTAGACAGATCAGAACTATCTTTCGGATTCAAAACTAGAGCGTACCCTTGGGTACCTTCCTCTTTCAGAGTATGGAGAAACTCTTTCCCACTTATTAACATGACACTTGATCTTACATTCTTGTCTACACCCTCTTCTGGTAAAGGATCCATCTTATATTATCTACTGTTCTTGGTGATCACAAAGGAATTCAACTTACCATCATGCTGGACTTGTACATCATACTGCCAAGGTCTACCTAACAGTAAATGGCATGCATCCACAGGAATTATATCACATAAAAGTTTATTCCCATATTCCCCTATCTGAAATTCTACCCAAGCTTGTTCATCGACCAAGACTTGCTGCCCTTTTTTCAGCCATGACACTTTGTATGGACTCAAATGTGGTTATATTCTTAAATTTAGTTTCTCTACCATTTCTACAGAAACTAAATTTTCAGTGGATCTGGAGTCAACAATTACCTTACACCTTTTGCCGGAGACTTTGCATAGAGTTTTGAATAGTGTCTTCCTCTACGGTGGTTCTTTGTTCTATGGTACCTTCAGCATTGTCCTTCTCATCATGAGATTCTCTCCATCTTGTGCTGGAGCTGCGCTTCCCATAGGTGAGTTCACACTCTGACAATCTTCTTCTTGAATCAGCTAGCTCCTTCTCTCTCCTCCATGAGAGCTTGAGGCTTTCTCCGGACACTTGCCTGCTGTGTGCCCAATTTGGTTACAATTATAACATCTTCCTGTGAAGATGTTAGGACCTATGCCTGGTCTAACAAATTTGCCTCTCCTATTGGGTCTCCTTCCTCTAAAACCCCCTCTGGAACCAGATTCTCCACTATGTTCTTGCTGACTGGACTCCCCTTGATTCTTCTGGAACTGATTTCTTTCATCAAAGCTATTTCTTCCCCTAAAATTTCTTCCACCTCTGCCTCTATTCTGCTGTTCTCCCTTTCTTTTCTGCTTCTCTTATACTCTCAGCGCCACTTAGAAACACTTGTCCACGATTTCTGGTGTCAAGATGGTAATCTCATCTTGTATACTATACTTTAGGCCATTAATATACCTGTCAACTCTTCCTTTCTCATCCTCAGCATGTCCACACCTTAGAGACAATTTATGAAATTCCTTTGTATAGGTGGATACATCCATATCCTTCTGCTTGAGGTTTTGCATTTTCCTATATATCTGCACTTCATAATCCGTTGGTAGGAACTAAGCCTTGATCCTCTCTACCATCCGTCTCTAGGATGAGATCATGATCTTGCCACTCTTCACCCTTTCTCCCTGGGTGTAGTTCCACCACGTGAGTGCAACGCCCTTCAATTTCATCTTTGCAAACTTGACTCTTCTATTCTCTAGTACCTCCTTGTACTCGAAATAATTATTCAGAGCCTCGATCCATTTGATGACTTCTTCTATGTCCATCTTTCCACTAAACATCAGAATCTCCATTTTTGCCTCAGACGACTCCTTACCAAGTGATTTTATGGCCTCCAGAAATTGTTTCCGGTCTGCAATTATCTCATCCTTATCTAGGGGCGTTTCCTCATCCCCTTCTTCATCTTCTCCATCAGACTCCTCGTCCGATCTCGGTCCTTTCCTCAATGTCTTCAATTCAGCATGGAGTGCTTCCCTGACCCCAACTTTTATTTTCTCTTCCATCTCCCAGAATTTCTTGGCCACCTTAGTGGTCATTCCCTTTAGAGGCATATTGCTAGCCTCTCCTTTGCTCTCGTCTACTGACATACACAGACTTGTTCAAAACACGTCACCACACAGACCACCTAAAGCTCTGATACCAAAATGATGCAAAGCACACAGTGGAAACTGAACACTTATCAACTTTTAGATCCTGTTGAACTCACTATCGGCCAGACTTCATACTATCAGCAATCTCAAATTCTATTGTGCCGACATACCGATCAACCCGATGACCCTTCTAACCACCACACCGTCGGTGTGACTTAGATCATCGGCGAAACCCTTTTCTCTTCTCCCGATGCGCCAATGGACTTTGACCGTCGGTGTGACATTCTACATCGGCGAAGCCCTCAACTACTCTCCTGATGCGCCGATACAAGTTCTCCACTTAGTCTTCCTTTATCGGTAAGACCACCCTCTGTCGGCGAAACTTTTCTTGTATGTGCCGATACACTTGGTCACCCCGATCACTCTTCGGGTAGACTAAAACTATCGCTCTGAGGTTCAACTCTCCTACCGATGACCACTGTCTCACT
This sequence comes from Cunninghamia lanceolata, assembly GCA_027924645.1. Taxonomy (NCBI): domain Eukaryota; kingdom Viridiplantae; phylum Streptophyta; class Pinopsida; order Cupressales; family Cupressaceae; genus Cunninghamia; species Cunninghamia lanceolata. Next base: position 9,046,524 of record BSBN01000726.1, read on the forward strand.
GATGATGCCTTCACAAAACAAGTCCTCAAATCGTCTAACTTCCAACCCAGACCCTAGCACATGGAGATGCTAGGTCTCCTATTGTACAGATTGTTCCATTTCAATCCCCTGCACCGCCAACCTCAACACAAAACAAAAGAACACAAACAAATATATATACACTGAAGCCATTCCACCGATCTCAACGAGAGTCGAACCAGTGGAATGCCTCAACAAGCCATTTTGTGACAAACCACAAGAAGGTAAAATCTACAACAAACAAATTATGAAAACTTCGAACACAAAAATAGGAAACACTAAACTGTTGGAACAGAGTCTTATTCTTCTTCAACACATAATTGAACTTAGACAACTGAATCCAGAACTGAACACAAATGTTTGTCCTGCTGCCAATTTATTTGAACACATTAGGAGATTAAACAGTTCATGACAGTTGGGGAAGGCCAACCGCTTCATATCCCCAAACTGCTTTTATTACAACTGAACAAAACAAAAATTCAAAACGAACAACTGGTCAGTTTGACCTTATCCAAACAAAAACAAAAGATTTGTTAGGTGCCCCTGCACCATACATTCTGTTTCCACGCATCTGACAGATCGACGCATCCATGCTCTGTTTGAATGCATTTGACCTCTGATACGATGCATTTACTAATTCTGCACATATACTCTCTAATTCTGGGCTTTTGACCTCTATCTCAGTGCTTTTGTAATCCTATGTTTCTGCGCATCTGATCTCTATACCTACGCATTTAATTTTGACAGTGACTTTTTGAGTTGTGATTTTGCTAACACTAACACTTGTCTCGCAGGAATATTCTCTAATCTACTTGTAGGTTAGGGGCTGGTTTAGTCATATAGCTGCATTTGTTAACTCATCTCTATATCTAAAGGAAAGTAAATGGATGTTCATGCAAATCTCATTTAGCTCTAACTAGGAGGATTGTAATTTGATCTTGTCGCATCAACAACTTGAATTTAGTCCGAATGCTAGATAGATAAAATTGAACCATTGCTATCTTGCTTTCAAAGTTAACAAATCGTGTGTGTGCCCAAGTAGCTTAATCCATTTAGTCTTTTTCATTTTAATTAGGGGAAAAGAACCATTGTCTTTTGTGTCTTTGGAATGATACTAGGCCTATGCTCTCCCCTATCTTGGGTGACCAAAATGCCAGACATATCATTTCGCATGTGTTAAACCTTTAGAGAGGCATGCCCTTGGATATCCTTCCGTCCAAGTGGGAACAACCTTAAGTGGCAACAAGCTAAAGCCAAGCTCTGCCAAGCCACTATAAATAAATTGTGTTTGGAGTGAAAACTTCAAGCAATGAGTGTTGTTGTGTTATACCGACAACCAACCTCCCCAAAACCCTCCAAGACGTAACCCTTGCAGGCTGGGAGACTCCATAACAGAGAGTAGCGCTACTGCATGTATAACCACTTGAATAGTTGCACTTACTAATCATCCTTTGTTTTTAGTAGCCAAGAACCCCTATAAACCGATGCAGGGAATGGTGATCATCACCTCCCGAAGATGCCTCAACTAGAAATAGTGAGAATTCAGTTTATATTGTCCCATCAAGCCTAGGATTTGTACTTTTTTTAGTCAAAAAGAGTCCAAAAATTACAAAAAAAGATCAAAAAAATCATGTAAAATTATTTGTGTTTGCTGTGTCTTACTTGCCATAATTGAGAAATTAGATCAAAAAGACCAACTTGCAGCCAAGAAACCCAAAACATCAAAAAGCGTGCCAAAAAATTACAAAAACAGTCAAGAAACCAAAGCTGCACATTTATCCTATTGCGCTGCATTTGTGTCAACCAGCTGCACATTTATTGTGACTTTCTTCGCATTTTTCATCTGTTACTGCACTTTTTTACTAGAGCTGCACATTTGCATCGACTTACTGCACATTTATCCTCTATTTCAACACATCTGTAGCTACGCATCCAAGACAGTGAGCTTTTCTGCATCTTTTGAGAGAAAATTTTCAGCATTTCTAGGTACCCATTTTAGCCTTGTTCTAGTTTTTGAGATCAAATTTTACCGTGCAATCGCTTCTCCCATCCGTTTCCATAGCTAACCCTCTCTTTTGTTGATCGTCTCATCCACCTTTTTACCACGTCTTCCCATAAACAAGTCAAAGTATCTATATCAGATTAGTACAAGACCTTTTTTAGATTATTTTGGATTCAAGTAACCCTAGTAAGTCTCCTCCATCAAGGATCGGACATCCTTTTCTCTCGGAACTTCACTAGTGGTCTTGGTGCAAGACTAGTCTCTACATAGTAAACGGGTATCGACTATCCTTACTTGTGGCTATCGTCTTGTGTTGACCAACTTACTTGGAATCATTGATCAAAAGAGTCCCTTGTTCGAATCTCATCACTGCAAGTATCCCCTTCTCACCAACCTACACCAACACCTTACCAGAGTCTCTAGTTTCACCCCACTCCTTCCCACATCGCCTTGCATGGTCTTAACTAGATCCCAAACACAAAAACAACTTGAAATGGCTAGAACATCTCACCGCATCATATCCCCTCATGATAGTGATGAGGAAATCTCTCGTGAGGAGTACCAAGGAGCTCTCCAAGATCAAAAATTTCAACGCATGATGGACAAAGTGCTCAATGAGGACCCTCAAAAGTACTTTCTTCATCTTGCAAACCAAGGACTTAAACTCCCCACCAACTTTGATGTCAATGCATTAAAAGAACTAGGAGAAGAAATAACTCACGAAAAGAGCACAAATGAGGATAGCTCCCTTCACAAAGACAAAAGTAAGAAAACAACAGACCCCAACATACCTATAGACATGCTGATGAAACAAATTCAAACTTTACAATAGCGATTCGCGGACCTCCAAACAAGGACGTCCACAAAAACTTATTCATTGGAGGATATCTCACCATACCCTTTCGACAAAAGCTTGAACATGGTACCCTTCCCCTTTTGGTTTGAAGTTCCTAAGTTTGACAAGTACAAAGGAAAGGGTGACCCCAGGGACCACATTAGGGAATTTAGCGTCACGTGTCTAGAGGTAGCCCACAACGAAACTTTCCTCATGAGACTATTCCCCAGATCTCTAGGTGGACAAGCCATGGAATGGTTCTCATGACTTCCCCCGGGTATTAAAACTTTTGATGAGTTAGTAAACAAGTTCGTCACACACTTCTCATATAACATTGAACATGAAGTTTCCATGCTTGACCTATGCAATACAAAGCAAAAGAGTGGTGAATCCTTCACCACCTTCTTACAAAGGTGGAGACAACTCGCGAGAAAATGCTCATATCACGTGCCTAAGAAGCAAATGACGGAGATGTTTTTCCACAACCTTAACCTCGATCTAAGTTACCAAATCCAAATTCAATGCCCTACCTCATTCACGAAAGTCATTGAGATGGGATTATTTATTGAGAAGGCTATGATCGCAAAGGGGCAAATAAAGTTGTACAAGGACACCCATAACTCTAACTACACTACAGATAAGTCAAAGTTTTGGACAAAGAACAAAAATATCGTCCATTATGGAGTAGTTGATGTCAAAGTAGCGGCTCCCAAACAACAACCAATCTTCACTCTCAAAGGAGAAGCAAGCAATGCTACACCAAACAAAACCTTCCCTCGCGAGAAAAAATAATGGTTCATCTCCGCTCCTAGACGAAAATTCACACCACTAGGGGAGTCCCAGGAGTCTTCATTAAGAAAGCTGTTAGCCAACAAAGAGATCACTCTTCCCGCAACTAGCGACTATGAAGCTCAAGTAAAACCTCATTATTGGAAAGATACTAATTTCTGGAATATCATAGAGGAAGAGGCCATAAGACCAATGACTGTATCCATTCAAAACATGCCATTCAAGACATACTTGACCAAAATCAGGTAGGCACTAAAGAACATACCTCTAACGAGACACATGTGGCATACAAGGATCCACTCCTCAACCATGACAGGCCATACAACAACAACAACAACAACAAGTAGAATCAAAACAATGGACACAACAATGCTAACTATGTGAATGTGTCATTTGATTATATCATCAATTGCATATCAGAGAACATCCCACAAGTCAATGTGGTCACATTCAACCAACAGTCAAGACCCAACAAAACTGATTGTAGCATCATCACCTGCAGTGGTAAGGTCACATTAAACACGCTTCCTCCAAATTCGTCACCTTCTCTGTCTAACTCCCACAAGTACAGTATCATAGACCAACTTTGAAAAACTCCTACCCACATATCTCTCTTAGAGTTGTTGCGTCTTTCTCCCTCCCACAAGGAAACTCTCGATAAAGCCCTAGTGGAAACAACTGTGCCCATGAACCTAGCCCAAGAGAAGTTTCAAGCCATGGTAGAAAATCTAACCTCCTCTAGCACCCTATCGTTTACCAAACAAGATGACCTTTCAGTGTCTCAGCCCCATAACACACCCTTGCATATTGTTGCCTTCATTCATAAACATTGTATCAAAATAGTTCTCATTGATGGAGGAGCATGTTTAAATATTTGCACGCTCAAGCTAGTCCTTACATTGGGGTTCTTAGAAAGTGAGGTGAATCCAAGGAAAAAGATCACCATAAAGGCCTATGATGAAGAAGAAAGAACTACTAAAGGAACAGTGGTGTTACCAATACAAGTGGGACTAGTAATAAAGGAGGTTGTTTTCCAAGTCCTTGACAGGGAGCTAGCCTATAACATCCTCCTAGGAAGATCCTGGATTCATGCCATGAAAGCTGTGCCTTCTACCTACCACCAATGCATCAAATTTCCTCATAACGACAAATAGATCACCATCCAAGGTTATATGGATCCTTTTCAGCATTGCAACTCTATTCGATCAAAGCCTGATTGCATCATTCCCAACAATAGAGATTCCAAGTCCCCCATCTCACAACATGATTCTACCTCTGAAGCTTCCTCGTCCAAACCCAAAGAGTAGAAAATCACAATCAAAGAAACAGGGGTAGGGGAATACTCCATCGAACACAGCCTCAACTTAGCCAAAATTCCTCTATCTCCAAGATCCTTTGGGTGACTTACACCTAAGTACATTCCAAAGCCATCTGCTCCTCCCAAACCTCCCACAGCTCCCTTCGTAAAATGGGAGACCCTATCAGATGAAACTAAGGAAAGAGACGTCTTACAATGGCTCTACACAGAAGAAGACAACGCACAACAAGAACTACCTAAGCTTCCAACATAAATCTATGGGTGTGGTGAGTATATCTTACACAGAATGGGTTATGAAGGATAAGGTCCCATTGGCCTAAGAAAAGAAAGGATAATAGAATCCATCCAACCCTCCTCATCCTCATTGGCAAGAAATACAAAAGGGCTAGGATATAAGGACAAAGGCAAAGCTAAGGCAAATGCTTGTTTTGTGGAACATATCCATAACCTACAAGAAGACAGTGACACTGACTCTAACGAATATGAGTGGGATGAACTCACAAAGTACTCCTATGACGACAAATGAATTGACACTGTTCAAACCTATAGCCCCTACTGTGAGGGACAAATGTTAACAAATAGACCATTAGAGTGCGATTCACCAACTCCTAAGAGTATGACTTTCGAGGAAGGTCAGAGTTCCAACACGATAAACAATCTTGAGGAAAGTACCATCCCGGATCCTATCCCTATCAATCTAAACCCTACTTATGTATCCATTCAAACTATCACACCCAATGAATCAGATCTATCTTCCGATCCCCTCCCCCTTGTGCATCCTGAACTTATCGACTGGGATTTACGAAGAACCCCACAACTAGACATGTTCCAAAATGATGATGCCTATATTAACTACATGGAACTTAGGGACCACCTACCTATAGGAGATCATAAAGCTGGTTTCACCATTGAACTCAACACCAAGGCTTATTTTGGAGGGGGTGCCAAGCATTCCAGTCACAAAAACATAAAAATAAAAAAAATGGATCTGATAGTGAAAACCGCTCTGCGGTAGTGTCAGATCCCAAAATAGTAAAAAGAAAGGATGCATCGGATGGTGAAAACCTCTCTGAGGTGCCAGACGATGGAAGGCTTGACACTCTCCCCAATGACATGTACCAGGAGAAGTCTCAGATTGTTGTGGAACCTACATAACCTATCAACATTGGAACCGAGAGAAATCCTAAGATCATTCACTTTGCAAAATCTCTATCTCCACCGGAAAAGACCAAATTTCTACCATTCTTCAAGAAAAAACAAGTCAACTTTGCTTGGTCATACATAGATATGCCCGGTTTAGATCCAGATTTGATCCTACATCCTCTTCCACTAGATCCTGAAGTCAAACCAGTCAAACAGAAGCTCAAGAAGATGCATCCACACATTGCCTTACTAGTAAAAGAGGAACTCAAGAAATTGCTAGATGTAGGATTCATTAGGGCAATTGACTATCCAGAGTGGGTATCCAACATAGTGCTAGTATCCAAACCTGATGGCAGAGTCAGATTGTGCAATGATTTCCAAGATCTAAACAAGGCTTGCCGCAAGGATGACTTTCCGTTACCTACTATTGATATCATAGTCGACTTGACAGCAGGACATACCATGTTATCTCTTATGGATGGCTTCTCTAGATACAATCAAATCAAGATAGCAATAGAAGACTAACATAAAACAACTTTCACTTGTCCATGGGGCACCTTCTGCTGAAACGTCATGCTATTTAAGTTAAAGAACATAGGGGCAACATACCAACATGCTATGACCACTATCTTCCATGATATGATGCACGTCACAATGGAGGACTATGTAGATGACATCCTTGCAAAGTCACTCACAAGAGAATCCCACCTAGATGTACTAGAGAATGTCTTTCAGAGACTGGAACACTTCAAAGTCAGGTTGAATCTAAAGAAATGTGTGTTTGGAGTCACCTCTAGCAAGCTCTTGGGCTTCATTGTATTAGCAAATGGGATCAAAGTGGATCCTACCAAAGTCAAAGCTATCATGGAAATGCCACTGCTAAAGAACATCACTCAAATGCGGTCTCTACAGGGCAAGTTACGGGCAATTCGTTGGCTCATCTTACAACTGGCAAACAAGTGTCAACCTTTTACTCACCTATTACACAAAAACATACTATTTAGATGGGATGAAAATTGTGAGGAAGGATTTCTTAAACTAAAGGAATACCTCATGAACCCTCCTATTCTAATGCCACCTATCCAAGGCAAGCCACTGTATCTATATGTATCTGCTACGCTAATAGTGCTCGGAGCCCTATTAGCACAACATGATTACGAAGGCAAAGAAAGAGCTATCTACTACATTAGTTGCACATTGGTGGGCTACGAACTACAATATTCCCAAATAGAAAGATCGTGTCTTGCTGTGGTTTTTGCTTCCCAAAAACTATGACACTACATGCTAGCACATTCAATCAAGCTCATTGCTAAGATAGATCCACTAAAATACCTATTAAGTAGCGCAGCTCTAACAGACCACCTAGCCAAGTGGGTAATGCTGTTAAGTGAATATGACATTGAGTATGTAGAAAGGAAGGCTATCAAAGGTCAAATCATTGCTAATTAGTTAGCAGAAGCACCATTGCAGGATACCACACCAATGACATTCAAATTTCTAGATGAATCTATTTTCAGCATCACAACACATTCATGGAAACTCTACTTTGATGGATCCTATACAAACCATGGATCGGGGGTAAGAATCTTGTTGGTCACTCCTCAAGGTGACACCATACCTAAGTCTTATCGTCTGCTATTCCCATGCACAAATAATATAGTAGAGTATGAGGCCTTGGTCATTAGTCTCAAAATGGCAGTAGAATAGAAAATAAAGGAGCTACATGTCTATGGCGACTCCCAACTGGTAATTAATCAAGTCAATGACGACTATCAGACCAAAGATGACAAGTTAATCCCATACAAGCGTATGGTTGATGAATTTAAAGAGTACTTTGTGATCATCTCCTTTGAGCAGATACCTCGCATTGAAAACAAAGCAGCAGATGCCATGGCAACCATTACCTCGCTCCTTGAGATCCCAGAGAATGAGTCATGGTATGAGTTCTTGGTGGAGTCAGTTATGCAACCAGCTTATGATATCCCTGAAACACACTCCATTTGCCTCTTAGTCGGATCTGATTCACCCTTGTATGGTAAGATTTACACTTACCTCAAGGATAACACCCTACCACCTGACTTGTCTACCAACCAACTCTGAACCTTCATTTGCCAAACCTCCCATTACACCATTATCGCCGACACGCTATATCGACGAGGTTTGGATGGTACTTTACTCTGATGTTTAGAATGTGAAGAATCTCAAACTACCTTACGAGACGTACATGCAGGAATTTGTAGAACACAGTCTAGTAGTCCTTCTTTAGCTAAGAAACTCATGCGTTTGGGATACTATTGGCCAAACATGGAAACCAATTCATATCAGTTTGTGAAGAAATGCAAGCAGTGCCAGATACATGGTAACCTCATCCATGCACCAACTCAAGAGCTCCAACCTTTAATGACACCTTGGCCCTTTTGTCAATGGGGACTTGACCTTATGGGCAAAATTCACCCTCCATCATCCAACGACCACAAGTTCATAATAACCGCCACTGAATATTTTACCAATTGGATTGAAGCCGTTCCACTCACCAATGTCACAGGTAAACAAATTGCCTCCTTCATCCTTAATTACCTCATTTGTAGATACATAATTCCCTCATCCATAGTCACGGATAACAGAAGACCTTTCAAGAACTAGGATGTCCAAGAGCTTTGTGACAAATTCAAAATTCAACACCATTTCTCCACCCCCTACTATCCATAAGGCAATGACTAAGTAGAGGCATCCAACAAAACAATCTTGAAATCCTCAAGAAGATAGTCAACGATGCTGGCCGTGATTGACACATACAACTTAATCCTGCTCTATTGGCCTATTGAACCAGTATATGCACTCCCACAGGTGCTACCCCTTATGCCCTTGTCTATGGATCAGAAGCCATTTTGCCCATCAAGGTTGAGTTACCATCTCTAAGGGTATTGTTAAAAGATCTTATCACTGATGAAGACTACAGAGTTTCTAGACTGCAAGAGTTAGAATTGTTGGAGGAGAAACGACAGAACACCTTCAACCATCTCAAGGCATATCAATAAAGGATATCACGATGCTACAACCATAGAGTCCATCCAAGCATCTTCAATGTTGGTGATCTAGTACTTAAGGAAAATTTCCGCAATCAGCAGGATCGGGAAAGGAAAGGTAAGTTTGAACCCAACTGGCTTGGTCCTTATGTAATCATTGCTATCTATGGATTAGGAGAGTATCAGTTAGTAACATCAGAGGGTGAGCTATTCGATGACCCAATCAACAGTATGCATCTTCACCAGTTCTATGCCTAAGAGAACCCCAATGTAAGGGGGGCAAAAAATAAAAAAAAAGCAAAAAATCAAAAAAAGGCAAAAAAAAATAAAAAAGGGGAAAAACAACAAAAAAAATCATCCTTTGGTGAAAACCTAGAAAATAGGCACCTTGGATAGGTACCATGATGAAAACCTGGCAAATATGCGTCATGTGTACTTTTAGCTTTCGTGCAAATAAAAACAAGTGGTGAAAACTTGGTAAAGCAAGCACTACTTGTGATAAACCGCTTCCTCCATATTTGGGAAACCAATCACCTTGTGTCCATTCCTCCTTCCATCGTCCCTTGTCCAATCCTTATCTATTCCATAATAAAAACCTAACGATGATCTATCATGGCTTGATACTCTATCTCTTTTGTCGCCTTGTCAACTAAGGTCTTATCTAGTATCCTATCCATAGTGTCAGCCTAGCATAGCGTCTGTCGTCAGTATCATAGGGTCAATTCTGAACTATGCTGCCTCTACGTCATCACATAGGCAAGGCCATTATCAATTCACCCCTGAGGCTTCCCTTCCATCCCGTCTCTTGTCGTCTATCCTTTAGTCCATCCACATGGTCCAAGTCCCCGAACTACATTGCCTCTGTGTCGTCACGTAGGCAAGGCCATTATCAATGCACCCCTGAGGCACTAGGTCAGTCCCTTAGGGTCCATTTCCCCAATAAGGATTGTGGTACCTTTCACCAGACATGCAAGCACAACAAAGCCCATTTCCATATAGAAGTTTTGATGGAAGACATCAACCTATCCAAAGCAGAGCAAAAACAAGAGCAAAACGATCCAAACGATTCTTTCTAAATTATGGCAAGAAAGATACATCTAAATGCAAGAATGTTTTGTTTCAATTAGTTGCGTCTTAAAGTCTTCACTTTTTGTTATCCTGTTTCCTATGCTACTCAAGGATGCCAAAAGCTAGAGATGCTATGATGGGGGCATGATTATTTTCTTTGTTCGCTATTTGTGGATCAATCTTTAGTAATGTGAAGCCTTGTCTAATGACATGATCAACAAAAGATCATTGAGGACATCAGAGGTCTAACATGAAAGGGGGCATTCCTTGTCTATTGATACGCAAGAAATACTCAAGTCATCTTAGTTTAGTTATACCTAGATGCTTGTATTAACTTGCTAAATCAAAATCCATGTAAGCGATGCTCAGGTCATCATGGTTTAATTATACCTAGATGCTTGTATTTTCTTACAACATTTCAAAAACACAAAAAAACAAAAATGCCCAATGATAAAATAAGCACTTCAAAAATACTTGCAATATCAATATGACATATATCTGCATCCATTATACATCCACAAATGCATCCATTTACATTTCTCATACCATCCATAATAAAAATCCTGTGTAGAGTATCAATGTTTACAAATCAAAGCTTGTGATCGTTCCATCACTCAGTCTTCTATCTATCATTGTGTCATTTCTATGTCGATTGAGTACATTTGGACATAACAAAAACATGGTATAGTTTGCATATAATATCACATAAGATAGTCATTAACATGATTAAATCATTTGCATACATAATAGTGCATTAGGTCATCCAAATACATTTGCATCATAACATAGTGCCAAAAGAAAAAATAAAAAACATAGACAAGTACATATAGATCATCTCATAAAGTGCATAATCATATAGATAACATTCCCATTTGCATATTAGGTGCATACATGAAATCATCTAAGTCTGCATCAAATCATATAGACATCAAAAGTAATGTGCATCCATCAAGACATCACATAACATCATATAAACATAATATACGTGTGCATCGCATATGAAACATCATAAGATAGAATGCATCCATGACATATAGCATAAACAATTGCATATAATGATCATAGAGCTGCATCATCATATAAATATAACATAAAGCATGTCCAAATGTACAAATATATCAAAGTGTCTGTCATCCATAAGTCAGAGTCATATAAAGTGCATACATCACAAAAATAATGATACATGTCTCAGTGCAAAATACAAGTCATATATACATATCAGCCTACCCATGAGCCATCAAAAGTGTATACATCACAAAATTTTGGTACAATTGAAATGACTAGCCCTACTACCATGGGGTACTGCTCCCAGCACTACCCTTTCCGCCTCCACCTCTGCTATCCCCAAACTGATGTGGACCCATAGCAAATGCTACAGACTGTGAACCACCTTCTCTTTGAGAAGCCACCGACTGACTCCTGTAGTTGGGTGCCCTCTGGTCTGCTGGCACCGCCCCGTGATACAATCCTTGGTAATACTATGTATGAGCCTGCGCTTTAGCAAGCTCACCCTGTATCTGCACAATCTATGTCTGCAAATGATGCCCTGAGTCACCTGCGTCACCAAGAATCCTATAGCCCCATCAGAAGCCAAGGTGGCTACGACCGCATCTCTCTCCAATCTAAGGGCCCGCACCCTCTCCAGTGCTGTATCTCGCTATGTAGTGAGCCCTAATATGATACTTGCATCTGCCTCTCTCCAAGACTTTGCCACTATGAGATGTGCCCTAAGCTGTCAGACCTGACCCTGCAACGTAGTAATAGCTTGCTACTATAAATCAGGCTGAGGAACCTGAACCTGTGGCACTTACTGCTGGGGCACCTGCTGTTGAACTACCTGCTGAAACACCTGCTGCAGTGCCGACACCTGTATCTGTGGTGCAGCCTATGGCTGCACTACCTGCTACTACTAGGAGGATCCCTCTCCCATTGTCCTCCTTTGTCCCTAACTCCCTCTGCCTCCCTCTAACTCCATCTCCCCCTCCTCCTCCGTCACCTCCATCATCTCCATCTCCTCATCCTCCTCTCCCCCTCCTCCATCTCCTCCTCCTGCCTCCACCATCCTTGTCGTCTGAATCCTCCTCATCCAGGTGAGGAACCAACTCTCCCAGTCCCAAATACCTCAGGAATGAGTGGGTTGCAAATCACTCCTCATAGTCAGGGGTCATCCCTGCATCTACCACCTCCCTCCTCATTGGCCAAGCCATGTAAGGAATCTTCTGAAAGTCTGCTAGAGCCTCCTCATAGGATGCAACTAGGCCCCATCTCAACCCCTCTGCATGTGTCCTGGAAAATAGTGCCTGCTCATGTGGTTGACCTTGTACCCTACCAAACTGTCTCTGTACCTGGCTCACAATTTTCCTCTCCAAAATATGCCGTGTCCTCCCAATGAGCCACCGAGTTTGAAAGTAGTAGGGAAGTTCATTATCCTCATCGTCCCATGGCTCGCAATCCAGATACATGCGCCAGATAACTCTATCCACATTATCCAATGCATGTCTCCATTACTCAAGCTTTCCTAGCTTATGCTGGGAAATAACACCTACATATCCATAACTGTAGGGCTCACATCTCTACCTGGAAAACATGCAAATTAGCCGAGTAATAGCAATGTGCTCCCATAACCAAAATTGTAGAAGTGAAACACCTGCCGACAAACTGGCTCCTCTGTGATAAACCACTTGATGCATATCGTGATACAAGTGAGCCAAAACACAGACACCCCATGCAAAGAGGGTAACCTCTGTGATCATCCTCTCCATAGTCCTACCCCAACCAATGGGGAACCCATGTGACCTCCTATTGGGGCATACAACAGCCCTGATTAATCCAGTCACTATCCCTGAGAAGTAGTCATGAATGTCTTGCCATGAGATCACCTGACCCTCTAGCTTTGGATCATCGAACACCAGTCTACACTCTGCTAGTCTGGCATCACACTGAGCCTCATACTCCATGAGCTTGACCTGGTTAGGTAAGTGGAGGATCCTATAGACATCCTTTAGAGTGATGGCCATCTCACCGGTAGGCAAGTGAAAGGTCCCATCCTCGGTATGGAAACACTCCACCGCGGTGGTTAGCAAACTGAGGTTCACATGAACCTCAGGCATGAAGCACACGTAGTCCAAATCCATAGCACTGAGAGCCTCTCGATCCATCTCTGTGAGCATGTACCGCTGCAACAATGGTAAGGGAAACTGCTCCCGCGACATAAGCACATCGCGAATGTCCTACAAACAAGCAAGCCAATGCGTCAACCAAAACTACAAAAAACTACTCAAAGTATCAAAAGTATCCTATCACTTACTTAACATATCAAATTGATCAAAACAACATATACATCTCTTGACTAGATTTCTGCAATCTTGGAGATCACTTATTGATTGATGCATCGAGAAAGATGCCGATCAAGTCAATTTTGTTATGTAAACTGACTATCTAAAACACATGTGCAGAATCAAAAGGAAAACACACCATTTCATAGAAAATGAGCCACTTCTGACAAATGTGCCAAAACATTGAGTAAGTGCGTAGTTTCATAATGTATGAGCAACTTTACACACATGAGCAACAAGACATCATAGAAGTGCCGTTTTATAATGAATGCGTTATTTCTTAACGAATGCATAGTTTCCCATAGCAAATGCATAGAAAACATGCATGCACTAATTCATATCATAAATGCGCCACACCGGAATAGAAGTGCAGTTTCGCATGTCATATGCGCCGAATCACGAAACGACGCATTCATTCAGGTAAATTTTCCCTAGCATTTATTAGCCTAATAAATGACCCTAGGCGAGTTTTGTCAAACTACATACTGGTGGTCCTGCCTCAGCTGGCTGATTAAACCATTGAATGTGCTCAAAGCGGTGCTCCTCGCGTGGAATATCCATCTCTATACCGACTTCTCTAAGCTCCTATGCTCTCCTAAGCTCTGAAGGACCAATCAACAAAAGCCAAGTGTGCAAATGACTAAGATTGTGGACCTAGCTCCTATATATAGCATGTGAACCCTAATTGGCTGTGTGGTGACCGTGACTACTTCCCAAGCCCATTTTCTCACATTTCTCTGAATTGTGACCCATTTTTCTTCAAACCTAACATGTTTAAAACCTTCTTCATCGTGAGATTGTTCGTCTCATGTCCTCGACCTTTTCTTCCCGTCTAATCTTCTGAGGGGGCATCCTACCATCTTTAAACCTGTACCAGGGGCAAACTGGGGCATGTATCATTATCATAAAATTTATTCTTTGAAACAACGTGATAAAATACATTGCATCAAAGAGGGGCAAAATGTATACACCTAAAAATGACACAACTCAGTCTAAATAAATATTCTTAATATTTATTCCATCTAAATTCCTCTATCAATAAATAAACATCCAAATTTATTTATTTGATTCATATTCCTCTAAATTAATTAAATATCAAATTATTTAATTACCTCTTCTAAAGTCAAAATTAAATAAAATCATTTATTTAATTAAATTCTTCTAATATCGTCCAACAAATTAAATAATATCAATTATTTAATTATTTCTCCCAAAATCATTCTAAATTAAATAAAACCAATTATTTAATTATTTCTTCCAATAATATCTTCTCTAAATTTAAATAAATCAAATATTTATTTAAGTTCTCCATTTCTTCTAAAAAATGAGTTATCTCTAAATATAATTCAATCCTTATGCACATGCAATTGAATATTCCAAATATTTAATTGAGCTAAAATATCTTCTCATCCTCATGCAATATTCATCTTCTAGTTCTAATCAGTTAACTCTTTTATCTATTTTGTTAATTGATTAATCTCTTCAGTTAACTCATTCTTCTATTTTATTAATTCCTCTCATGTAAAATAGAGCAGGACACATGTCCTCTTCCTATTCGCGAACATCTTTCAAGTCTTCTCTACTGTTGATCTTCTCATTCATTCTCAACCGTTGATCTTCTCTCTCCCAAGCCTATAAGTACAACCCTATTCCTCCATTTCTATCATCCAAGCTCTTAGTAAAGTTACTCCGTAGGAATCACAGCGCGCATTTGGGACCAAATTCCTCCATTGCTTGTGATCACCCTTTTATCATTGTGATTGTGTTGAAGAATCTCATCATTGTAAACTTATCATAGCCATTCCCACTTGACATCTTAGAAATAGCAAGGAAGTGTACCTTATGAGGGCCATATTCATACACAAGATCATTTGAGATAGGCGACCAATGGAAGCTATGAAGTAAAGAGGTTTGCAAGGTTTGAGTTCTTTGTTTGTTTAATCTTGTTTGTTTCTCATTTCATTGAGTTATTGGGTATTATTGATATTATTGCACAATTTCCCATAACAATTTTATTTTTTGGAGTTTTTCTTTTTTAATGATTTTTCAAACGTAATATTTCTTGTGGTGGAAGGTGTTAACATTTTCACCAAATTCTTCATCTTCCATAGTGCACAAAAGATACTCACCATTTCTGACATCTTCCTTGACCATGTATGGGCCTATCTGATTGGGCTTGAATTTACATCATTTTCTAGCTCTTTTGTTAATTAGGTTGTCAATTCTAAGTACCAGATCCCCAACTTGGAAAGGCCTAAGGATAACTTTATTATTGTATTGCTTTTTGATTTGCACAATATAGGAGTAATGCCTCTGCACAACTCTTAATCTTATTTCATCTACTAGTTCTGTTAGTCTAATTGCATGGTATTCTTCATTATCTAACAATAATTGCAAAGATATCCTTAGACTTGGTAATTCAACCTCTAAGGACAAGATTGATTTTGATCCAAAAGTGAGGGCATATGGTGTTGTCCCAATAGGAGTAAGTATGCTAGTCCTATAAGCCCAAAGAGTGGGGTATAGCTACAAGTGCCAATCCCTTTTAGAATCCTTAATGAATTTTACCAGAATTGCTTTTAGTATCTTATTGTCTGCTTCTGCTTGTCCATTCCTTTGAGGGTAATATATTGGTGTCGAGTTATGATTGATGTGGAATCTTTCACATAACTCCCAAACTTGTGGATTCTTAAATGATAAGGTATTATCTATCACTATCATTCGAGGGATTCAATACCTACACATGATTTGATTCAAAATGAATTTAGCGATTACTACTCTTGATACTGTAGCTAAGGGAATTTCTTCCACCCATTTGGTGAAGTACTATGTTGTTGTTATGATAAACATATGTTCATTTGTTGAAGGTGGGGATATTTTTTTGACTAAATCAAGTCCACATGTGGAAAAAGGCCAAGGAGTGACTATGGTTGTAAGTCTCTTGTCAGTGTATGATGAACATGTGCATAGATCTGACATTTTAGACATCTTTTGATGAATTTAACCGCATCTCCTTCCAAACAAGGCCAAAAGTAACCTAGTCAACGTATTTTCCTTGTGGTAGCATGACCACCAAAGTGTCCTCAGATTCCACTATGGGATTCTTCCAAAATTTTGTGTGCTTATTCTTTGTCTACACAATAAAGTAGGATTCTGTTTAAGGCCATTCAGTATAAAACATCACCTATTAAGACATACCTCACGGTGAGAACACATAAACGTCTCTTTCCCAGAGGGGTCATGTTTTTGTGATAAGCTTTGTTTGCCAAGTAATTGACAATATCTTTGTACTAGTATGAAGAGACATATTTTTCAAGGTCGATTGCACATATTTCCTCATCAAGGAAGCCTTAATTTATTGGTTCCTCTTGGGGAACTGGATTATCTTCCACCCAATTAGCGATTATTTGTCCTTTGATAAATTTTTGGTTGACATAAGTTATCTCAAATTCACTCAACAATGTTAGGAACCACCCTACTCTTCTAGACAACATAGGTTGATTTAAAAAGGTCCTTAGTTGTTTTGGACATATGATGACACTTGTTTCTTGATTCAACATGTAGTGGCACAATTTCCTCATAGAAAACACTATAGCCAAACATTCTTTTTCAGATAATGTACCTAAAACATTGAAGGAGGCGACTGAAGAATCATAGCCGAAGGAGATAATTAAGTTGCTGATAGAGTATGAAAACATCATATCAGATAATGTACCTGAAGGATTACCACCAACTAGGAGTATCAGTCATCACATGGATCTTATATCAGGAGCTAGTTTGCCTAACAAAGCAGCACACATAATGACACCTAAAGAGAATGAAGAACTGAATAGACAGATAAAAGATTTGCTGAGGAAAGGTTTGATCAGAGAAAGTTTGAGCCCATGTGTAGTACCTGTAGTGTTAGCACCAAAGAAAGATGGAGAATGGAGAATGTGTACTGACTATAGAATAATAAACAAGACCACATTTAAGTATAGATTTCCTTTACCTAGGATGGATGATATTATGGATTGTTTGAGTGGAGCAAGATATTTCACAAAGATAGACTTGAAAAGTGGATACCATCAGATCAAAATTAGAGAAGGAGATGAATGGAAGACTACTTTTAAGACAAATGAAGGATTGTATGAGTGGTTAGTGATGCCTTTTGGATTGACAAATGCACCTAGTACTTTCATGAGATTGATGAATGAAGTTCTGAAGAAATTCTTGGGTAAGTTTGTTATTGTATATTTGGATGACATTCTAATTTTTACTAAGACAAAGGAGGAACATTTGCAACACCTTAGACAAGTTTTGTAGAGACTGAGAGAGGAGAAATTGCTGATAAATATCAAGAAGTGTAGTTTCATGAAGGAAGAATTGGTATATCTAGGATTTTTGATTTCTACGGAAGGATTGAAGATGGACCCTGAGAAAGTGAGAGCAATTGTTGAATGGCCTACACTAGAGAGCATTGGAGAAGTCAGATCATTTCATGGATTAGCTAGTTTCTACCAAAAGTTCATTAGAAATTTTAGTTCAGTATGTAACCATATGACAGAGACAATAAGAGGTGACAGAAAAGATTTCAAGTGGACATCAAGAGTAGATAAAAGTTTTGAGTTATTGAAGTAGAAAGTAATAGAGGAACTTGTTTTGGCATTACTGGATTTCAATAAGGTATTTCAAGTAGATTGTGATGCAAGTGGGAATGCAATTGGAGTAGTGTTAATTCAAGAAGGTAGACTTGTAGCATATTTCATTGAGAAGTTGAATGATGCAAGGAGAAGATAGTTTATGATCAAGAGTTCTATGCCATAATTCAAGCCTTGAAGAAGTGGAGACATTACTTGTTTCCTATGGAGTTTGTGTTGTATACAGATCATCAAGCTTTGCAATATTTGAACAGTCAAGGAAAGTTGGATCAGAGACATATGAGGTAGGTAGAGTTCATAGAGAGTTATACTTTTGCTTTGAAGCAAAGGAGTGGAAAATCAAACAAAGTTGTAGATGCATTGAGTAGGAGAAGAAATTTGTTAACAGAGATGAGGGTTGAAGTGTTAGGTTTTGATGAGTTAAAGCATATGTATGAGGGAGACATTGATTTTGTAAAACCTTGGAAAGCATGTAAGGAACCTGTTGTGACATATATGAGTAAGTGGTAGGACTATTTTATTCAAGAGGATATGTTGTTTAGAGGAAATCAATTATGCATACTTAGAAGTTCAATGAGAGATAATTTGATCAAGGAGAAACACAGTGGAGGATTGGCAGGACATTTTAGTATTGATAAGACAGTGGCCTTGGTGAGTGACAAAGTGACTTTTGGCCTTAGATACATAAGGAAGTTAGGAAATTTGTGCAAAGTTACAGAGTTTGTCAAGTTGCAAAAGGGAGTAGTCAGAATACTAGATTGTATAAACCTCTAACAATACCGGAGAGACCTAGGGAAGACATAAGCATGGATTTTGTAATAGGATTGCCTAAGACACAAAGAGGACATGATTCTATATTTGTAGTGGTGGACATATTTTCAAAGATGGCACATTTCATACCTTGTAAGAAGAAAATTGATGCAGTGCATGTAGCTGACCTATTTTTCAAGGAGATTGTGAGATTGCATGGATTACCTAAGAGCATAATTTTAGATAGAGATACAAGATTTCTTGGATACTTTTGAAAGACATTTTGGAAGAAGATGAAGATAGATTGGAAGTTCAGTTCAACATTTCATCCACATACTGATGGATAGATAGAGGTAGTGAATAGTAGTTTGGGAAACTTGTTGAGATGTTTGGTTGGAGAAAAGGCGGGAAGTTGGGATTTGATTCTTTCACAAGCAGAGTTTGCATACAATAATTTAGTAAATAGGAGTACCAGAAGAACAACATTTGAGATTGTTACCGGAGTAAACCCTAGAGGAGTTACAAAGTTGAGAGATATCAGTATGGTAGAAAAGAGAAGTGCAGAAGCAGAAGAATTTGCAGAACATATGAAGGCAGTGCATAATCAAGTTAAGAAGCATTTGGAGGATATGAACAACAAATATAAAGAACAAGCAAATGAGAAGAGAAGGCATAAGGAATTAGCAGTTGGAGATGAAGTGATGGTGTACTTTAGAAAAGAAAGATTTCTAGTTGGTACTTATAACAAGAAGTTTGGACCTTGTACGATACTCAGAATGTTTGATTTAGGAAATGCATATGAAGTAGAGTTACCAGAGACATTGGGTATATCACCTATTTTCAACATTGCAGACCTATATCAGTACCATGAAGTAGAGTTTAGTGACAACATTGAAGAAGACTTGAAGAAATAGTTACCACAACAAGCACCAGAGAAGATTGAGGACATTTTGGACAACAGTGTTGGACGCAACACCAGAGGAAGACAATACAAATAATATCTCATGAAGTGGAAAGGCAGACCGGAAGAATATTCATCTTGGATTTCTCAGGCTAAGGTAGAACTCCTTGGTTTTCCTCTAGCCCCAGCAAAGTGAGGGACTCACTTTTTGAATAACCCCAGATGTCTGATGCAAGAGCATCATTGGTTCAAGAGTAATCTTGCATCAACCAAAAACATTTGCATTTAAATTTGTTTACAGTTCAGTTTGTTTCCTTTCATTTTCTAGTTCAGTTCAAGCAGTTCAGTCAGTAGCAGTTTCTATAGTATTGTCCACATTCTACTGCAGTTGCATTGCAGACCTTGTGGAGATGGACTTAGCATCTAGAGACATTCATGTACAACATATCTAAATCTTAGAGAATTTGGTTAAGGTATCGGAAAGATATCACTATCAAAATTTTAACTATTTTCTCAGAACAGAGCATCCTGGCAGTCTCAAACAATCAACTAAAGGAGAAGACTTGCAGAGCATTTTACTACTTGTGAATCCTAATGACACATCATTCATTGATCTTTGGTTTGTGGCTGACCTTCTCCAAGATCCGCACATCATTCCATTTATTTGCAGAGGAGTTCTATTCATTTAGGTTTGACCTATTCGTGCACACATGTTACAACTTTTCATTGGAGTTTGTGATCTTCCTTGGCTGACGCGGAGGAATCTTAAGTTCCGGATATGATATATATTGATGTAATAGATCCTTAGGAAAGAAGTTCATGATATAGAGATAGTTGATAGTTTATATTTTGTGTGAAGGAGCTTCAAAGCTATATCTTGTGCATATTCTGATATTCTGTAATTAGACCTGTGAGCCCTAATTCTAAGCCTGCATGTTGCCGACTGATTTGTATTTGAATTCTATGTTATAATAAATGAATAAATATGCATTTGGTTTATATCTTTGAGTTTTTTCTGTTGTGTTTATTCTAGCTGTACAATTTGGACTGTTCATTCTGTGAACCCTCCTATCGTGACTACACCAATGAAGCATCACATACTAGCATTACTTTTCTTGGTGAGTTACATGTCAAACTGTATCAAAGATTACATGACTAGAAAAAAATGTTGTTTTCTAGGTAATTCTAATAAAGGTTGTTAGTCTAAACAAGTGCATCTACTTAGGACCAACAATGTTATGAAAAGTGCTATAGAGAGCATACCGTTGGTGTGGTGTGTGATGAAGTGTGAGAGATAGAAAATGTATATCCCCACCAAACAATTTCTTTCATCATGGAGGAGCAATTAATTTTAAGGTAAAAAGAAGTGATGTAGGAGCATCTTTGGTTCAAGAGCAATCTTGCATCAACCAAAACATTTGCATTTCAGTTTGTTTCTTTTCATTTCCAATTCAGTACAGTCAGTTCAGTCAGTAGCAGTTTCTATATTTTGGTCCACATTCTGCCATAGTTTCATTTTAGACCTTGTGGAGATGGACTTAGCATCTAGACACATTCATGCACATCATTTCCAAATTTTAGATCATTTAGATCAGGTACCAGAAAGATATCGCTTTCAGAAGATCAACTATTTTCTCAGAACAGAGCACCCAAGTAGTCTCAGATAATTATCTAAAGGAGAAGACTTGCAGAGCATTTCTTGGCTTGCGAAGCTAAATGACACATCATTCAATGTTCTATGGTTCATGGCTGACCTTCCCTGAGATCTGCGCATCATTTTGTTCATTTGTGGAGGAGTTCTATTCAATTAGGTCTAACCTATCCGTGTACACAAGTTACAACTCTTCATTGGAGTTTGTGATCTTCTTTAGGCATAGAGGAATATTATGTTCTAGAGAGAGATGCATAGGAGAGTAGTCATTAATCAAGCGATAGTTGATAGTTTGAATTCTTTGCGAAGGAGCTTCAAAGATATATCTTGTGCATATTATGATATTCTGTAGTCAGGATCGTGAGCCCTAATTGTGAGCCCGCATGTTGTCATCCAACCTGTATTTGAATTCTATGATATATTGAATGACTGAATCTACATTTTCTTTATATCTTTGAGTTGTTTCCGTTGTGTTTACTCTTGCTGCTTGATCTAGATTGTTCACTTTGTGGACCCTC
Source organism: Cunninghamia lanceolata (assembly GCA_027924645.1). Classification (NCBI taxonomy): domain Eukaryota; kingdom Viridiplantae; phylum Streptophyta; class Pinopsida; order Cupressales; family Cupressaceae; genus Cunninghamia; species Cunninghamia lanceolata. The sequence goes on from BSBN01000726.1 coordinate 9,068,518, forward strand.
CTAACCATGACTACACCAAGTGGTATCAGAGTGAAAGTTTGAATCTTTGGGAGTGAATTGAGTGAAGTTGGTGAAGGAATTTCGTAAGATCTTGTTGTGAATAGATCATTGATCTGAGGCAAGTTACTTGTGTTGCAATCGATAATCAATTGTGAGGTAGTTGTCACATTGTAGCTCAATCACCAAACTTGAGGCAGTTTGTACTTGGTCCTGGGAAGAATGCTATTGAGGAGAATCTCTGCTGTTGGAATAATGGATGGTAGAGTGGATGAGATGATTGAGATGATGAAAACCATACGAGTTCGCTTGGATGCTTTTGAAGAAGATAGGTGAAGAGGACTCACACCTAGACCTAATGTTGAAAGTGATGATGATGAAGAATTTAAATCCATTGATCAAAATGGTGAAACCCTAGGAGATGAAGAATAAGAAGAATTAGATCAAGTCAAGATGTTGTGAGCCATTTCAAATATTAAAAAAAGACCTAGAGTTTATGAACCTAATTACAGTGGCAATATGAACCCTGAAGAGTTGATTGATTAGATAAATGACATGGAAGAATACTTTGAGTATGAAGAAGTTGAAGATCTGGAGAAGGTGAAATTTGCAAAGACAAAGTTGAAAGGATATGTTGCTATATGGTGGAAATAAGTTTAGTTGGATAGGAATATAAGAGAAAAATAAAAGATTACAAAATGGGACTGGATGGTGACAAAATTGAAGAATCAGTTTATACCTGTTGACTGAGTTAGAACTGTTGAAAAGATTGCAAAACCTGAGACAAAAGGAGAAATCTGTGAAAGAATACATTGAAGAATTTCATAAGATGATCATAAGGATAGGACATAGTGAAGCAAGCAAGGAGAAATTGGCTAGACACATCAATGGATTGAGATTGCAAATTCAAGAAGAACTGAGTTTGGTGAGGATGACAACATTGGAAGAACCATATCAGTTTGCCCTAAAATTTGAAGAGAAGTTGAATAAGAGGCATGATCAAAGATAGAGGGGCAGAGGAGCTAAATTTCAGAGAGGTAGAACATTTTCTAAAGGAGAAAGATCATATGCAGAGTAGAACAAACAAGAAAGCACGTTCAAGAAGGAGGATATAGATAACAATGCATGTAGGAGAGATGAAAAAAATTTCTACTGGAGAGGGAACCCTAGTCCATACCATAGTGAAGGATATAGAAGAGAAGGAAGAGGACCTAATAGGAGAACATTCAGAAGCAATTGTTTTAAGTGTGGAGGTGAAGGACATAGAGCATTTGAATGTAATCAGGGTAGTACAAGAAAGAAGACAGAACAATGGAAGAGCAACATATGTGGAAGAAGAACTTGTTAGATCACCTAGTTTAGTTGGTAAAGCTAAGAAAGGAGAATCACTTGTGATGAGGAGAGCATATTTCAAGTAGAGATAAATGAGGCACAAAGGAAGGGTCTATTCAAAACCATATGCAAATTAGGAGGTAAATGTTGTAAAGTTGTAATTGATAGTGGTAGTTTTGATAACCTAGTTTCAGAGGAGATGGTGACTAAGCTAAAGTCAGAAAGATTGAAACATCCTAAGCCCTATCAGATAGCATGGATTCAAGATGATCATAAGATACTAGTGAGTGAGCAATGTTTGGTGAGATTTCATATTGGATCTTATCATGATGAAGCCTTGTGTGATATTACATCTATGGATATATGTCATATTTTGTTGGGTAGACCATGGCAGTATAATAGAAAAGATATACATGATGGGAGAAAGAATACATATACTATAACATCAAATGTAAAAATAATTACTTTGATTCCTTTGGAAAATGACCCTTAGACTGAAGTATGTGGGAATGCTAGAATTTGTCTGGTAGATGGAAGAAAATTTCTGGATGGTTTGAGACATGAGAATATGTGTTATGCTTTGATCCCTAAGAATCCTGGAGCATTAAAGAAGGAGACTCAAGAATCACAACCAAATGAGATAACTGAGTTGCTAATAGAGTATGAAGACATCATATCAAACAATGTACCTGAAGGATTGCCACCAATCAGGAGTAGTAGTTATCACATGGATCTTATACTTGGAGCTAGTTTGCCTAACAAAGCAGCCCACAGAATGACACTAACAAAGAATAAAGAATTGAATAGACAGATACAAGAGTTGTTGAAGAAGGGTTTGATCAGAGAAATATTGAGTCCTTGTGCAGTACTTGCAGTGTTAGCATCTAAGAAAGATGGGGAATGGAGAATGTGTACAGACTCTAAAGTAATAAACAAGATCACAATTAAGTATATATTTCCTTTACCTAGGATGGATGATATCATGGATTGTTTGAGTGGAGTGAAGTATTTTACAAAGATAGACTTGAAGAGTGGATACCATTAGTTCAGAATCAGAGAAGGAGATGAATGGAAGATTGCTTTCAAGACAAATGAGGGATTGTGTGAGTGGTTAGTGATGCCTTTTGGATTGACAAATGCACTGAGTACTTTCATTAGATTGATGAATGAAGTCTTGAAGAAATTCTTGGGTAAGTTTGTTATTGTATATTTGGATGACATTCTAATTTTTAGTAAGACAAAGGAAGATCATTTATGGCATATTAGACAAGTATTGCAGAGACTGAGAGAAGAGAAATTACTGATAAACATCAAGAAATGTAGTTTCATGAAGGAAGAATTGGTATACTTGGGATTTGTGATTTTTGTGAAAGGATTGAAGATGGACCTTGAGAGAGTAAGAGCAATTGTTGAATGGCCTACATCGGAGAGCATTGGAGAAGCTAGAGCATTTCATGGATTAGCTAGCTTCTACTAGAAGTTCATCAAAAATTTCAATTCAGTTTGTAACCCTATGATAGAGACAATGAGAGGAGACATAAAAGATTTCAAGTGGACATCAGGAGTAGACAAAAATTTTGAATTGTTGAAGCAGAAAGTGACAGAGCAACCTATTTTGGAATTAGCATATTTCAATAAGGTATTTTAGGTAGATTGTGATGCAAGTGGGAGAGCAATAGGAGTAGTGTTAAGTCAAGAAGGTAGACATGTAGCATATTTTAGTGAGAAGTTGAATGATGCAAGAATAAGATATTCATTTTATGATTCAAGCCTTGAAGAAGTGGATACATTATTTGTTGCCTAAGGAGTTTGTTGTATACGGATCATCAAGCTTTAGAATATTTGAATAGTCAAGGAAAGTTGAATCAAAGGCATATGAGATGGGTAGAGTTCATGCAAAGTTACACTTTTGTGTTGAAGCATAGGAGTGGTAAATCAAACAAAGTTGCAGATGCATTGAGTAGGAGAAGAAATTTGTTGACATAGATGAGAGTTGAAGTGTTGGGATTTGAAGAATTGAATGACATGTATGAGGAAGATCTAGATTTTGTAGAGCCTTAGAAAGCATGTAAGGAACCCATTGTGACAGATAGGAGTAAGTGGTTGGATTATTTCATTCAGGAAGATATGCTGTTGAAAGGAAACTAGTTATGCATACCTAGGAGTTTAATGAGAGACAATTTGATCAAGGAGAAGCATAGTGGTGGATTTGCAGGACATTTTGGCATTGATAAGATAGTAGCTTTGGTAAGTGAAAATTGCTTTTTGCCTCAGATACATAAGGATGTTAGGAAATTTGTGCAAAGTTGTAGAGTTTGTCAAGTTGCAAAAGGGAGTAATCAGGATACTAGATTGTACAAACCTTTGGGAAGACATAAGTATGGATTTTGTAATAGGATTGCCCAAGACACAAAGAGGACATGATTCAATATTTGTAGTGGTGGACAAATTTTCAAAGATGGCACATTTCACACTGTGTAAGAAGACAACTGATGCAGTGCATGTAGTTGACCTATTTTTCAAGGAGATTGTGAGATTGCATGGATTACCTAAGAGTATAATTTTAGATAGAGACACCAGATTTCTTGGATACTTTTGAAATACACTTTGGAAGAAAATGAAGACAGACTTGAAGTTTAGTTCAACATTTCATTCGTAGACTGATGGATAGACAGAGGTAGTAAATAGGAGTTTGAGAAACTTGTTGAGATGTTTGGTGGGAGAAAAGGTAGGAAATTAGGATTTAATTCTTTCACAAGTAGAGTTTGCATATAATAATTTATTGAATAGGAGTACCAGAAGAATGCCATTTGAGATTATGATAGGAGCTAACCCTAGAGGAGTTGCAAAGTTGAGAGATATCAACATGGAAGACAAGAGGACTGTAGAGGCAGAAGAATTTGTAGGACACATGGAGATAGTGTATAATCGGGTAAAGAAGCATTTGGAGGAGTTGAATAGTAAGTATAAAGAACAAGAAGATGAGAAGAGGAGATGCAAAGAATTTGCAGTGGAGATGAAGTGATGGTATATTTGAGAAAAAAAATATTTCTAGTTGGGACATATAACAAGTTGAAGATGAAGAAGTTTGGACCATGTAGGATACTCATAAAGTTTGATTCATACAATGCATATGAAGTAGAGTTACTAGAGATATTGGGCATATCACCTATTTTCAACATTGTATACCTATATCAATATCATGAATCAAAGTTCAGTGGTAGCATTGAAGAAGACTTGAAGAAGCAATTACTGCAACAAGCACCAAAGTAGATTGAGGACATCTTGGATAGCAAAGTTGGACGCAACACCAAAGGAAGACAATAAAAAGAATATATTGTGAAGTGGAAAGGCAGACTGGAAGAAGATTCATCATGGATTTCTCAGGCTGAGGTGGACCGTCTTGGTTTTCCTCTAGCCCCAGCAAAGTGAGGGACTCACTTTTTCAATAACCCCAGATGTCTGATGCAAGAGCATCCCTGGTTCAAGAGCAATCTTGCATCAACCAAAAAAATTATATTTCAGTTTGTTTGCAATTCATTTTGTTTCTTTTCATTTCCAGTTCAGTATAGACAATTTAGTTAGTAGCAGTTTCTGTATTTTGGTCCACATTCTACCACAGTTTTATTTCAGACCTTACGGAGCTGGACTTACCCTCTAGACACATTCATGCACATCATATCCAATTTTTAGATCATTTGGATCAAGTACTAGAAAGATATTTCTTTCAAAAGATTGACTATTTTTGCAGAATAGAGCACCCATGCAGCCTCAGAAAATCAACTAAAGGAGAAGACTTGAGGAGCTAAATGACACATCATTCAATGTTCTGTGGGTCGTGGATGACCTTCCCTAATATCCGCACATCATTTCATTCATTTGTGGAGGAGTTCTATTTAATTAGGTTCAACCTATCCATGTACACATGTTACAACTCTTCATTAGAGTTTGTGATCTTCTTTGGGCCAACGTAGAGGAATCTTATGTCTTGAAGATGATATATATTGATATAATAGATGCATAGGAGAGTAGTCACTAATCAAGCAATAGTTAATAGTTTGAATTCTTTGTGAAGGAGATTCAAAGCTATATCTTGTGCATATTTTGATATTCTGTAGTTAGGCCTGTGAGCCCTCATTGTGAGCCTACATGGTGCTAGCCAATCTATTCTATGATATATTGAATGACTAAATCTGCATTTGCTTTATATCTTTGAGTTGTTTCCATCGTGTTTACTCTTGCCGCAAGGTCTGGATTGTTCACTTTTTGGACCCTCCTAACCATGACTGCACCAAGAAGGATAAAGGAATGAGAGATTTTAGGAAGGATATGACTAGAGGATATGTTCTAGAGAGCTACGTCATGAAGGGGTTGACCCCAAGTAGGAAAAATAAGGTGATGTTGTAGGAATGATATATAATGGCTTCTGTAAGCATGGAATGCCACCGAGAAATGCAACAAGGTGTGACATAAAACAAGAAATATTGTAAAAAACACAAAGGGATCTACGTAATTTAGAGTCAGTACAATATATAGCATGATTTGTCTAGTACAATTTTTGCAATTGATTTTGTCATTTTTGTAATTGTCATCATACTTCTAGGCAAATAGAACTATGAATTTAGAGGAAGAATGTCACAAGAAGAAAAATAAATTTTTTGCGTCAACATGGAAGGATGCTAATTCATCCAATGCTTGGCATCATCCCCTAAATGTGGAAGATTTCAAGTACACCATAGAGAATAATGTAGAAACATATGGAGGAATGTCATGATATATTCATTTCCCTATATCCATGTGTCTACAAGGGAACCAAGGGTCCTCCAGGTAGAGCTAACAAACAATCAATTATGCCATACTCAGGTATGGGGGTACAAAACACATAGGCAAACCACAAATAATAACAAATGAATGAAGGGACTGCACTCAAGGATTAGACTCTAGAAGGTCATCTATCTCCCAATCTTGTTCATCATATAGGGATGGAGGATAGGCCGCCAAAGGGACCAAATTAAGAGTAGTACTAGGCATAGCACTCAATTCATCACATGGAGGATTAACAACCAAAGGTGGATCCTATCGCAATTCACTGAAGGTGAGGTCCATCGATTATGTGAAGATCAAGGACAAAGATTGTATCTCTTCCAAGGATTCAAATACATCTTCCTTGGGGGAAGGTTGATTTGGGTCACTATAGGAATAGATGACAATTGGTGGTTAGCCAATGCTAATAGTGGTATCACAAGCATTGGTGGCCACTGGTGGAGTAGAGGTCTCCACAACCAAAATGGATGAAATGGAAGGACTCGACAGTGGTGAGGGTGGCATGCACTTGGGCTTGTGGTAGGGTGGGGTGGGATAATGCTTGCATTTGCGGTTAGGTAATGGTGGCGGAATGTCAATATAAATGGTGGTGGAACATAGGACATTAGGGAACACCTAGTGTTGGGTATGATGCAGTGGGATAAACTCTAAGATAGTGTTACTAGGTGTGATGCTATCATTTGATTGAATTAGAGGAGAGGAAGGAGTGGGTGATGGGAGAGAATCACATTGGCGAGAGGATACGAAATTCTAAGGCGGTGGGGCCAAGTCTAGGTTGGATTCTTGGGAGAGGGAAGGGGTTCTTCCCTTGTTGCATGCTCATAAGCTACAACATGATGGTGACACTTTTGATCTCTCACAAGTTGGTTACTCCTAGTTCAACTCAAAGCATCAGTAGGAGGAATTAAGGAGTCTCCCAACATGGGCTCCTTTTCTTCTGTCACTCTAGGAGCAAGCAGAGGAACACAAGGATCCACCAAAGGTTGGGTTACTAGTAGAGGAGGGTCTCTCAATGTGGGATACCTTCTTGGAGCCATCAAATGGGTTGAAGGAACAGAGGCCACCACTAAAGATTGAGGTACCAAAGGGGGAGGGTCTCGCACTATGGGTTGCTTTCCTCTAGACTTGGAAGAGGTAGGAGGAACATGAGAAACCACTGAAGGTTAGAAAGGTCTGGATTGTGTGCGTCATGTGACTCTAGGTCTTGAGTAAGATGTTGGAGGTGGGACCTCTACATTAATTCCATTTTCTCAAGGTCAGGGGAGGTCGATCAATTTAGGTTGTTTTCCCTTCTTTTCTTGTGGGGCCAGAGGAGGGATAAGGACAACCATAAGAGATTGAGGGACTTCAAGGGTAGCAGTCAGTTGGGTTGACAAGAAGTCACTGAAAGACAGCTGAGCTATGCATTTCACTTTGAATTTTTTATATGATAAAAATAAGAAACCATTGCGAGGTCGTAATGGCTCAGTTGGTGTCGGCCATAAGTAATCCAAGGAGAATTTTCCTCTAAATGTGAGAGGCTTAAACCCATTATGATAAATAGTGTGTACCTATCTATCATGGGTAAACCTTAGGTAGTTATGGATTATGGAGGGGATTCCTTTCATGGAAGAAAGAAATGGATGACCCAACTTCACAAAAAAATGGTCAGAAGTGGGAATGATGGAGAAAGGAACATCCAAGAGTTTTGGTCCTACCTAGATAGAAAGGGTTAGCGAATCCAAGGTACAATGAGAGGATCCATCATGCACTCATATTGAGACTTTTGATTGCTTGTAGTTGTCTTGATACAGTTCATGTACATATAGAAATTTCTCTGTCACTACATTTACCATACGCACTGGGTCAATTAGTACACCCTTGGTGGGATTTTAATTGACAAGTGCATAAATGTATAGAGGTCTATTGTATATGTGCATGGGTGCATCAATGGGAATGAAAGAGATGATTGGCTTGTGAATGGATCACACTTGACTAGGGCAGGGGTGATGGTCCACCATGTTAATCATCTTGGCTAGGGAGGTGGTAGGGTCATCAATAGACATGGTAGTAACCATGGGATCAAAGGGAAGCTCAATTAGGTTTGTGGAATGATGAGGCAATGGGTTTGTGTATATTTGGAGGTTTTAATTAGGTGGAGCAACAGATTTATTCTCTATATTGCTCAATCTGAAGACCTAGATGATATTATGATCAATGAGGCCTTGCACATTGTGTTTAAGATGCATGTATCTTTCAGTGTCATGTCCATTTACTCTGTGGAACTAAAAAAGGCCTTCAAGTCAAAAGGTGACAAGGGTTTTGTGGTGTCTACAGTGCAGATAGGTGGAAGTTGGATAAGGTTATTCTTTAAAAGTTGCTACATGATGGCATAGAGGGATTTAGAGAGTGGGGTGAACTACCGAGTCCTTGACTTATTTTGTGATGAGAGGGCCATAGTAGTTTGTTTGGTGCAGTGGCCTCTACTTGTTGAACATTATTGGAAGAATTTATTTTAATAAAGCTTTTGTTGTTCTTATAGTGTTGAAATGAAGATGGAGCATCAGATTGCCCAGCGTGGGTCTATGATGAGTATCCCTCATACTGACTAACTGATTGTTGGTAGTCACAAAGTGCCATGCAGATATGCATAAATGATAAATGGTGCATAGGTAGAATCTTATCTCTTACCTAAGGCTACAAGTTTCCTATGAAAACTTGTTGCACATCAAAATTTGGGAGTGCATAAGGTATCTATGAGAAAAGGGCCTTCGAGAAGCCACTAAAGTTAGTCACTTTCTCTTGTGCTCCCTGGTGATAATGGATGAGATCAGTGAGTGTGACCTATGGTCCAATACTTGCTTGGAAGCGTTGGATAAATTGGTTGACAAGTTGTTGGAAAGAAGTGATGGAGTGATCAATAAGTGAACAAAACTAATCCAACGTGGTGTCTTTTAGAGATCATGGGATTTTTTTTTTCTAATAGAGCATCTTGGAATATGAAATCACGACACAATGTTGTGAATGTCAACACATGATTTTATAGATCTCCTTTACTGGTGTACTTTCAAAGTGTGGAGATTCAAACTTTTGTGGAAGAGGAGAAGTGATAATGCCTAAGGATAATGGACTCCTTGTATAGTATGATGGGATGGTTGGAAGAGATGAACTTGTAGACATAGTGGCTATTTGTTGTTGCAAGGAGTTCACATTTTGAAGGAGTTGGGTGATAACAAAATCTATGGTATGAGTTGATTGAGTTTGGGTAGCAAGTGGAATGGTATTGTTAGGTGGTTGAGATGCTCTGGGGTTAGCTCCAGGAAAAGTAAATAATAATGAGGAGGTAGGGGGAATAAACCTATATTGATTAATAGATTTCTCGCCTATTCTGATAGAAGCTGTGTTGGCATTCACTAATTGAGCAGCGCTTGTAGAGATTTGAGGAGAAGTGAATGTGGAGATAGAAGAAGTCAGTATTGACACTGATAATTGGGCTTACACTGTGTTTGAATGTGAATCATTAATAGCTTTTGCACAACTAGCTAGTGATGGAATATTGTTATTTATAATGTGATCCAAGTTGTGTAGAAGATCCACACCATGCAGATCACTAGTTAGAAACTTTTAGAGGTTCTCTACAAGTGGGATAACCTCACTAGGTAGGTGCTTTATACCCAAGAAATCTTAAAAGTTAGCGAAGTGACTATCCAACATCTCGATTTGGGTTTGGGGTACACTAGCTACAAACATGTCTATATCAAGAGGCACTCTAAAAGATAGTTGTCTAGGAATTGCAGGGGTGTTAGAGGAAGAGAAGATAGTTGGTTGCACTCTAGAGTTTCCCATTGATAAGTTAAAGATGTATGTTTCTAGTTGTGTGGAGCTAGAGTTACCAAGAGCATGGGAAGCCATGAACAATCTTAAACTTCTACAATTGGTAAATTCCAAGTCAGATCATTGGGTTGTGAAGCTCATAAACCACAAGGAGCTCTACAACATGCAAGTACTCTAAAATTTAAAGATTAGAAGAAGGAAGAATAATTTTGAGAGAGGAAGGTTTTGGTTTTATAAGAAGAGAAATAATGTTTTGTTTTATTGTATCAAGTGTTTCAAGCATGTCAAGTTCACCAAAATGTGTTATAGAAAAAGTAACTCTAACTAAACTCTCTTTAATCAGAACAAGTTCCTATTACACATTAAGATACCAGCCACCAAAGATGTATATATTGTTTCTATCCAATCTGGAAGAGCAAGACTATCTGGGCTATATCCCTTTGTTGCAATTGCAATTGAAATGGTTAAATGCTATTTACCAAAAATAACTAAAACTAGGGAAAACAGAGGAAATACAAAGATAGTAGTAATTCACAGAAAAAATGTAGAAATGGAAACTATAGATCATGAGGAACCTCACATCAAGCAGGTAGCCTCATTACCTAGGATGACATCGCACAACATAGACGTCTATGCTTGGTGCTGTAGTCTCTACGACTGCAAGAACCAAAAACCTTGATTTGTATGACTTTTCATAGATTTTAATGAATTTTTGTTGATAATTAATATGATAATTAGAACATAGAAATCGATGGATAAGACAAATAGATTGAAATGATATGATAATAATTAAATGATAAAATCAACAAAGGAAAATAGGATGCATTTGCGTTCAACACCTTTTCTTTCATGGCCTGCAATCACAAACAGGAGAGAAGGGTTGGGATGTATAGAGGTTTGCCTTAGTCAAACCTCATTTTGGGGGTTTCCACCTCAACAATAGCCAAATATTGATATATTGATAAAAGAGTGTGTGCTTTGAATTCTAAGTGTGTCTAGAATTCTGATCAGTAGTGACAAAATGATACTACAATATTGGTAAGTGAATAAATGGAGAAATGAGATTAAACAATAAGCTAAATGCTAATCTAATTGATTTGACAAAAGGTTGAGAAAGAGATTACTATTGATTGTTAGGAACACTGAGAGGGGGGGGGGGTGAATTAGTGTTCTATAAATCTTTTCTTGCACTTTTACTTTTAACCATTTCAAAAGAATAATCCAATAGAAGCAAAATATACAACTGAACAACATCCACAAAAGCATGACACATAAAACCAATATTTTATGTGGAAAACCCAAAACGGGAAAAACCACAGAGAGGATTAGCTCTCATAAATATATTGCAATCTTTACAAAATGATGTTCAAGTTTGGTCACTCCATGGGCCTAGAACATGCTGGCTCACTGCCATGATGTACAACTAAGTTTAGCAGGCTCACTACCTCAACCAAGGGCTGTTAAACCCTGAGAGCTGTTAAACCTTGTTGAAGGCTCTCTGCCTTGAAGATGAACACTTGCTTCCAATCAGATTGCACATGAGAACTGAGTACTACTTAAGCATTTGCCACTATGCCAGGGTGCAGTCATTTAACAACTGTATTCTGAATCCCAAGTCTTCATCGCTGCTGGTCTTCTAACTCTACTCCACTATTCTCATCCTCGCATCATGCACATATATTTCCCTACTACAACCAAAGATCATCGCTCTTATATATATCTGCCTCATGATTTAATCCATAATTAGGTTGGCATTCAAGAAGTGAAACATGTACATAGAAAGATGTACCTTGTCTCTCAATCCAATGTACTATGTGTCACGCGGAACCAAATCTTCTCCCAAACGTGTTCATATAGGTCGGCTCTAATCATTCAATTACTTACATAGATCCTCCAAACATTAACTATTCTCCGCACAATGATTTATATACTTGTCGGCCTCTTCCTTAAGAGTATGCTTAACAACTTCATTTGCTGACTTACAACTTTTGCTGAGGATCTCGAAACACTTCCAAAATCATACCAAGGACTCTTTATACATTCCCAATCTTACCCTCAAAACTGCAAGGCAAAATATCATCTTGCAGAGAAATACAGACCATCAGAACTCAAACTCTGTCTTTGTCAAAATCTGTCAAACACTATTTTGATACTTAGTAGCTTGTAGCTATCCTTCTAGTGAGCTTCAGATCTCCTACTCTGGAATAAGACACTTCATATAAGTGTCCACAACACCTTAAAATTGCATAACAAAATACTTGTCTACGGAGGAATGTGGACCACTGCACTAGACCCTATTCATTGTTCCTGCTATACCTTTGCTTACCCATACTTAGACATTTCTTCAAGATGACTTTTGAAGAGTATCAAGACTTAATCTTTGAGGCATAAAATTATCAAACACCAACTAACATCATACCTAAACCGCATCTGCATGTCTTCAATTGCGGAGGCATACTAGCTGACTTACTGTCTTCCGCTCAGAATACCTTCCATACTTAGCCATTTTTGTCACCCAGACCTAGAATCAAACATGTTCTTTCAAAGATATCTCTTCCTATCATGGAGATAGGTTCTTTGAGCCTTGTTTCCATCAATGACAACATATAAGTCAATACTAGAGCAGTGTCTCTTGCCAACAATCTCCCCCTTTGGCATTGATGATAACACTTAGTGAAAAATGCTTGACTGCTCCCTCTTACTATACACACTTTATTTTCCTGCTCCCCCTGAGATGGTTATCCATTTTTCATCGATCAACTTCTCCCCCTTTGACATCAATGGCAAAGGGTGTGATCCGAAGCCAAAAGTTTATCAAAATTTCAAAACATTTATATATTTTGCCGCATATTTACAAGTGCAATATTCATTTTAATATTACATGTGCTTAAGAACATCATTAAATATGTTTTTGACCAGTGTCCACTCAGTATCCCAGCTTTTCTTTGCATATTCCAGAATCTAAATTTGACCGTTGAGAAGAAAAACTAAGGCTTCTACCTTTTTAAGATCAAAAGTTGTGTCTGCTTGGACAACTAACTTGGCCTCTGTAATAAGATTTGTCATTGAGTCTAGCTTTGGACAAAGTAACCTTTTGAGTTGTCCCATCCTGCTTTTTATTTCGTACTTTTGATTTGTTAAGTTGGTCAATTCATTGTGAATACTAATGACTTCTATTTCTATCCTTATGACTAACTCTGCTTTTGGATCAAATTTCTTAGAGATATCCAGCAATTTTTGTTCCAAATCTTTGATCTTTTCTTCAATCTTTTGAACAGTTTTAGGCCAGGACAAACAAAAATTGTACATATCTCCAGTATCTTTCATAGTTTTTTGAATGCTAGCTATTGTATTGTTTAATGTGATATTGTCCTTTGCTATCATTATTTTCAATTCTTCTAATATTTTCTCATCAAATTCTTACCTTACCTTTATTTCTATAGATTTCTCAAAAGATTCAAATTGTTTACTTACCAAATTTAATAGCCCCTTCAGATGACTTGATGAGGGCATGGATAAATCCCTTTTGAATGTGGGTAGCAACTTTTCTAAGATTCCTGATGCTTCATCAATCAGTTCACTATCCTCAATATGTGATTTTAGCATCTCTTCTTGAGCCTTTGCCTACACACTTGAAATCCACTTAAACTTCTGTGCCAGAGACATTGTATCCAGATTTATTGGGCCATGCAGAAAATCTGATTCATTCACATCTTGTTTCTCTTTCTCTAGTACTTCTTTCTCTGATGCATCAGTGTCTCTTGACATAGTAGGCACCTCTTCTTTCTAATTTTGTTCTAGATCATCTAATTCCATATTCTTATTGGTTTCCTTTGCTTGTTCAAGTGAAAGATATACAAGTTCTTCATCAGTTTCTCCTTTGTCAGTATTATCCTCAGTTTGTTGTGCCAGAGAAGTTCTCACTTGAGAGTCATTTGTGGGCTCCTCTTCCTCCTCAGACATTCTACCATTTGTATCAGTTTCTTGACCCGAATTTATTTTCAAAGCAGATGAGTTGACAAGAACATCAGTTTCTTCATCAACACTTGTAGTGGGAAGATTGTGTTGCTTCAGGGCTTTCAAGATAATCTCTTCTTTTTCTTTCACTACTTTGTCAGTTTCACCTATTATTAACAAATTCATCCTTGTTTTAGTTCTAAACTGATCCTTGGTCTCCTTGAAGATTAGATTTTCTTCCTCTGTAGTGATTTATGGATATAGTCTAGTCAACACATGTTTTCTTAGCTTAATATCTTTAGCCCTGACATTCTCCTTTCTAATGCTCAAAATATTTGCTAGATTTTCTGGGAGATCAGAGATGATCTCAATGAGGGCTTTGCTGAAAGTGTTGAGATATTTTATAGTGGCTTCCTCCATACTCCTTTGTCTTCTTTACCATATTCATCAAAGTGCTTAATCATGGGTTTTAGATTCCCATATATAGTGACAGCCTTTACTATATCTGCAAGTGTTGGGAGTATTTTCTGTCTCTTGTTGGACTTCTCTTCTCCAAAGAATTTTCCTTTGCTACTTCCGAAGGCTTTAACAGCCCCATCTTTCATCTTCTTGACTTCTTCATCTAACTCAATCTCTTCTTCATCCTTTTCACCAATACTAACATATAACCTTTTTCCTTTCACTTTTTTCCTCTTCATTTGTTTGGTAGCGGACTCCTTTGAAGATTTCTCTAGGTTTGATGATGATGTAGCACTAGAGCTTCTGGTGGTCCTCTGAGTCCTTTTCAGTTTGTTCTCCTTTAATTAAGATTCCTCCAAAATCTGTATTGGCTCATCCTTTTTCTTCTCTTTTGCTACATTCTCTCCCTTTTCCCTTGCCTCTTTTAGTTGTTCCTTGGTAATGCCTTATCTTACAGCGACCTCTTCTACTTCTTTCCTCACTTTTCTGGAAGATTTAGATTTACTATGTTTAACATATAGTTTCACAGATATTTCTTCATATGTACTGAATATTTCTTCTTTTGTATCCTTAGGTTTACTCAACATATGTTTGGCATAGTTGTCTAGTATATTAACACTTACTTCATACCCCATGGGTATGATCCAGACTGTTTTGCGCTCAACAGCCTCCATCAGACATTGGTCCTTGGTAACCATAAAATAGATACTGCCTTTGTATTTCTCAATGATTCCATTGGGAATTCTTTCCCTAGACTACAACATGCTCTGAAAGTTTTTGAAGAATCCCCATAGGGCTACTGTTTGTTCACTTTGACCACCTAAATTGCTAAGACATTGTCTTATTTGAGCAGCTACTGGTTGATTTCTTAACCAGATTAAACCCTTGTGAATAGGAAATTCATTCAAAAAGTAAAAGAACAAGAACATAAAGAACGTACTGAATTTGATGGGATAACTCTTACTCTCTTTGATTTTCTTTAGATTATCCATTAGCTAAACCCTCAATAGTTCACACAAGTCATAATAAACATTTTCTTTGATCATCTGATATGCAGTGTAAATTACTATACCTGAGACAGAGTTTTCTCTACTGGAGAAATAGATCTTGTACCTTATGACTATTAAAGGAAATTTCACAGCGGGATCGATGATATCTTCTATTGTCATTCCCCTTTTATCAAATTGTACTCTGGTTGCTTCTGTGACTATTTGATTTTTAACTGCCTTTAGCTGTGACATACCTCTAGTAGAATTTAATTCGGTAACTACTCGGATTGCATCTTTTGTTATCTTGAAGGGTTGCTCCTTTCCCAGCCACATAAATTCATCAAGGAATCTGCTTAGCATGTAACACACCCATTCATCTTCAACAAATGTGGGGTACTCAATGTATTGAATGATTTTATTTTCTTTTAGAATCATGTGCTCTTCCTTCAGGTTAAACTAATAATTACTCAGGTGATTTTGAAATAGATCTATGAAACATGTTCCTCTGAGTTCCTCTAGGGCAACATGAATGTATGCCCTAATGTCTTCAACATATAAAACTCTATGTGGAATACTTGAGAATGCACCCATTTGATCAACTTCAATTGCTTTATGAGGATGTTTCTTGAATTTGGGTCGAGGGTGTTCGGTAATGTCTAAGATTTGAGGAGTTGCCATAACAAAGATTCAATAGATTTACAATGAGGGTTTCTGCGGTAAATACCTTGAGATGCTGAGATTGGGCTTCCTTCACCTGAATCAATCTGAGCTTGAATCTTTGTTGTGCCTTAAACTCTTTCTTCAGTCTCTCTCTAGCATCTAAAAAACTTTGAATGCAAGATGAATTTGAGACCAAAAGACTTGCCTTTTATTCTCCGCACTTAACCTGATTGTCATAAATGCTATTTTAAAAAAGATGCTTGACTTATTTCTGATGGACACAGTCAATTAGAATTGCTCCGCAAAATGCCGCATCAACTTATTTATTTTCAGTTTTTCTTTCAGAGGATTTGTCTTGTCAAATTCTACCAAGAATCTCTGTGCTGAAATCTAGCACCAACTACTTGGCTGGGGAGTTTGGATTTCCAATACTGCTCCCCCTGAGCCAGTGCCCACAACTCATTCTTCAAAGAGGGTATCCGCATCAAATGTTGGTGTGGATGTATCCTCAATTAAAATTACTTCCTTATCAATCCATATTTTGTTCATCTCTTCCTTGGTTTCAACCGGATCAACTTTCTCCTTTCCTTTATTATTTCTCTGCTCTATTTTCCTTTCTTCAGAATAGTGATTTCTCTTCACATTTTTGCTTCTGCAAAATCTTTCAACATGTAAAAATTTGTTGCAATTGAAGCACATCACATTCTTTCAACTTTGATTCCTTCCAAAATTTGATCTACACTGATTTACCATATGTCCAAATTTATTGCATGCAAAACATTTTCCATTGAATGGTTGACTGTTCCTTGTATTTTGAAAGTTAGTTCCTATAAAGCTTTTGCATTCATTTGATTTGTGTCCTATTTTATAGCAAGCATTGCACCTAACAGAGTTTTGACTTACTTTACTTCTGCATAAAATAACTTTATAACTAGTTCTATTGCAAGTGAAGCATTTACCTTTGAATGATTGTTCATTCCTCCCATTGTTGAAACTTTTCCTGATCTAATTTCTACATTCATTTACTCTATGACCAATTTTCTTGCAATTGAAACACTGACCAGAGAATAATGGAGTCTTTTGATTCATTCTGTTCCTACACTGAGCACCCCTATGACCAAACTTATTACATGAATTACAATAACCATTGAAAGATGGGTACCTTTGAGCATTTGGTTGTTTGACCGGAGGTGTTCGAGGTCTTCTTCTTTGATTTCTGAACTGGTATCCTTTGTTTTTCCTTGAATCAGTGTTCATTTGACCAGAGTTTGAACTTTCTCCTTTCTCAAATCCTAAACCATGTTTGTCATCAGCACTCTTCTAGTTAGCAATCATTTCATCAAGCTTTGTAGTACTTATCTTGAATTTTTCTTCAAAACTTCTGGCTTTTTCTAGATCTATTTTTAAGCTTAAAATCTCTTTTTTAATTTTTGCACAATCTTCTGATCTGTTTTTCATAATCAAATTTAGATAATCTTCTGCTCTTGTTCTTTCTATAATTTCTGCTTCCAAATTATTTAGGGCTTCATTTGCTGATAGCAATTGGTCACTAACTTCTTTGTATTTGTCTTTGAATTTCTTGACTTGTTCTTTCAACTTTAAGATGCATTCATTGGCTTCTTGCAATTTTTCTTTCAGATCCCTGACCTCCGCTTTAGAAATTTCAAGATCCATAAGAGCTGCTTCTAGTTGGCTATATCTCTCATAATCTCCATACCTTCTTGCTACCATGATCACACTATTCCAGATCATCCTTAAGCTGTTAAAGTTTTTCAAAGGAACCTTGCTCTGATACCAATTGTTGATTGTCAGGAACACTAAGAGGGGGGGTGTGAATTAGTGTTCTATAAATCTTTTCTTGCACTTTTACTTTTAACCATTTCAAAAGAATAATCTAATAGAAGCAAAATATACAACTGAACAACATCCACGAAAGCATGACACATAACACCAAGATTTTACGTGGAAAGCCTAAAACGGGAAAAACCACGGAGAGGATTAGCTCTCATAAATATATTGCAATCTTTACAAAATGATGTTTAGGCTTGGTCACTCCATGGGCCTAGAACATGCTGTCTCACTGCCATGATGTATAATTAAGTTTAGCAGACTCACTGCCTCAACCCTAAACCCAGAAAGATTACAATAAGGGCTGTTAAACCCTGAGAGCTATTAAACCTTGTTGAAGGCTCACATCCTTGAAGATGAACACTTGATTCCAATTGGATTGCACATGAGAACCAAGTACTGCTTACGCATATGCCACTATGCCATGGTGCAGTCATTTAACAACTCTATTATGAATCCCAAGTCTTCATGGCTGCAGGTCTTCTAACTCTGCTCCACTATACACATCCTCGCATCACACACATATATTTATTCACTACAACCAAAGATCATTGCTCTTATATATATCTGCCTCATGATTTAATCCATAATCAGGTCAGCATCCAAGAAGTGAAACGTGTACATAGAAAGATGTACCTTGTCGCTCAATCCAATGCACTATGTCTTGCGGAGACCCAAATCTTCTCCCAAGCATGTTCATATAGGTTGGATCTAATCATTTAATTACTTACATAGATCCTCCAAACATTAACTCTTCTCCACACAATGATTTATATACTTGTCGGCCTCTTCCTTAAGAGTATGCTTAACAACTTCATCTGCTGACTTACAACTTTTGCTGAGGATCTCAAAATACTTCCAAAACCATACCAAGGACTCTTTATACATTCCTAATCTTACCCTCCAAACTACAAGGCAAAATATCATCTTGTGGAGAAATGTGGACCATCAGAACTCAGACTCTGTCTCTATCAAACACTATTCTGATACTTTGCAGCTTGTAGCTATCCTTTCGGTGAACTTTAGATCTCCTAACTATGGAATAAGACACTTCATATAGGTGTTTACAACACCTCAAAATTGCATAACAAAATACTTGTCTGCGGAGGAATGCATACCACTGCACTAGACCCTGTTCACTGTTCCTTCTATACCTTTGCTTACTCAGACTTAGACATTTCTTCAAGATGACTTCCAAAGAGTATCAAGACTTAATCTCTGAGGCATAACACTATCAAACACCAACTGACATCATACCTGAACCATATATGCAATTATTCAATTACGGAGGCACACTAGCTGATTTACTGTCTTCCACTCAGAATACCTTACATACTTAGCCATTTTTTGTCACCCGGACCTTGAATCCAACATGTTCTTCTGGAGATATTCTTCCTGTCATGGAGATAGATTCTCTGAGCTTTGTTTCCATCAATGACAACATATAAATCAATACTAGAGCAGTGTCTCTTGCCAACAATTACAAGGATCTAGCTAGAAGACTATTGAATAAGGGAACAAAATGGAACTTTATTTAGAAGGATAGAAATCTCGAATGAGAGATTTTCCAATAGCATAAGGTACACAAATAAATCTCATCAATTGATTGTTCTCAATAACCTGCAATGAAAATGGAGCATGCAATAACAATAACACAAGAAAGATGATAGTTCAGTGGTGATTTTTCTAGAACTTCGCTATGAAAAGATTTCGATCCTTTGAATGACAAGGTGGAAAGGTTTTATAGAAGATGCAAGAGGCAATTTAAAGGCTAGGAAAGGAGCTGTTTGGGCAAGGATAGACATTAGAAAAAGCTCATAATGCTATGCAGGTAAAAATGCACCTTCTAAAAATGGTTGACAAATTGAAAGATTCTATTAGGATTCCAACACATGGCACATATATCTACTCTTAGTGCTTTGGTTTATGCAACTTTAGTTTTCAAAAGGTTTAGATTATTCAGGGCACTGCCAAGGCTAAGGCACTTTTACAATTTTTGGATATGACAAGCAGAAAGGGTCAAAGTAGCATTTGGAAAGCATACTAAGGAAGAGAGCACTAAAGTGAGTACCAAATAGAGCATGAAATTGTGAGAGAACAATTTATGATGCTACAAGTATACATATACACATATATGAGTAAATATATCCTCATTTTTCCTAATAAAAATAGCTAATGCTCAAGGAAACTGTTTACCTAGTCAAGTCATCTCTAGACCATATTTGTCTAAAATATTTACACTTTTACAAATAGTTTTGGAGTAGTAGCGAATCAACCCAATGCTGGGTGTTCCCCAAATGTCAAATTGATTCAAATAGAAGTTGTTTATTAACTTAAACTAAAAACCCTACTTGTGATTGATGCCAGTGCAAAGTTTGGAGAAATGCTAATAAAAATAATCTTCTTTCTACATAAAATTAGACCAGTAATTACCATGATACAAGCACATACCTGGCTGTAGATTCACTCTAATAGTCAACTTCAAATATTGCTTCTTCCTTAGACACCCTGTCTTCTACTCTCTTCCTTCCTTTTTCTTATTTTTCCCCTATAAAAACTAGCATCCAAACTAAACACATTCTCTTCTTTTCACCACTAGCTTAGCACCTTCGCATTTCTCCTCTCTTGTGAGCACATGGCATGCAAATACCTCCATTATTAACCTCTCTAGTTTGTTAGAGATTATTGAGGAAATGAGGGTAAGAGTGGCAGCCATTTTGGGCTAGCACACTCAGTTTTTAATTTCCCACTTTCTCAGCTAAACTACCTCATAAAAATTACCATGCCTTGCTCTCCTTTATTTCTTATTTTGAAAACAAAAGAACAGGCATAATAAATTTTATTATTAATATGTCTAATATTGCATATACCTTTGTTAATAATCTCTATTTTCGAACCTCAAGAATACTTATACATCGATCAAACAAGCATAAAAAGAAAATGATTCCTTTGAAACTTATGTAGGAGAGAGAGACATATTTACCTTTAAACCAACACCAAGACCACTTAAGGATTAGTGCTAATCTGGGGTGATGGTGACAAAACTCAACACTAATTATAAGGCAATCATAAGACTTAATAAGTTGAATACCTATTAATGCGTTGTGACATACTGAAACCAAACTCTTATGACTAACCAACAAAAGATGTAACGTTTAAAGCAGTGGTGTACGCATAACAAGTTCTCATCTGATGGTATAAAATGTTGATTCTTTTCAATCTGTGATCCTTTCCCTAATGATACTCTCCCTCCTCAAATAGGAAGGGGAATGAACTTTAACCTACGTTCACCTTATTTCAATAGCAACGCAGTTAGCTAGGTATAATTGTTATGTCATAAAAAGTTTCCCTATGACTTTTTACCTCCTACTTTAGCTCCTAGGTCCCCATGTTTACATTATGCATGCTTAATACTTATCTCAGAGAAAATTCCCCTGAAACTCATGTCAAATTGGGCTTAGGGGACCATCCTAAATCTTAACCAAGACCAAAATATGACCTTGGGACTTAGGTGCCCACACCCAAGTCTAGGCCGATTTTGTTGGGACCCAAATTTAAATGTATCAGCTTACGACTATTGAAAAGGTTTCCTTTGTCGTCCTATTCAATTTGAATTATGAAATTTAGTGGGAATGCATATATAAAAATGTTTAGGACTTCATTTACAACTAGAGATGAATAATGCAAACTTGTGATATTAGCCAAGGGATTTTAAGGCATTCATTGTGTTGCAGAGCAGGATTGTGTTGTTCTTGTGTTTGTTTGTTGTAGATTTGGCTTCATCAATCCATCTCCTCATGATTTGAAGGCTCTTCATCTCCATGAGGGTTTCACCTCAAAGGTGACATCTATTTATGTTTCAATCAATCTATTTCATCATTGCTTTAGCCTCTGCCCACCTTTGGGCACACACTCTATCTAAAAATGGTGTTGGAAGACTTGAATGTCATTTTGAGGCTTGACCGAGGCAAGCTCCTAAACACCACAACCCCCAAACCCCCCTCTTTCTAATTGTAGGTTACAAGTGCGGGATTCGGCAGAGTGAAGTTGTAAAGAAGCTATTTGAAGAATAAGGATTTGGGATCTGGAGAAAAAGTATAGAGAATCTATCCTACTGGACTAGGGCACCTGCCCCATAGTTCTCCTGACAAGCTTGGTTCATAACTTAGGATCTGGGTGTAGTCTACATCATCTCTCTGTTCTAGATTTGCAAAAAAAGTGCCCTATTAGACTTGGGTGCCCGCCCTATAGTCTACAAAGTCCTCACCTCTAGAAATCTGACTTCTAGTGAGTTTCTAATCCTTCTTGAGTGCCTTCTTGTATGGCAATCTATAGCAGTTTATTCGTCTATACTTGATTTCATTGCAATTAGGGTTTGAGGCTTATTAAATCTAGGGTTTGGAAAATCTTTCAATCTAATCAGTCTTTCCATATCATTCCTAAGTGACATCAACCCGTAGCTAAGTCCTCTCCATTTGTAGTGACTTGGTTCAGTTGTTTTCCTTGAATGTTATTTGTGAAAGGAGGGTTGATTTGATAGATCTTGGTCAACACTATTTATCATCTTCCCACTTTTTCCATCTAAAATTTTGGTGAACCTATGTTTTTCCTAAATTTGTGTCTTTCTAAGTGTTGTAATCAGTCCTTGCATTCATTCATGTCATAGTAATCATCTTGCATTGGAAAATTTTGCACACATTTGAAAAAATTTGAAAAAATAAGCATTTTTAGCTTGCATTAAGACATAGTTTTGCATATTTTGTCTTGCATATCATAAAAAAGATTTAATTTTCAGATATTTACATCAGATCTGATCCTTATTACAGAAATTCATCACTAAGTCATATCAAATCTTGCATTTACAAGTTGCATTTGCTAGGGTTTTGCTTAAAAAGTTGCATTTTCATATAACCTAGTCTTTGTAAAAACTAGGGTTTGTAGTCAAAATTTCATTTTCAGATTTTGCTACTCCTTTTCAAGATTCATTCAAATCTGATTTTGAAGTGTAGTGTTGGATCATAGTGCATAATTTTGCACCCTAGCTTTGAAACTTCACTCTTTTGCAATTACACAATGTGTATTTCAACATAAGCAATTTAACCTCTCTCTAAAATTTCTTTGCAAGAAACCTTAAAAGTGGTCTATACTACCTTTTGTGCAGAACTTTTTACATCTTAATCACTCTATTTTTAAGGACACGATCATGTTTTTTTTCTTGGTAACAATTTTCAAAAACTCGGTTCTCTCAACCTAGTGTGTTGGTGTACAAAAGTCTCTCATATTGGTTATATCTGATAAATGAAAAGATCTTACTGTGCATCGTTATTCCAAGACATTGTATTATGGCATCTTCATCTCATTACTCTTTGGTATCTTTACATTCATATATCAAAAACTTTGAGAATTTCTATAAATTCCTTAATATGAATCCTCATGTTCTCACTCATATATTGATTTAGACAATACCTAGCACTCAACCTGTTGTATTGTAATGCAATAAAACAAAGAAAGAAGAAATGAGTTTTTGCAAGTAGGAAAACTTGCTGGGAGTTGCGAATTGCCTCCAAAAATTGATTTTTATTCATTCCAATTTAAAATATATAGGCTTACATAAAATATGAAGGGTCACATTACCCTTGGAATACAAAAAGAACTCTTGGAAGGTGATTTTTTTTACAAAAGTTTAAAATTTTGAAAAATTATGAAATTTTTGATCTTCCCCTTCACAAGGTCATAAATCCTAGCTATTTTGTTGGAATTTAAACTTTTTGCCTCCAAAAATGTAATTTACGAAGATGTAGAAAATACCAAAAACTATTTTTTTGATATTTTCCCAAAAATACCACTCAAATGACCCTGGACCTAATCATTGCTTCCCCCTTGAGAGGCAATGGGCCCCATTGCATCTATGGTCTACATCAACTGAGGAAATTGCTTTTCAATTTGATCCTTGGTGAACCACTTGCCTTGATGAGGAAGTTTACTTTCTTGAACCACACGGTAAAGAGAAATATGTTGTCTTTTTAGTGTCCTGACCAAGACATCAGTGATTTGATCAATTGTGAGCGGTGTCTAGATTCAATTATGTATTGCTAATATGTTCGGCCACTTTTATTTGCTTTGTGATGGTATATGGCCCTTAAAGTCTCTCTTTTTGAAGGTGAAGCCATACCTTATCTCTAACATGGAATTAATGAGGTATATGATGCTGGTCATGCTTGTCCTTATATTTTTGACTGGTGTGATGTAATATCTCCTGAATTTGCTATTGGATATGGCATATTTTTTTAACACACTTGGTTGTTGTATCTACTTCTTTCTCAGCATGTAGTGATGGAGCATCTAAAATAATTGGTATTGCTACATTAATAGGAGCCAATGGTTGATACCCAAGACACACTTCAAATGGGCTATGCCCTGTGGAACCATGCAAGGCACAATTGTAGTTATGTTGCACATATGGTGAAGTACTTGGGAGAATATGTCCTTTTTGAATGAATTCTTGGATGTGCTTGATTTCAACATTCTCCAAAACTGATTGTCTATATAGTGGCCCATTTGGTAATGGTGTCTCTAGAATTAGATCAATTAAATTCTTGACTTGACAATGTAGTGGTACCCCTACTGGTGAGGTAAAAACATCTTCATATGTTGACAATATTTTATCCATCTGTTTTTGTTGAGTGGTAGTGGTGACCATTTTGTCATGGGTTTTAGCTACAACTGACCTCTTTTTCTCATTTTGAACCATTAATATAATATTTTTTCCAGTATGAGAAATTAAATCTTTACATTGTTTTGCAGTAATCAAAGATGGCGGATGTGTAAGACTTACCTCAAGTATTTGATACTTCTTTTCTCCTAGTTTGATGATGACACTACAAGGTCTGGACTCATATACACCATGATGCTTGTACATATATGGGTGCCCCAACAATACATCACACACATTTAAGGGTGCCACATCACATATGACTTCATCTTTTAATGTTTTGATAGAATAAGGTAAGCAACATTTCTTATTTATCTGAAGATATCATCCTTGGTTGCTTACCCATCCCACATGATATGGCTATGGATGAGGTGTGGTCTGCAAGTTCAGCCTTTTAATAGTCTCAATAGAGATTAGATTCTTTTCACTTCCACTATAAACAATGAAATGGAGGGCCTTGCAATTTACCCACATTTGTGAGTGGAACAAATGCTCCTCCTCTTCATGAAGCAAAATCCTGGTAGTACCAACTATGGCATAGGGGCCAGCTTTAATTATTTGGTCATCATCTCTTCGCTCAAGAGAGTCTATAGGTAATGGTTTAGGTTCAACTTCCTTTTATTGTAACCCTGTCATCAATTTCTTGGCAGCTTGACAGTCCTTCGTGTTGTGTCTTGGGCTTCTATGAAATTCACACCACATATTTTTTTACTCTTGTTCGTTGTTGATGATGCTTGTGAGGAGGGATCCTTAGCTGGCTATTTTCCCATGGATTTGCTGCCACCTTCATTCTTAGGTTTATTATTCAAAAAATAATCTTTTTTTCCCTTTTGTTTGAATTTTCCTCAATCTTTACTGCATATTTGTAGGCAGTCCCCAAAGTCTCAATATTGAGAAAATCCATCTCTGTTTGGATATAGTGACGAAGCCCGCTGTGGTACTTCAAAATTCAATGTTTTTCCATATCAATGATGCCAAGCTTCATTGAAAGAGCATGGAACGTATTAGTGTAATCTTGAACAGATTGGTCCTTCTTTTGATGAAGCATCTTCCACTCCATATACTTATCCTTGTATGAATTTTTAGAATAATATTCTTCCTTGGTATGTTCCACAAACTCTCCCTAGGTGGGATCATCTTTTACAACTCCAAACTCTATACCATCAAGGTTTTCTCTAGACAACAATCTATTTTCCCATGATTGTTTTACATGATGCTCAACTTTGAGGAGAGCGAATGCTATTTTTTTCATAATTAGTGAAGTGATTCATAGAAAAATATCTTTCTAGTTTTGACAGCCAATCATAAAAAACATCTGCATTTATTTTTCCTTCAAATTTTGGAATATCAAAATTTACCTACACCTTGAAAGGAATGTGACTACCAAATTGTATTCTACCCATGTTGGGTTGTTGATTTCCTTGATTTTGTTGTAGCAAATGAGAGAACTGACTCATCATCTCCTCACACTGTTTTGTTAATGCTTCTTCAACCATCGCCTTGAAAGGATTTGAATGATCATCTCATTTTGACATTTTTGATAAACTACACCTCAAATAAAGATGATCTAATGTCTGTCTAGAGGATTGAATCACCTTTCCAACAATATTTTGTTTGTCTAATTTCAACACCGTATGCGAAAGATATGTCCAAAACATTGAGGGAAATGCTGAAAAAGAAGACCTGACTTCTAGTGAAAACATTAGATAGCTGAGAAAAAATAAAAAAACATTACCTATACCACTCGAAATTTCTTTGAGTCCTCTTTCTGGCGATATTTCATTTGTGCAAAATAGAGTTTGGATGAGAAAGATATACCCAATTTCGTGAAACTACTTTGAAAAGGCAAAAAAAAAACAAGCAGAGGTAAAAAATAGGGACATAGATTTGTAATATATTTCTCAAAATCCATGCACTTTCTACATAAAATAAGAGATACCCAGATAGTATTTCAACACTTCCGACAAAACCCAAAAATATTTTGAGCTGAAATTACACCATTTGAATGATCGTGGCTAAAACCCTCTTCGATTCGAGAAGAACCAAACAAACCTGGCTCTATTATCATAGGGATGTATTTAAATGCTCTTCATTTGAAATCCTTGATCATGTATCTGATTTTGACAATTTCATAACTCACATGAATACATACCCTTTGGTATTAGAAGATCTAACCAAATACATCTCCATGAATAATCATGAGAAAGATGATCGTGATGACTCTTCTTCTACTACAAGTCAAGACCATGCCTTAGATCTAACATATAATACATGTGATGGTGACCTACATTTATCTATTTCACATAATGATTCCTCTCCCTATGAGGACATCTTGGTGCAAGAAGATGAAATCATTGATACATTCCTTAACATCACCCTACCCTCTCTTCATTCCAATGCCATCCCTTTGGAAGAGAAAGCATTAGCAAATGAAGAGCCTCCTCTCAAAAAGGATCCTCCATGGGTAGTTAATAGGTGTTCATCTAATAATCATATGGTACATGAGGCTGCTATGGCTCATTCGATGGATCTCCCTCCTTTGATTGAACATTCAAGTACTTTGGATATCACTAAGGAGGTGAAGACCCTTAATCTTTTTCCTTTGGTTGAATATTCAAGCACCTTGGATGTCTCTAAGGATGCGAAGACCATGGATAGCCCTCCTTTTATTGCATGTTCAAACTCTTTGGAAATCTCTAAAGATACAAACAACAACACTTTACCTTCCCTTCGATCCAATGCTCTCCTTCCAAAAGATGAAGCATTGATGGAGGTAAAATATATCAACAATGTTAATTCAATTATCTTTAATAGATTTATGCCACCCACTAAAGGGATAGTGGAAAAGTGTAGTAATGTTCCTAAGATGATTGTACAAGGGGAACCTAATACACCTTCTCACTTAAGACCAGTGATTACGGTTCAAGGTGATCTAAAACTACCTCGACCCTCGGGTTACATTCTAAATATTGCAAGACAAATCACTCAAACAAATCAATGTGTTCAAAATGTGTCACAACATCACATGGTTGCTCACACATACAACACCCATAATAACAAGCAAAGTAAGCAAACACCACATATGCCTGTCTCTGTTCCATCCTCTCAACCTATGCTCCCTCAACCACCTCATCTTACTCATAAAAGTGATCAATAATATGATCTTGTGGAGAAGCTTCGTGCTACTCCAGCTAAGATCTCTCTTTAGAATTTAATACAAACATCATCTACATACCACATAATTCTCCAAGAAGATTTACAAAAGGTGATTGTACCACTTGCTATTAGACTGAATGATGTAGCAACTTTGTTTGATTGTATGAGTGCGACAAAATAGATATTATGTTTCAACAACATGAGGTACTGTGAATCAAAGTTCAAAATGAAAATGATCCTCTTATAATATTTGTCACAATAGATAAAAAGTTGATAAAGAGAGTTATGATTGATAATGGATCGACTCTTAATATTTGTGGCATTGATTTGCTACACAAAATCAAGATTGACACTTCTTTAATCAAACCAAATAGGATTAGCATTCGTGGCTTTGATAATGTTGGTAGACAATCCCTGGGTAACATAAATTTACTCGTAATGGATAGACCCGTGACATTATCTATCTTTTTTCATGTCATGCCTAGTTCACTTTCATATAATATGATTCTCGGTAGACCGTGGATCCATGCCATGGGGATAGTTCCATCTACCCTTCATCAATCAATAAAGTTCATTTATGAAAACAAGATCTACACAGTCAAAGTTTATCCTAAACCAAATAATTGTTTACATATTGAAATGCATTTAAACAAGTTAACAATCATACAACTCTAAACAACTTATGAGTTGATTCATAAATACCTCTTACCACCGATAATGTTGTGCAAGACTCTAAACCATCGAATGCACTTTTTGGTGATGATTGGGGTTCATTAGATTTTACTCCTTTTACGAGGAAAATATAAACTTAATAACCCGAAGCCTGGCACATCAAAATTCACAACGACTTTATCCAAACAATCTTTGGAAACACCTAAGAAACCCAAAGTTTCTTTAGTAGAAAACAAAGACAATACTCTTACTTATACTACAAAATATGAGACTTATGAGGCATCTCCATCTTTGAAAGAGATGGATTCCTTCTATGGTCATAGATTTCAAATTCTATACAACAATTGTGATTACATAGGCAATATTTGTGGTATAAATCAACAAGGAATCATAGTACCTCTACAAGTTGCTGGAATTAACTACACGACCAATATTGGATATCATTCTTTGAAGCCCACCAAAGCCTATTGTCATCCTAAACTTAATGTTAATACAATATCAACAAGACCAAAAATACATATGATACATCATGTGATGAGAGACATGGATTGTCCACCAGGAGATATCCCATTGAATCAGGTAAGTATTATTGCCCCCTTTAATCACACTCAATGTAGCACCTATTC
The DNA here is from genome assembly GCA_027924645.1 of Cunninghamia lanceolata. NCBI lineage: Eukaryota > Viridiplantae > Streptophyta > Pinopsida > Cupressales > Cupressaceae > Cunninghamia > Cunninghamia lanceolata. The sequence continues at coordinate 9,097,563 of BSBN01000726.1, forward strand.
CAGATGCTCTCCAAGGTGGCCTCCTAGGTATATATATTAATGTGTTGTGTTCCCCCATGCTATGCTATGTGTTGTTTAGGTCTCCTAGGATGACCCTTGATACTCTTGTAAGGTCAAGGATACCAGGAGACCGCATATGTTTTGACCATTCTTCTATTTGTTTATGCATTCTTCTATCTTTGCCTCCTCTCTATTTTATTGTTGTGTGTTGTGCCTTAGGGGCATAATGTTGCAGATGATGTTTTGGGGGCATCCTCCTACGTGGTGTTCCTAAGGAACATATTCTCCTCTCTCTCATTTTATTGTTTAGCTTCTTCAATGATTCTACCTAGTTGGTGGATGACGAAAACAAAAAAATACTGATACAGACCACATGTCCCTTCAACAAGTAAGCAAAAATGGACCTAGTTCATATATGAAGATGGGGTTGATATATATATCCGATGCTTGACTAGTAGAATCACTCCGTGTGATATATCATGTTGTCATATCTCTTCTAACAAACCTTTTGCAATACATCTGCTCCGTGCACCTTGGATTGTTTTGTATCTCACCTTGTTGTTACACTCAGTTCTGAGAAGCCCAATGACTATGCTTGGTTCCGAATCCACAAGTGTAGCTTTAGTTCTTCAATGTAATATGATTTATGCATAGCTTATATAATTTGATTTGGTTATTATCTCAGAGTAAGATGTTCTAACCTTATCTCTTATTGATTATCTTAGCAATTCATATCAATGTGTTTGTGGGAACATTCGGTGATCATAAGCACATGTCACCTTTGCGGGCATGGGCTTTGCGAGAGCTCCTATTCCCTTGCATGTTTTCACTCTACCTTAATGTGATTTATATCGGCAAGCGATATCAACCACCTTAAGGTGGGGGCATACATAATGGTATAGGTCTAATTATTTTGGCACTAATGAAGTGTGTTTGAAAGCCCTCACCATGAGGCGGGATGGTGTATCTCCTGAGCTAGTGCTCATCCTTATTTAAATTTCAAGAAAAAAATCCCTCATTGTGAGGTGGGATTACGTATCTCTTGAGCTAGTGCATATCTTTTTATACAAAGCCCTTCTGTGGAAGGCAGGATGGTGTATCTCTTGAGCTAGTGCACTTCCTTTTATACAAAGTCCTCTATGGAGGCAGGGTTGGATATTGAGTCATCCACCCTTAAGCATGTTTTTGGTGGTTGTGGTAGTGTAGCTCAACCGTCAGGTGTGTCTACAATGTGTTTTAGATGGTGGGACTTAGCAATAAGCTCCTTTCATCGCTCATGTTTGCTGTGTATAAGACGTATAGTGTGTCTATGGCATACCATGCGACACTCATGTATTCCATGTGTCTTCTTTGTGTGTTTGTTGTGTCTTCCCCTGGGTTGGTCTAAAGGTGCATAGTGATGAGCTCCCTCCACATTTTGGGTTTTGTTTTGCATGTTTTTGGTGGTCTAAAGGTGTGTAGTGATGAGCTCCCTCTGCACCATAGTTTAGGATTTATTTAAAATTGCTAGATCATTGTATTCTTTGTGTATTTCATGATTGATCTCATGTGCTCTTTGTAATGCCCCTCACTTTTTGGCTTGTGATAGATGTTATTTTCATATTGCTTTCTGTCAGTTCTGGAATAGTTGATAGTTTTATATTGCATAATTACAGTTTTGAGACATTTGGACTAGTATGTATTGGTTTATGCTCTCCTTAATCTTGATGGACTATGTTTGATGGATGTATTAAGACATGTGTTATGACTTTTGATGACTTTATGATTACTTCAGTTATGATGAGATGGATATGCTTAGTGAAGGTTAGAAAATATCATGTTTATGCTTCTAATTATAGTTGTGTTGGAGCAGGGACGATGTAGTACTGCTCAGATCGAGCACCCTTCTATGCCGTGATTCTCTGTCTCGGTGTGTGTATATTTACAGTTGATCATATATAACCCATTGGTTTCCACGCAGGTTGTAGGTACCGGGCCTCGACTCCACCTGATTTAGCAGGTCTGAGCGGGCCCTAGACCATGGATAAGGTGATGGAGATAATGTGAGGTCTTTACCGCTAGGTCAATTTCAGTCCTTGTCGTCATCTGGGGTCCTTGCCATAGTCTTGTGTTGTGATGTGACGTTGTCCCTTGGTTCTTGTGGTTGGTCATTGAGGGTTGTGGAGTGTTGTTAAGTTGTTATACCTGTTATGTATTCTTTGTATTTTATGACCTTACAGTTTTGGTATAGTCGTAAAATAGGAATATTGTTTGTGTTAAGCCTTTTATTGACAAAATTAGTTATTGTAATGTTGAAAACATTTATGAAGGTATTTAGTGCATATTTGTGTTAAAATATTCCTTTTAGGTGATTAATTCAATGATTGTTTATGCTGGATATAATTAGAGATTTGAGAATCTCTATGTTCGGAAAAATTTCAAATTTTCTTATAGAGTGGGATTGTGCAGTTAATGGGGAGTTATTGGAATTTATGGATTGCCTATTTTTGGTCTTGGGAAGTTTGGCATGAAGGGGGTTTTTATGTCTGTGATTTTGGGGATTTTTGAGGGAGATTTTATTCTGAGAGAGGAGACAGGTTACAGAGAAATTTTGTGGTGAAGAAAGAGAGGGAAATTCGAAAAGAAGATTTAAATTTTGGAGCGTTTGGTACGGGTATGTCTTGTAAACTTCTGCATTTCTGGTTTTGTTGCTCTAAAGTATTAGAGTTCTTGTTGAGTTCTTTTAGATGGTCACTCTGGCCTGTAAACTCCTTGCTTTGGTGTTGATTGCTCTGTGATTTTTTTTGTCTGTAAACTAATTGGAACCTTCCTCATTGGCTTTGAACTTGTCCTCGAGTTTAATTACTTCCTGTATCATGCCTGCTTGTAACCTTCTGTAGTAGCCAACTAAATGTGTGAGGCATACAACCTCTATGAGAAAGCTTATTTGACCTCATTCGGAAACCAATGCAACTGTTGGAGGAGTCCACAGTGTGGCCAAATCTTTTGCACCTTCATTTAAATAAAAGAAATTTGACCCCATAACTTTCATCTTGAAACAGATTTGAAGTTAAACCTATTTACCTTGTGTGCCATCAACATTTAAGAAAACCTCTTTAGTGGCAAAATAAAATCATCGGATGTATTTGAATTCATAACCTATTTTTTTGTTTCCCCTTTGGGTGCGTACCCTCTAGCAATCTATTGATGGAAATTTTGTTTTACCTGATAGATTTTTCTTAGTATGAGTTATGTTAAATTTACCTTGCTTTTATCCCTAAAACACCTACAGAAATTAGAAGTAATGTCTTCCAATTTTGTGCGCCATGCAATCAATTGTGTATTCATTGTATGGCCTCATCAAAAGGTGATTTGCTATGCAAATTTTAATACATCAACACCCTGCAAATTATTTCAAAGTCATTAACTGTGTTTTATCATTTTTTTACCTGATGCTCAAAGAGCATTTGTTTCCCTTGATGCCATCGGTTTTATTTGCTTAGCTTTTAAGCCATATTAATTTCTGCAATTGGGTATTCCCAGGAGAACCTCTGCCTTCTCTCATACTGTTTAAAATAACGAATAAATTTTTTGGGCAAATCGATTCTTATCTCTGTAGAATATCTTCTGTTAAGTTTCTTGAAAATCTTGTTACTCTATTTTTTTTGTGAGCTTCTGCTATCATCTCCAACGTTTTCCGTACAACCTTATAGAGAGTGAGAGAAGGGAGATAAATCCCTATGGGACGGTAGTATAGGAATTTTCTCATCCTACTAGCGAATCATTGTTTGATCGACATATCATGAGTTTTATGTTCTCTTAAGCATGTTCATTTTATCTTATCAGATAGTAGGTTTAGAAAGTATTTCCTTTATAGCAATTGGTATGGTAAGTTAGTAGTTATGTTAATATAAAGTTCTAATTGAAATTTAGAAATAATTAATAGATGTGTTCCATGAAAACTCTTTGATATAAGTATATATATAGCATTTGTTATTATTTCTTTGAAATCTAAGTAAACCGTAAATAGTATGAGATGGGTAAATTCCTTATCTTTTAGAGTATTTACCACAAATATCTTTAACCTCATGGTAGTGTAATTAGTTTCATATGTGATATTTATCAATTTTACAATTGATCAGGTATTGCAAAAGGTATTAGAAAATTTTAAGGAAAAAGGTTCTAGAATAATAATAAGTTTCATAAATTTATTGATTTTAGTCTGTTAGTGTATTTTGTCATATTACAAATTTAGATGTTGAATTGAGTATTTCATTTGGATTATAAACAACCCTCTATAAAGTTAATGTTTATGAACAAAATCCTAATGTAATAGATCTTATTATTGGATGACTTGTCATAGCTTACTCCTTTAGTAAGGTAAATAATTAATCTACCAAAATGTTGATGTTTAGTTTCAAGTTATGAATATCCCATCTTAGAATGGAATTGTGTCAGTATAGGTTTGCATATTTTGGAAGTAGTAATTGGTTAGGCGAATCGTATAGGTTATGGTAGTTGTTTGAAATGGCAAGTATTTGCTAGTACCTTAGGTTTATATAAAGGGGTTACGGATGATTGTTTTATTTGAACTTGTTCTTAGCACCTATGTCATAATATAGAAATGTCTTTATTCGTTTTGTTAAAAGGAGAATTAAGGATCGGGTAACTTATCATTTTATTAATTATAATACTTCTTTGTCCTATTTTTCTTAATTTAAAGAATTGATCTGGATTATCCAAATTACCTTCCTTTTTAATCTTTTGTTTGTTTCTTTTACTAGACTTCCATGAACTTTAAATATTAGCTATACTTCTTCCATCTTGTTATATTTAAACTTGTTAGTTATATGTGGAAATAAGCGAGTTGTTAATGTTAGTAAGCAAATAAGCAATTAGTTAAGTTTTAGTGCGTATCGAGTTAAGTATGTTAGATTCTATGGTAAGCGACTATGCAATTATAGATGAATCAAAATAGGTTATTCTGTCCTTCTATGTTGTCGGTCTATGTCACTCACTGGTATTATGTTGAGTCAAATTTTTCATATGATCTGGTTGGGAATTTACTGTTTAGGGGTAATGATGTTTATAGTGGAAGTCATTCCATGATACATTATTGTAGTAAATAAATATAGAGATAGAAATTTTAGAGTAATTTGTATTAATGCTTCTAGTTTCTTGTGGTAACAATATTTTGCTAATCAAGTATTAATTACGTTGTTAAATATAAATTTGCTAGTCATGCTTGTAATTTACTCTCTGATGTTATTGATGCCCTGAACCGAAGTATTCTAGGGATGCCTTTGGGCTCATTGCAATCATTTCGGTGTTGAGTCTTGTGATCGTGCCTTGTCTAATTAATGCAATGGTGTGCATGTGAGTTCCGTGAGAGATTGGTTGGTATGTGACACATTGGTTAATTAACTTTGTTTGCCAGGATAGTTTTGTGTAACTCCGGAGACTTGTCACCTTGGGATCTAGGGTAGTCTAGTGGCAAGGTCATCTTTGTGTTGTGCTTTCTCATTCTCTTGATTCTTGGTCATTATGCAATTACGAACATGGTAGTTGTAACCTAGTTTCCACGTTTGGAAAGGTACTGTGGTGACCTAGTAAAGAACTCTTTATCGACTCTAGAGGCTTAACAGTTGGTCTTGTTACTTGTATCAGTTGGGTTCTAGATGGTGTTGTTTTATTTCTTTTTATGAAGGGAACCAAGGGCTTATTGTTGAGGCCAAGTGAATGGCATATGTAGTGGAATGGTGTCTTTTTGTGCTCTTTATCCTTGCATGTTGTGGTTTGACTGATTGGTCAGAGAACGCTAAGGGAGTGGCTTCCATGGTGGGGCCGGTACCTAGTGAGAGGTCGCCTGGGTAACCCCATGGAAGTTGTAAGCAAGTGGAAATCTAATAATGTATCTAGGAGGGTTGGGGTAGTAGTACACTTAACAAGATAAGAAATGTGACCTCACCCACACCTTGAGTGCTTTCGTAGGCCAAGGGAGGGATGAGAAGGCCTAGTTGGCAAGGCCGACCTCCTTGTCTTCATGAGAGGGCATGTCGGTTCCGCATGTGTCACCCTATGGGGCTGGCACCTAGAGAGAGGCTGCTAGGGTAACCATAGATGGGGGCCGACTTCTGGTGAGAGATAGCCTGGGTAACCCATGTTAGGGCCATGCGATGACACTCTCCTTACGCGGTTCAGTTACTTTCTCTTTATCCTTGTTGGTACCTCTGGAGTGTAGTCTTATCTTCCTGTTTGATCTAGTCTGACGTTTTGATTTGCCTTGTTGAGTACCATCGGGTCTATGTAGTCCTGTCATCCTGTTGTCTTCTTGAAGTCTGGTGTTAGTATTGTGTCCTTGGCTACAACCTTGTCCTAGTGGTACACCTCATTGTTATCTCCTAGCTCGGAGGGGTGGACCTCAGGGTTCCACATGGTTGGGAGGTAGAGCTATCCATTGGTTTTCTTGCAGATTCGGATTGAGTCTTGCACGGAGATGTTCCAGTTCCAGTCGGCTTTATATCTTCAGCAATGTTGTATACTTTCATATGTACTCTTTTGTAAATCGACATGATCGATCTTGCAATCTTGTATTCTTGCAATCTTGTAATTTGGAACTGAGAACTTGTATTCAAACTATATTGCTGTTGTAAAAGTTATTGGGTTATTTATTTCAACAGTTTAATGTTTATTACTCATATGGTTTAACTTATTTTCTAATGCAGTTATGTTGCCCTAGGGTGGTTAGAAGTGTACTTTTCTTTATGTTTTATTTTATGATATCCTTGGATATTGTTGTTACACTTTATTGCTTTAAAAAAAAAATTATTTTGTTAATTTACACTTTTTAGCGTAACACTCTTGGGTTGCACGATGGGGCATTACATTTGGTATCAGAGCCAAGTTTAAACACTGGGTACCTTGGTTATATTTGAGCCCATTATGTAACCTAGTGCTTAAACTCTGTAGAATGTTTTTATCCCTATTGATGTTTCTTCTAAATGTAATAAAATGCTTTTGTGTTGTAGGTAGATGCTTAGAGGTAGGGGCCGAGGACGGGGCAGGGGTAGGGGTCATGGGAGGGGTGGTGGCGGTACACCCCCTCCCAGTTCTCCTTATTCGAGCGCCCATGAAGGCGGAGGTCAGAACATGGAGGGTCAAGGTCAACCTGATGGAGCCCAGTTGAGATAGATTCTTGAGGAGGCCCTTGCCCATTTAGGCCCTAGGCAGGAGGGCAGGCAGACCCGAGGAGAGCAGGAGGTAGACTAGCGGGGTCCTAGAGAGAGAGAGAGGTCTCCTAGACCTAGAGAGTTGACAGCTGAGCAGGAGGCCACTTTAGCCAGCCATATGAGGGATTTACTGAGAGCACACCCTCCCATCTTTGATGGAGTTGGTAGTGGACTTGAGGTAGAGACTTGGCTTTTGGACTTAGGTAGGTGTTTCACCATGCATCCGTATGGCAGCAACACCAAGGCCAGATGTGCTATTTTGCATCTTCGAGGGTTCGCTTCGACTTGGTGGCGGCTAGAGGAGTAGAAGCTGCATTTGGATATTAACACTATGTCTTGGGAGTTATTCTTAGAGAGATTCAGAGCCCGCTTTCTGTCTGACCATTGGAGGCAGCGTCGATTAGATGAGTTCCACGAGCTGAGGCAGTTGGCCATGATAGTTGAGCAATATGAGCATAGATTTTATGAGCTCAAACACTATGTAGGTATTGGGGATGACGAGTCTATGTTGGTGCAGCATTTTATCAGGGGCTTGAATGCCTGGATTAGTGGAGGGGTTCGTGTATTCGAACCTAAGACTATGGAGGTTGCCGTGGAGAAAGCCCGGTTGGTGGAGGAGAATCTGGCTATGGCACTGGGTGGGCATATAGGTGTGCACATTGGCAGTGCACCATCTTCAGGATATGGTTCTCGAGGTGTTCACACTCAGGCATTAGGTTCTCATGCACCCTCAAAGGGTGGTCGGCAACAACAGTATTCGTAGTCTAAGCCAAAGAGTTCACAGCATCAGCAAGGTAATAGATTTCAAAATAAGAAAGACTGGTCTTGGCAGCGCAATAAGCGTAATCATTTTGATCAGCCAGTGCAGAGTACACAGTCCGCAGTGAGCAGAGGCAGCTTCCAGCAGTCTAGTGCTTTCAGGGGTGACGGTGGTTTTGGTAGAGGCATTGGGTGTTTCTCTTGTGGCTAGCAGGGCCATATTGCTAGGCAGTGCCCGCAGAAGGGTGCATCAGGATTTGGACATCGACCAGCGGCATCTGAGCTGACAGTTGGTGATGCAGGCAGGTCACACCGAGTCTTTGCAGCGGTAGATGATCGACAGGCAGAGCATCAGGGCACCGTGGTGGAGACTTCTGGTCGCATGCGAGGTATTGATTTCTCTGTTTTATTTGATTCCGGTGCATCTGATTCATTTATATCTCCTTCTCTTGTGGAGCGTTGTGGCTTAGAGGCAACAAAGCAGGCTAATAGGTGGCAAGTTGAGTTAGCTTCCGGGGCTAAGATAGCAGTTGAGTCTCTAGTTTCTAGGTGTGATTTGATGATTGGCTCTCTATCTACTTCTGTGGACCTTCGCATTCTACCCCTAGGTTCATATGACAGTTTTGGGGATGGATTGGTTGGAGGCCCATCAGGTAGTGATCGATTGCCGGCATAAGACTGTTAGATGTGTGGATGATTCTGGTGCTAAGGTTGAGGTTGTAGGAGTTCAGAGACCCATTTCCCTACATATGATCTTCGCTATGCAACTCAAGAGATGCATGCGTCAGGGATGTCAGCTTTTTGTAGTAACTGTGAGTGATTTGGAGATGGAGGAGAGTCAAGAGGCATCTCTTGATGATCACTCACTCTTGAGGGAGTTTGTAGATGTTTTTCCGTCTGATATTTTGGGGATGCCACCTAAGCGTGAAATCAATTTCAGGATTGATCTAGTTCCCAGTGTAGAGCCTATCTCACGAGCTCCATACAGAATGACCACTCAGGAGCTCAAGGAGCTTCGACTCCAATTGGAGGAGCTGTTAGCCAAAGGGTTAATACGACCTAGTGTTTCCCCTTGGGGAGCACCTGTGATCTTTGTCAAAAAGAAGGATGGATCTCTGCGGCTATGTATTGATTGTCGACAGCTCAATAAAGTAACAGTGAGAAATAGGTATCCCTTGCCTCAGATCGATGATTTGTTTGATCAGATTAAAGGAGCAAAGGTATTCTCTAAAATTGACCTTAAGTCAGGATATCACCAGTTGTGGATATTTGAGACAGATATTCACAAAACAGCATTTCGTACCTGTTATGGACATTATGAGTTCACCGTGGTACCATTCGGGTTGACGAATGCACCTTCAGTTTTCATGAGCTTGATGAATGGTGTCTTCCGTACTTATCTTCACCAATTTGTCCTTGTGTTTCTTGATGATATACTGATCTATTCAAGGACTATGGAGGAGCATGAGGAGCATTTGCGTCAGGTTTTGCAGTGTATGAGAGAAAATCAGCTTTATGCCAATTTATCAAAATGTGAGTTCTTTCAGTTAGAGGTTAAGTATTTGGGTCATGTCATCTCTGGAGAGGGTATTGCGGTGGATCCCTCAAAGATCCAAGCTATTATGGACTGGCCAGCACCCACTAATGTATTTGAGATCCGTAGTTTTATGGGATTGGCAGGGTACTACCGTCATTTTGTTATGGGGTTTTCGAGGATTGCTCATCCTATTACTTTTCTTCAGAGGAAAGGGAAGAAGTTTGTTTGCTCAGAGCAGTGTCAGGCAGCTTTTCAGACTCTTAAGGAGCAGCTGACTAGTGCGCCGATATTAGCAGTTCCTGATCTTGACAGGGACTTTGTTGTTTGTACTGATGCTTCCTTGGAGGGTTTGGGAGCAGTTCTGATGTAGGATGGTCGCGTGATTGCCTATGAGTCTCACAAACTCAAGGATCACGAATTGAACTATCCCACTCATGACTTGGAATTGGCAGCAGTTGTGCATGCCTTGGTGAGATGGAGGCATTTTTTGTTAGGGCATCGGTTTGAGCTGCACAGTGATAATCGTAGTTTGCAGTATATTTTCACGCAACCAAACTTGAATGCGAGACAAAGGCGTTGGATGGAGTTCCTATGCGAGTATGACTTCGAGGTTAGATATATTCAGGGCAAGGAGAATGTGGTAACAGATGCTCTTAGTCGTTGGAGGCATGAGATCTCAGCAGTTTCTCTTACAGTTGATTTGAGAGGTCAGATTCTTGCTGCTCTTCCGATGGACAGTTGGTGCCAAGAGGTGAGATCCGAGATTGAGTTTGGTAGACCTTTAGAGGGTAGATTCTCCAGTTACTCATTTGAGTCAGATGGTCTTTTGTGTCATTTGGGTCGTATTTATGTTCCCAGTTCTGAGGGCCTTTGTACTCTAGTTTTATCTGAGGCGCATCGGGCACCCTATTTTGCTCATCCGGGTGTCAAGAAGATGTATGTAGATCTGCGTTTGCTGTATTTTTGGAGTGGCATGAAGTGAGATATTGTTGATTTTGTGTCGAAATGTCTAGAGTGTCAGAGGGTGAAGGCGGAGCACCAGCACCCTGCAGGTCTTTTGCAGCCTCATTTGATTCCAGAGTGGAAGTGGGATATCATTTCGATAGACTTCATTGTCAGTTTGCCAATGTCCGCTTGATGACACGATGCTATTATGGTCACTGTGGATAGGTTGACGAAGGTAGCTCACTTCTCTCCTGTCCGTGCTTCTTACAATGCTTCTACGGTGGCCAGAGTGTTCATGGAGGACATTGTCAGGCTTCATGGGATTCCTCATAGGATCATCTCTTATAGAGATCTAGTGTTCACTTCTACCCTTTGGACTTCCTTGCAGCATGCCTTGGGGACACAGTTGAACTTTAGTTCAGCTTATCACCTTGAGACCGATGGTCAGACCGAGAGGGTTAATCAGGTTCTTGAGGATATGTTGAGGATGTATGTAATGGATCGGCAAAGCCATTGGGAGGATTACCTATACCTGGTGGAGTTTGCCTATAATAATGGATATCACAGTTCTATCGGCATGTATCCATTTCAGGCCTTATATGGTCGTCCTTGTAGGACCCCCTTGAGTTGGGATCATCTGGAGGATAGAGTTCTTCTGGGTTCTGATATGCTTAGAGATATGGAGCAGCAGGTTGAGAGGATTAGAGAGCTTTTGGTGGTAGCTCAGGACAGACAGAAAAAGTATGTAGATGCTCATAGGATCGATCATCAGTTTTCAGTTGGGGATCAGGTGTTCCTATGTGTGCGACCGTGAAAGAGTCCAATCCGTTATGGAAAGGGCTCTAAGCTAGCGCCACGCTTTGTAGGACCTTTTGAGGTGTTGGAGAGAATCAATCCTGTTGCTTATCGCCTTGCTTTGCTGCCTAGCCTTTCTCGTGTCCATGATGTCTTTCATGTTTCAGTACTTAGACCTTACTTTCCAGATATTGCTCATGTTCATGATTGGACTGCTCTACAGGTAGAGGATGGGCAGCTGGCTTTGGAGCCCGTAGGCATTCTTCAACAGAGGAGACTTGCTCTCAGGCGCAGAGACGTGGAGTAGGTCAGGGTCTAGTGGGACCCTAATGATGAGACCTCTACTACTTGGGAGGATGCTACCAGGATGAGGGAGTTATATCCTCACTTATTTGCAGGCTTCCAGGAGTAAGCCTAGATCTAGGGGGGTAGGATGTAATGCCCCTCACTTTTTGGCTTGTGATAGATGTTATTTTCATATTGCTTTCTATCAGTTCTGGAACAGTTGATAGTTTTATATTGCATAATTACAGTTTCGAGACATTTGGACTAGTATGTATTGGTTTATGCTCTCCTTAATCTTGGTGGACTATGTTCGATGGATGTATTGAGACATGTGTTATGAGTTTTGATGACTTTATGATTACTTCAGTTATGATGAGATGGATATGCTTAGTGATGGTTAGAAAATATCATGTTTATGCTTCTAATTATAGTTGTGTTGGAACGGGGACGGTGTAGTACTGCTCGGATCGAGCACCCTTCTACGTCGTGATTCTCTGTCTTGGTGTGTGTATATTTATAGTTGATCATATATAACCCATTGGTTTCCACGCAGGTTGCAGGTACCGAGCCTCGAATCCACCTGATTTAGTAGGTCTGAGCGGGCCCTAGACCATGGATAAGGTGATGGAGATAATATGAGGTCTTTACCGCTAGGTCAATTTCAGTCCTTGTCGTCATCTGGGGTCCTTGCCATAGTCTTGTGTTGTGATGCGACGTTGTCCCTTGGTTCTTGTGGTTGGTCGTCGAGGGTTGTGGAGTGTTGTTAAGTTGTTATACCTATTATGTATTCTTTGTATTTTATGACCTTACAGTTTTGGTATAGTCGTAAAATATGAATATTGTTTGTGTTAAGCCTTTTATTGACAAAATTAGTTATTGTAATGTTGAAAACATTTATGAAGGTATTTAGTGCATAGTTGTGTTAAAATATTCCTTTTAGGTGATTAATTTAATGATTGTTTATGCTGGATATAATTAGAGATTTGAGAATCTCTATGTTCGGAAAAATTTTAAATTTTCTTATGGAGTGGGATTGTGCAGTTAATGGGGAGTTATTGGAATTTATGGATTGCCTATTTTTGGTCTCGGGAAGTTTGGCATGAAGGGAGTTTTTATGTCTGTGATTTTGGGGATTTTTGAGGGAGATTTTGTTCTGAGAGAGGAGATAGGTTACAGAGAAATTTTGTGGTGAAGAAAGAGAGGGAAATTCGAAAAGAAGATTAAAATTCTGGAGCGTTTGGTACGGGTATGTCTTGTAAACTTTTGCATTTTTGGTTTTGTTGCTCTGAAGTATTAGAGTTCTTGTTGAGTTCTTTTAGATGGTCACTCTGGCTTGTAAACTCCTTGCTTTGGTGTTGATTGCTCTGTGATTTTTTTTGTCTGTAAACTAATTGGAACCTTCCTCATTGGCTTTGAACTTGTCCTCGAGTTTAATTACTTCCTGTATCCTGCCTGCTTGTAACCTTCTGTAGTAGCCAACTAAATGTGTGAGGCATACAACCTCTATGAGAAAGCTTATTTGACCTCATTCGGAAACCAATGCAACTGTTGGAGGAGTCCACAGTGTGGCCAAATCTTTTGCACCTTCATTTAAATAAAAGAAATTCGACCCCATAACTTTCATCTTGAAACAGATTTGAAGTTAAACCTATTTACCTTGTGTGCCATCAACATTTAAGAAAACCTCTTTAGTGGCAAAATAAAATCATCGGATGTATTTGAATTCATAAGCTATTTTTTTGTTTCCCCTTTGGGTGCGTACCCTCTAGCAATCTACTGATGGCAATTTTGTTTTACCTGATAGATTTTTCTTAGTATGAGTTATGTTAAATTTACCTTGCTTTTATCCCTAAAACACCTACAGAAATTAGAAGTAATGTCTTCCAATTTTGTGCGCCATGCAATCAATTGTGTATTCATTGTACGGCCTCATCAAAAGGCGATTTGCTATGCAAATTTTAATACATCAACACCCTGCAAATTATTTAAAACTCATTAACTATGTTTTATCATTTTTTTACCTGATGCTCGAAGAGCATTCGTTTCCCTTGATGCCATTGATTTTATTTGCTTAGATTTTAAGCCATATTAATTTCTGCAATTGGGTATTCCCAGGAGAACCTCTGCCTTCTCTCATACTATTTAAAATAACAAATAAATTTTCTAGGCAAATCGATTCTTATCTCTGTAGAATATCTTCTGTCAAGTTTCTTGAAAATCTTGTTACTCTAATTTTTTTTGTGAGCTTCTGCTATCATCTCCAACGTTTTTCGTACGACCTTGTAGAGAGAGAGAGAGAAGGGAGGTAAATCCCTATGGGATGGTAGTATAGGACTTTTCTCATCTTACCAGCGAATCATTGTTTGATCGACATATCATGAGTTTTATGTTCTCTTAAGCATGTTCATTTTATCTTATCAGATAGTAGGTTTAGAAAGTATTTCCTTTATAGCAATTGGTAAGGTAAGTTAGTAGTTATGTTAATAGAAAGTTCTAATTGAAATTTAGAAATAATTAATAGATGTGTTCCATGAAAACTCTTTGATATAAGTATATATATAGCATTTGTTATTATTTCTTTGAAATCTAAGTAAACCGTAAATAGTATGAGATGGGTAAATTCCTTATCTTTTAGAGTATTTACCACAAATATCTTTAACCTCATGGTAGTGTAATTAGTTTCATATGTGATATTTATCAATTTTACAATTGATCAAGTATTGCAAAAGGTATTAGAAAATTTTAAGGAAAAAGGTTCTAGAATAATAATAAGTTTCATAAATTTATTGATTTTAGTCTGTTAGTGTATTTTGTCATATTACAAATTTAGATGTTGAATTGAGTATTTCATTTGGATTATAAATAGCCCTCTATAAAGTTAATGTTTATGAACAAAATCCTAATGTAATAGATCTTATTATTGGATGACTTGTCATAGCTTACTCCTTTAGTAAGGTAAATAATTAATCTACCAAAATGTTGATGTTTAGTTTCAAGTTATGAATATCCCATCTTAGAATGGAATTGTGTCAGTATAGGTTTGCATATTTTGGAAGTAGTAATTGGTTAGGCGAATCGTATAGGTTATGGTAGTTGTTTGAAATGGCAAGTATTTGCTAGTACCTTAGGTTTATATAAAGGGGTTACGGATGATTGTTTTATTTGAACTTGTTCTTAGCACCTATGTCATAATATAGAAATGTCTTTATTCGTTTTGTTAAAAGGAGAATTAAGGATCGGGTAACTTATCATTTTATTAATTATAATACTTCTTTGTCCTATTTTTCTTAATTTAAAGAATTGATCTGGATTATCCAAATTACCTTCCTTTTTAATCTTTTGTTTGTTTCTTTTACTAGACTTCCATGAACTTTAAATATTAGCTATACTTCTTCCATCTTGTTATATTTAAACTTGTTAGTTATATGTGGAAATAAGCGAGTTGTTAATGTTAGTAAGCAAATAAGCAATTAGTTAAGTTTTAGTGCGTATCGAGTTAAGTATGTTAGATTCTATGGTAAGCGACTATGCAATTATAGATGAATCAAAATAGGTTATTCTGTCCTTCTATGTTGTCGGTCTATGTCACTCACTGGTATTATGTTGAGTCAAATTTTTCATATGATCTGGTTGGGAATTTACTGTTTAGGGGTAATGATGTTTATAGTGGAAGTCATTCCATGATACATTATTGTAGTAAATAAATATAGAGATAGAAATTTTAGAGTAATTTGTATTAATGCTTCTAGTTTCTTGTGGTAACAATATTTTGCTAATCAAGTATTAATTACGTTGTTAAATATAAATTTGCTAGTCATGCTTGTAATTTACTCTCTGATGTTATTGATGCCTTGAACCGAAGTATTCTAGGGATGCCTTTGGGCTCATTGCAATCATTTTGGTGTTAAGTCTTGTGAGCATGCCTCGTCTAATTAATGCAATGGTGTGCATGTGAGTTCCGTGAGAGATTGGTTGGTATGGGAGATGTTGGTTAATTAACTTTGTTTGCCAGGATAGTTTTGTGTAACTCTGGAGACTTGTCACCTTGGGATCTAGGGTAGTCTAGTGGCAAGGTCATCTTTGTGTTGTGCTTTCTCATTCTCTTGATTCCTGGTCATTATGCAATTACGAACGTGGTAGTTGTAACCTAGTTTCCACGTTTGGAAAGGTACTGTGGTGACCTAGTAAAGAACTCTTTATCGACTCTAGAGGCTTAACAGTTGGTCTTGTTACTTGTATCAGTTGGGTTCTAGATGGTGTTGTTTTATTTATTTTTATGAAGGGAACCAAGGGATTATTGTTGAGGCCAAGTGAATGGCATATGTAGTGGAATGGTGTCTTTTTGTGCTCTTTATCCTTGCATGTTGTGGTTTGACTGATTGGTCAGAGAATGCTAAGGGAGTGGCTTCCATGGTGGGGCCGGTACCTAGTGAGAGGTCGCCTGGGTAACCCCATGGAAGTTGTAAGCAAGTGGAAATCTAATAATGTATCTAGGAGGGTTGGGGTAGTAGTACACTTAATAAGATAAGAAATGTGACCTCACCCACACCTTGAGTGCTTTCATAGGCCAAGGGAGGGATGAGAAGGCCTGGTTGGCAAGGCTGACCTCCTCGTCTTCATGAGAGGGCATGTCGGTTCCGCATGTGTCACCCTATGGGGCCGGCACCTAGAGAGAGGCTGCCAGGGTAACCATAGATTGGGGCTGGCTTCTAGTGAGAGATAGCCTGGGTAACCCATGTTAGGGCCATGCAATGACACTCTCCTTACGCGGTTCAGTTACTTTCTCTTTATCCTTGTTGGTACCTCTGGAGTGTAGTCTTATCTTCCTGTTTGATCTAGTCTGACGTTTTGATCTGCCTTGTTGAGTACCATCGGGTCTGTGCAGTCCTGTCATCCTGTTGTCTTCTTGAAGTCTGGTGTTAGTATTGTGTCCTTGGCTACAACCTTGTCCTAGTGGTACACCTCATTGTTATCTCCTAGCTCGGAGGGGTGGACCTTAGGGTTCCACATGGTTGGGAGGTAGAGCTATCCATTGGTTTTCTTGTAGATTCGGATTGAGTCTTGTGCGGAGATGTTCCAGTTCCAGTCGGCTTTATATCTTTGGCAGTGTTGTATACTTTCATATGTACTCTTTTGTAAATGGGCATGATTGATCTTGCAATCTTGTATTCTTGCAATCTTGTAATTTGGAACTGAGAACTTGTATTCAAACTATATTGCTGTTGTAAAAGTTATTGGGTTATTTATTTCAATAGTTTAATGTTTATTACTCATATGGTTTAACTTATTTTCTAATGCAGTTATGTTGCCCTAGGGTGGTTAGAAGTGTACTTTTCTTTATGTTTTGTTTTATGATATCCTTGGATATTGTTGTTACACTTTATTGCTTTCAAAAAAAAATTTATTCCGTTAATTTACACTTTTTAGCCTAACACTCTTGGGTTGCACGACGGGGCATTACACTCTTCTTGTATTGCATGCTTCATGGTATTCTCTATGTTTTGCGTGCTTCTCATTGTGTTCATTTTGTCTTGCATTTCTTCCATGTGTTATCTAGTGCTTACCTAAGATTGGGGGCTATAAATAGTCCTCCAACCTTTGGGTATGCCTTAGCTTTATGTGCTTGGTGTGTTTGATGTGTTTTTATGCTTCAATCTTACTTTAATGCATGTATCAAATCATAAGATCATACATACATTAAAGTAGGGGCTAAATGTTATGTCGTAAAAAGTTTCCCTATGACTTTTTACCTCCTAGTTTAGGTCCTAGTCCCTGTGTTTACATTATCCATGCTTAATACTTATCCCAGAGTAAATTCCCCTAAAACCCATGTCAAATGGGGCTTAGGGGCCCATCCTAAGTCTTAACAAAGACTAAAATATTACCTTGGGACTTGGGCGCCCATGCCCAAGTCCAAACTTATTTTGTTGAGACCCAAATTTAAATGTGTCAGCTTATGGCCGTTAAAAAGGTTTCCTTTGTCGACCTATTCAATTTGAATTATGAAAGTTAGTAGGAATGCATATAGAAACATGTTTAGAACTTCATTTACAACTAGAGATGAATGATGTGAACTTGTGATATTGAGCTAAGAGATTTCAAGGCATTCATTGTGTTGCAGAGTAGAATTGTGTTGTTCTTGTGTTTTTTTGTTGTAGATTTGGCTTCATCAATCCATCTCCTCATGATTTGAAGGCCCTTCATCTCTGTGAGGGTTGCACCTCAAAGGTGACATCTATTTATGTTTTAATCAATCTATTTCATCATTGCTTTAGCTTTTGCCCTCCCTTGGGCACACACTCTATCTAACAATGGTGTTGGAATACTTGAATGTCATTCCAGGGCTTGACAGAGGCAAGCTCCTAAACACAATAACCCCCAAACCCCTCTCTTTGTGATTACAGGTTACAGGTGCAGGATTTGGCAGAGTGAAGTTGCAAAGAAGCTATTTAAAGAATAAGGATTTGGGATCTAGAGAAAAAGTACAAATAATCTACCCTATTGGACTAGGGTGCTTGTTCTATAGTCCTCTTGATAGGCTTGGTTCAAAACTCAAGATCTGGGTGTAATCTACAGCATCTCTCTATTCCAGATTTATAGAAAAAGTGCCCTATTAGGCTTGGGCGCCCACCCCATAGTACACAAAGCTCTTGCTTTAGAAATACAACTTCTAGTGAGTTTCTAATCCTTCATGAGTGTCTTCCTGTATGATGATCTGTAGCAGTTTATTCGTCTGTACCCAATTTCATTGCAATTAGGGTTTGGTGCTTATTAAATCTAGGGAGCTTGGCAAATCTTTCAATCTAATTAGTCTCTTCATATCATTCCTAAGTGACATCAACCTGTAGCTGAGTCCTCTCCATCTGTAGTGACTTGGCTCGGTTGTTGTCCTTGAATGTTATTTGTGAAAGGATGGTTGATTTGATAGATCTTGACACTATTTATCATCTTCCCACTTTTTCCATCTAACAATAATATATCCATAAATCACAAATAATAATATATGCAAAACATTAATAGCATTAATGAATGAATTTTAGCAACATAATAATAATAAAACTTTATAATCCTTTAACCTTTCTAACATGTCGTCCAAACATGTTTCCAAAAAGAGGTTAAGATTCACATATACTTGTCAATCAACAGATATTCAAATTTTAATAAACATAGGAATATTAAATTTATCAAAACATCTTTTTTGTCAAATCAAGTTGTTGAAATTCATAAAATCATGCTTTGATATTTCTTGGCAATATATCATATGATTTTCTTCTATCATTTTCTCATACAAGGGGTTTGAACAAATCTAAAAACCATTTTCATGTGTACATATTTCTTCTTCACCAATTGCATCACCATGGCACTCAACTATTAATGGATGTGCTATTTGTTCATTGTCGAGTGGACTTGATACTTCACTTACCTCATTGTCAATTGAATTTGGGTACCCTTGAATACCAAAGAAATTAAGTTGTCTAAATTTCTCTACATTCATAGGTCCCCTTACAAATGGATTTTGTCTTTGATGAGGCTAATATTACTGATATTGAGGTCCCTGCTGTTGAGGTTGCTGATAGACACCTTGATGTACATTTTGGTTAACACCTCCATGAGGGTTCATATTGCCCTACACATTTTGATGTGGATATTGATATTGATATTGATATTGCCCCACACACTAATTATATCCATGATTTTGATATCTCACTCCTCCTTGACCAAGAGGAAAAGGGTAAGCATTCCCAACAGGTTGAGAAGTCATGGGCGTAGTTATTGGATTTGAAACTTGTGGTACAAAAAAAATTTGCTGTGTATGATGAGATTTACTTGTATTGCCAAGATTTTCAACTGCATTATAGGGTACTTGTGGGATCAAAGAGCCACTTTTGTTCACATATCCAACCTGATTACAGTCAGGTCTATATTGTGGCACATTTGAAATACGTTGGGCACTCAACTGAAGCAACTCTTGCTCAAATACTTGTTTTTTCCTTATCAAGTTAAGCCTTTCAACTTGTGCTAGTTTTTGTTCTATCTCTTGTTTTCCCGATCAATCAGTTCTCTTATTGAAGTAGAAACAACATGGGCATCAATAAAGCATACTATTTGAGGTGTTTTCTCCCCAGGCCTATGTTGTGAATATTGTTGGGCCATTCTCTCATTAGGGTCTTCTTAATGGAGTCACCACCTCTTTTTTTGAAAAAAGAGGAAATCTTCACAGAATTTTGGGATCAGATTCACATCCTTTGCTTATTACAAGCAGATCTCTAGCGGAGTCACCAATCTGTTGGTGGCTCAGCTGGGCAAACCTTCACCAAAGACTCTAGGGTAGGATTTAATAATATTTTCACTTCAATTCCCTAGCAGAGTCACAAATCTATTGGTGGCTCAGCTAGACAAACTTCTCAATAGTGAGATTCAAGAGTGTTAATATTTGCAAACATGGGGATATCGGGATTGATCTATGACTCAAGATAAAATAGAATTCTAGTTCTATTCCCTAACGAAGTCACCAATCTGTTGGTTCCCAAATCAGCAGATTTCCAAACCCTAAAAGTACGCCAAGCTTTATGATCAGGTTCAACAAGTGATCTGGCCAACGAACGAAGTCAACTAAGATGGTTAGAATTCTCTACACTTTAGGCTTTGCTATTCCTAGGCGGGTGTACCTCTATTCACTAGTGATTGTTAACTTTCTTAAGTAATTGATGATGATTAAGTAGATTAAAACTTCATACAATTTTGTCAATTAAATCATCCTTTCTCAATGTATTTCATACTAGCATGAGGGTTTGAAATAGATAAATTCAAATGCAAAACTAACTGCTACTCCTACTCCTACAACTGAAAATTAAATTATATGGAAAATATTTTATAAAATTATTTTGGGGATAGAGATGATTGGTGCCTTTCTTCCACTGGGCAATGGATTCAAAATACAGATTGATATGTGTCTTCCTTCTGGTTATAACTCAAATTGTTTGGCACTTTGTTGTTTATGACTTGCATAAACGTGCAAGAAATTTAATTACCAGTCTTTTCTTTAATAATCCAATTGAATCTTCTAGGTTATTGTGACTTATTCAAATGAATTTAATTCTTAATTGAAGAAACCAATCAAATAAAGCACACAAAACATGAATGTGCTTTGATAAACTAAATATATACTTGATACACTAATTTAAATAACAAGAAAAAACACAAGTTGGAGACAACCAAATAATTTTTATCAATAACTTCAACACAACAATTGAAACCAGAATTTGGGCACCAGATTAATACTTTCTTTCCATTACTTTGCCTCAGAAAAGGCTTTTACAATGTATTGCTTTTCTCCATATCTAATTCCCCCATCTCTTCTTATCATCTCCTATTCTATTCTATTGTATTCTATCCATAAGAGGTCTTGGTTTCCTTCGTATAGATGAAGGAAGCGACAAGCTTTAGACCATTACAACCCTTCAACTATCCACCAGGATGCAACTTTTCATTACATTGATTATCTTTTGTTTATCTCTCTTGGCAACTGAAAATATTTAATTTTATCTTCCTTTGTCTTTGCATCCTCGTGAAAAAGCATTTTGCAAATATAAAGTATTTTGCAATACATTAATCTTATTATCATCCCTCTTTTGCCAGCAATTTCACATTTACATTTACCTGTATACTCTTTCACCCAATTTAATAAATATATCCTTCAGGTAAAAATAATTATCCACTCCAAAATCTATACTCGCTCAATTCCCTCGGTGGAAATGTTTCACTTATTAGTGAAAACATTTTATAAATTGCATTATATTCCCCCAAAATAATGTCACATTGTGATTAATTTTAATTAGTTTTCCCTTTTAAGTGTAGAAGTAGTCACCACTTTTTATTGCAATAAAATTTTATACTTCTCTTGTATTGTCTAGGCTTCCACCACGATACCGCACCGGTGTCTAGGGTTTTTGATCTTGCCTTTGCAAGGATGCGGGGAGAGCTTTGAGTTCACCTGCAACACCGCACCGGTCTTAGGGTTTTGTACCTGGTCTTTGCGGGGATGCAAGGAAAGCTTGGAAGTGACCATTATGGTCATATTATCTAAGAAATTTGATCATCAGAAAAAATAACTACAAGGTCCCAATAGTGTACCACCCTAGCATCGGTGAAGAATATACGGGCTGCCACTTTAGTTTTGCACTGTAGAATCACAAATCTATTAAAATTGGTTTTGGCCACACTACCCTACCAAACTAGTTGACATTTATTAATAGGATGACTATCATCTTCGTCTTCATCTTCTTCCTTCACAACAACAGGAGCCAATTAATGTGGCGAAGCATCAGTTTCCCATATCTTTTAATAGACTTGCTACCCCCTTCAACAACTACAAGATTCATGCTATCATAGATTACCGCACAACCAAATAATCTATTCTCCTGAGCACTGACATCCACTTTGAAGCATGTTTGAGGATGTGATAAGTCAGTAATCTTGAAGACAGAAACAACTATTTCCAAGGTATTTGGATCATCAAAGAATTTTCTTTTGTCTCACAATGCTTAGCTAGGGTGAGCTTACGAGCAATATTTCTGTCCACATGAGCTTGCTCACGTTCAGCAGCAGCACTACAAATTTCTATTTCAAGTTTTGTCAGATCCTGGGTTGCTTTGGCTCTAAGGACCTTCATAAGATTGCTCATCTTTACTTTTGGATTTGGAGGTTCCATCAGACTCTGTCTTGTCATCTCCTGCCTATGCTTTTCCTTTGCAAGTTGCCGTTGTGTACGTAACTTCTTCTGCTTCTTCTTTGTTAATATATTAAGAAGTAGGGAACAAAAAAAAGTAGTTTGCAATGAACATTCAACATCCATTTCACGGTAGAACCTTAAAGCACCCTCCATGTCATTTTACTTGCAAAATCTAGAGATAAGAGCATGATAAGTTTCCATGTTCGGTAAAATCCCATTATGCTGCATTTCACAATAAAATCTTAAGGCTTCCTCTATGCTTCCCTTTTTACAGTTTAAAATTATCATCTGACACTAAATACGGGCATTAGCAGTAAAACCTTTCTCCATTGTTAGTTTAAGAAGATTATTTGCATCTTCCAAACTACTTTTCTTGCAAAGACATTTTATAAGGGCATTAAATCTATTTATCCTTGGTAGGAAACCTCTCTGTAGCATTTTAAGATGTAGCTTGAAATCCATGTCTATCTCACCTATTTTGCAAAGTCCACTGATAAGAACGCCGTCGGTTGAAGCATTGGCTTCAATAATGTTATCGTTCATTCTATCAAACAATTTCATAGTATTCCTCACGTCTTCTTGACACAAGTAGTGGATAAGCATGTTGTAAGTAGTCACACCATAAACCAAACTATTTTTGACCATGTTGTCCACAAGTTTGTTTGCATCTTGCTTTCTACCATTCGTGTAGAGTCCCTTGATGAGTGAGGCAATCCGCAATACTTTGGTAAATGCCTCTCTTTACCATCTACCCTTGCAATGCCAAAGCACCTTCCACATTACCTAAGCAGTAAGTTGTATTTGAGATTTTTGAGATATTTCAAGCATGATGCATATCAGCTTGAATAGAAGTCATGAATAAGTTCCCTTACATCGGGCATCAGTTCCAAGAAATTTTAGAAATTGTTGTTGTCTATAACTTTATTCTTAAGTTCTGATCTATCAAACAATGCAAGTGCACATAGTGCTCCATATGTGGCAACATCTTGTGGAGCAATAACCTCTGTATAATTTGTTCTAAGTTCAAAGTTTGTCTCCACAACTTGCGAGCAACTATCTTGTGTTTGGAGGCATGGAGGTGGGCCAGTCCGGCAACAAATTTGAGTTTTGAAAGGAGAACAATGTTTTGGGGATCAGTGGCTTGTGTCTAAGTCTATTCGACCTTGTTGACAGCTGGATACATGCACAAACTGCCCCATCTCGATGCTTACCAAAATCACATTGAGGCACATCTAGATTATATACTTCGATGTGGTGCAGTAATCATGAGTCCTCACATAGTTATTGAAGGCCTCTCCCAACATACCATGATGTTTTAAGCCTTAAAGCTTACAACTTTGTAGAGCTGGCCAAAATCTAGATTCATTTCTGACATCTTGCACTGTGACCAAAATAAGTCGGGTAGCCTCCAGAATCACCTTGGAAAATTGATCAAACATTCCCCCGGAGCCACGAAAATGCACTAACATCTTGACTAATGATATGGGAGCGAGGTCATCAAATGAATTTGCACAACGCCATCAAGATTGCAAGAGAATAATTCTCAAAGTAGCTCACCTAGCTGTTTCTGAAACTACATCTATTAAAAACCAAATGGAACTCACCAAATCACCACCTTGACAAAATACTAGATCTCTTCCTAGGAAGCTGCCACTGGGAAAATTAGTTCATTTAGGCTCAATGAACACGTGTGTAGAAGGTCTTTTTTCCAATCCAGTTTGTTCATAAAGCATTAAAGGTCAAATGCGACCCATTTGAAACCTGGAAATGTAGACATAAAAAATGTGAAAACTTCATTTGCTTTTGAATTTGAAAAAATATGAAATTAAGGCTTAAGGCACTATAAATGCACACAAGGGTATATGAATATTCAAAGAATCACAAAAATCAATCCACATATCTTGACTATCACCCAGATGTGAAATATTAATCCATATAGAAGGCAACTTTGATAGACATAACACTGTTGAGACTGCAGATCTTACAAATTGTATTCACTTTTGTTCAAGTAAAAATATCAAACAAGGTACTCGGGCTTGGAAAATGGACATAGAAGCACATTAACATGGGGATAATTTCAAGCACCAATTGGTTCATCATGATAATCATCCAACTTCAAAGTATCAACTCTCAAAGTTAACTTTCTGACAAACTTGACACTGTACACAACAAATATCAACAAACTGTATTTGCTTTTGACATATGAAAAATATCAAACGAGATGCTGGGGATTTGAAAATGGACATGGGAGCATATGAGTACTAGGAAAATTGTGGGGACCACTTAGCCTACCTTGACAAGTACAAGGTGTTGACAACAAACGCTTCCAGAACCCTCCAACTTGGTGCTTCAAAACCGTGTTAAATCTGATCATAGGAAGCTAAAATCAAACGTACACACTTACATATGGTAGATAACTATGCTTATGAAGCGATTTGGCACAAAAGTGAACAAGGTTCAAGTTATGATCCTCCAAAGTAGGTTATTGGGACAAATTTCACAAGTGTATTTCTAAGTGCTGCAATCAATTCCTTTACCATAGGCACTTCAAATTTTGCCAAAATTTGAAGGTACCAACATGACTCAAATGGGTATCCATCATACCTAGGATCTTGAGGATTTTTAGAAAGAGATTTGTTGACTTGATTATAGAATTCATCATCAAGGGAATTTCTCAAGACATTCTCTTGAAAGGTTATACGAACAATAGCTATTGTTGCTATATGTCATCTTCGGCTAAGGGCATCGACTACATGATTTTATTTTCCCCTTATGTTTTTGATGTCAAAGTCATAGTCAGATAATAGTTCCAACCATCACCTTTGACATACATTTAGATTAGGTTGTGTGAAGATATACTTAAGCCCTTGACTATTTGACTTAAGTTCAAAGGGCTTCCCCAACAAGTAGTGAATCCAAACCTGCAAGGCATGCACAATTACTGAGTTAAGTCATGAGTTGCATAATCCGGCTCATACTATTAGAGATTTCTAGATTCATAGGCTATGACCTATCCATCCTATATTAGTACACCTCCTAATATTTCACCTGATACATCTATGCATACTACAAAATAACCCTCAAGATCTGGAACCTTCAGGATTGGTGTCGAAGTTAACTTCTCCTTCAAAATTTGAAATGACTTTTCACACTTTTTAGTCCACTCAAATCATTTACCTCTCCTCTAAAGATAAGTAATGGGATTTGCAATCTTGGAAAAATTTGAAGCAAATTTCCTGTAATACCCAACTAATCCCATAAAACTATGCACCTGATGCACATTCTTCAGTGCTGGCCAATCCGTTATTACATGAATCTTTGTAGAATCAACCAAAATTCAATCCATGAGGATCACATGCCCCAAATATTTTACTTATTTTTGTAAAAAGGTGCATTTGGATAGCTTTTCAAAGAGTTTGTGCTCCCTCAATAATTGCAAAACTAAACTTAAATGATGAACATGTTTTTGCTCATTTCTAAAATATATCAAGATATCATCTAAGAATATGAGTACAAATTTATCTATTAAATCTTTGAATATGTTGTTCATCAGGTGCATAAATGTTGTTGGAGTCTTGGTCAAACCAAAAGGTGACACAATAAATTCATAGTGTCCATACATTGTCCTAAATGCTATCTTTTGGATATATTCATCTTTAATCCTCAATTAATGATAGCTAGCCCTCAAATCAATCTTTGAAAAGACTATCACACCACAAATTTGATCAAATAAATTGTTAATGTGAGGCAAGGGATATTTATTCTTAATCATGGCTTTATTCAACATACAATAATCAATGCATAGGTAGAGTGTCCCATCCTTCTTTTTGATGTAGATCACCAATGCTCCCCATAGAGACACATCGAGATGAATTGACCCTTTAGACAATAATTCCTGTAATTGAGCCTTTAATTCTACCAATTCTATTGTGGTCATGTGGTATGGGGCTTTAGAAATAGGTTCTACACAAGGAACTAGATCTATGGTGAAATCAAATTCCCTTTTTAAGGGTAGAACTGGTAAATCATCTAGGAATACATCTTGATACTCATAGAGAAAGGGGTAGTCTTGAATTGTAGGTTCCTTGAATTCTTCAACCCATCCTACGTTCACAGTGAACAATTGGGAACCTTTTCTTCTTTCTCTTCTAAGTTGTGTGGCCGAGAATTTCCTAAATTTGACCTCTCACTTGACTCCCTTAATATGAACTAGATTCCCTAGATCATCTAGACATTTGATGGTTTTGGAAAAATAGTCTACCTTTTTCCCTATGAGCCACAACCAATTGATTCCTAAAATGATGTCATAGGACCCCAACAATGGTACATAAAGGTTAACTTCACTTGAAAAGATAGATAGTTTTACCTCTACTTCAAAAAGACACTGCTCTTCTTGGACTCTTGCTTGGTTTTCATATTGGACTGCCCATGATAGCTATATAACCATCTCTCCTAGAAATCTTATTTAACATAGTAGGTACTATAAATCTCTTAGTGGTTCCAGTATCAATAAGAATAGAAATTGGGTTGCCATATAGTGTACCTAAAACTTTGATAGGTTTAATTTAATACTTTTCTTGTCTGTTATCCACCACCACATGAATCTTCTATTGGAAAGTTGTTTCCTAGGAAGATAAGGGAGGATTCTTGGAGTAATTCCTTTGATTTCAGTTTGGGCACTAGTTTTCATAATGGTCACCTCCATATGTGAAGCATCCACTTGGACGTCCTTTCTTCGTAGTCACTCGATCATCTTTTTTACCATTTCTTCCTTTGAATCCATTATCCCTCTTTTCAGATTAGAAACCTTTGTTATTTTTGATCCCCTTTCCATTATATCTATGCTTAGCATTCTAGTTCCAATTTCTCTTTTAGAATGAAGGTGGAGATTTCGACCATCCAAACTTCTTTCAAGATTTTTCCACTGTAAGCCAATATGGACTTTAGCTTTTGTTCCTGCTTAATGGATTTTTCAAATACCTAATGCATCGTTAACAACCCTTGAACAACTACCTCACCTCCAATCTAGAGTTTTAGTCCCATAATGAACTTCCATATACAAAATCATTCATCTCATTGGTATTGGGGTACATACTTCAGGAGTCTTGTGAATTTTTCCCAATATTCAGTTATTGACATTTCTCCTTGTCTCAAATTTTAAAAATTTGTCAGTTTCTAATCAATATATATATATGGTAACTACCTTTGCCTAAAAATAACCACAAACTGATCCCATGTTACATTCATAGAATCAAGCCCCATATTTATCCTCTTATTTGTCCACCAGGTGGGGGATTATCCTATTAGTTGATAAGCTCCCTAGACAACCTTGGTTAATTCAAAATAATTTCAAATCTCAAAGTATTTTTCCATCTCGTTGAACCATGCCTCTACTCCATCTCCCAATATAGTTCCATCAAATTTGGGTGGATCGATCTTTTTCATATCCCAAGAAAGTTCATTATCCATTTGAGTTCTCACATCCATTTTCCTCATTGCTTCATCTTGATTCACCTGATTTACCTAGGACTCACCAAGTCCTTCATGCTCACTATATTCCTGATTTCACTCCTTGCATCCTTCTTGTTCATGAGGCCCTCTTACTTCCTACTCTAAGGCAATTAACCTTTCCTTAGTTTCATTTAAGGTTGCAAGAATTTGGTCCAACTTGGTGGTAGAGTCACCTACAACATGTTCTGACCCTTATTGAATACTACCTAGGTTCATTGTAGTTCAAACCATATTTAAACCTAGTAAGTTAGATTGGGTAATCATTATCCAAAGGCTTGGCGTAAGAATAATAGTTTACAAAAGAAACCAAGTTTATCAAGTAAAACAATCTTAAGAAACATGCACAAAGATCCTAATTTAAGAATTCATCACCATGGAATAGATTCATCCCACAATAATGGGTTACACTTTTTGGCCAAACTTGAGATTGAAATCAACATTTTGAACTAAATCTTCACTTTCTGACACCTATAGCTGCTAAACCATTAGGAATTTGAAGATGATGAGAAATAGTGATTTGTGAGATTTTGTTTGTAGATTCTAAGTATATATTTTAAAAAAAATTTGGAGTTAAATTGTAAATTTTTTTGCATCTCCTTTGATAACTAGTTTTTAATAGTAAACAACATTTTTTCACATTAGTTTTTTTCTACAAAGGATAAAATTCTGATTCTTTTGAATTTAGATTGGTAACACCGATATATAGGGCATGCATTTGGTTTTATAATGTTTTGTTGAATATTTTTTAAAATTAAGTTTTGAAGTCAAACCAATTATAATTTAGACATAGGTGTATTCTGTAAAACATAACTTTTTCTGTATGTATCGAAATTCAATTTTTTTTTTTTGTTGAAACAAGGACATTAATACCTAGGGCATATATATTTTTTAGAATTTTTTTTCACTAATTTACTAATTTTCCATGTGTCTAGAACAAAGAACTTGATGTTTGGTGAAAAACCTACATTCACAAGAAATAAAAAATAAATAAAATAATCAAATTAAATATATTTAAAATTACACTTTTTGGGGAGCTTATAATAAGGACTACATACTTACAAAACATAAATTTTAAATGAATTCATTTGATACCCCAAAAGGTAAATTAAAAGTGGTTTTTTATCAACATTTTGATAGGTGTAGAGGAGACTCCATTATAGGTATGGTTTAAAACTAGAGATGTTCTATCCAAGGGGGTTTGACTCTAAGGGGGTTTGATCAAACCCTCTTCAATTAAAATCCTTTAAATGGAACCTTTCAAGGGTTAAATCATTATATTTTCTAAAAATATGTGATTTCAGCAGCAAAAATTAGGATGTCCCAGAAAATGTAACCCATTATTGTGGTAGCACCCAACATCACACATCCGAAGGAGTTTTAAAATTAAAAACATTTTATCCATATAATATTGGATATTGATGTCCTTATTTAAATAAGGTTTATCCTAATTACATTTGTTTCATAATACTAATCAGACAAATGAACCTCCTCAAGTTCTTCTTCATATGATTCAAGTTTTACACTACTCAATGTAGGGTGTACATGCAGGTACTCCTCTATAACCTCCCTACTCATGCTCAACACATCATGTCTATAGCCGAAATCCATATCTCATATCGTTGAAGGTTTCTTTTATTTGGCTACACTGGGGGTAGTAGGTTTCACTCATTTCTCTTTTTCTATCTTAATTCAACCCATGGTTGTTACCAGGGTCTCTATATCAGACAACCATACTTCTTCTTTGGAGGATTTTGGTTGCACATTTTTCACTCTTGTTTTGGATTAGTTGGTTTTCTTTCTACCCTACTTCATCCTAGATCCCCCATCTCTACATTAAAGAATAGAATTCACTAAGGTTAGATACAACATTTAAACTTTTCTATGGTGCCTATACAATTATATGAAGTAGGCTCATATAGGTCCTAGTTTTTGAACTTGTGCTTTGATACCACATGTGACAAACCTTAGTTCATATCCAAAAACACTCATCTAAAAAATAATATTTTTTTAAAATATAATTTGAAATTCAAACAAGTACAAATACATCATAATGGTACAAGCATAGTTTTCAAGGTTTACAATTTTGTTTACATAAGATTCAAATACAATTAAAAATCTAACTTAATACATAATTCACCATCAACTATTTATCCTTACAATAGTTTTCAAATATTCTATACAATGAAATAACAATATGATTCATTTACATCAAAACTATTACAAATCTTTAATCACATGCATAATATATTGTACAATTTACAAATCATATAATACAATGATCCAATATGTATAAATGTGTCTCAGAGTACCAAGCTTGTGGTGAACTATAAAACTACATGGAGGGAGAGCATCATTAAGGTGCTTTACCTCCATCCACAAATCGGTGGTCCCCCACACACCATTCTTCTAGAAGTGACCCTATCCTTTGTGAGGGTGGTAGATAAAGAGATTTGTGAATGTACCATTCCAACTGAGAACTAGTGTGAATTATTGAATCTATTACATGTAACTTGCCACACAACCCTAGATGACCTCTAGCTAAGTATGATGACTGATTAAACATGAAACCTTATCAAATACCATGTACCAACAATGCACAAAGAAAATGCATTAATTTGGACAAATAAATCCAATAAAATATCATATACAAAGTGGAAATATGGGTCATTTGTCCACACATTCCTATCTTAGCTTGAATCGACACAAAACAAGTCACAACCAAATTTTCTTACACAACAATTAGATACTAAAGTTATAGGAGATCATGACCATTTAGATAAGCTTAACCAATTTGGTAAAACAAAATTTTATCTTGACTAAACACCAAATAGGTCATATGTAGTTTGAAATAAATTAAATCTTACATGCATCCTTTCTATACTTTAAAAATAGTAAACAAGACAAGTTTTTTTGGCATAAAATTCAGCCTCTTTTCTTGAGAAAGTCCAAGGCATTATAATTAAGATATTTAAGACTTCTTTATTCTACCTTAACTGAGAATAACTTAAAAATATTCCTATTGTTTACATTTCCCAAACTCATTCTTAGAAATATCTATATATGTGTGTACATGGGAATCTACATGTACAACCTTATATAAATATTTATATGTTTTTGAAATCATTTAATCTAAAATAGCTATTGTTAAATCTCAAATATGATTGTACCCAGTTTATCACATATGGATATTAACAAAGTATCATGGAATCACAAATAAACTTGCAAAGTATGCTTACTTGGTTGAACTGAATCTATCATATATATTATAAGATAACACAAACAACACTCTTAATCTCATAGTAATGTTTAGACATTTGCTGATGATTCACACATTCTCATGAGTACATTTATGTGTTGAGAAGCTCTCAATATTTCAACTCATTATTTGATGAAAAATAAATACCTAATTAATCACGTGTTAACTAAGTCAATCTTTTAGATCAAACATTAGAACACAAACTTAGCTTGACTACAGTCCTGAAGGAGAGCCAAGCTACATGGGTTATGTTCATTGAAATGTGCTAGATCTAGGGTTTCTATAATGCAATATGCCAAAATAGAGATAACATACCTTACATAACTAAAAAACCATAAAATAGGAACTGGAATGAGTAGTGCAGAGCTATCAAAGGTCACTACCAAAAATTAGGGAAGATCTAGGAGGACTATTTCACCCAGGCACATGTGTACTAGTGTTTTAGACCCTCTAAAGGTGGTTTTTGAGAGTCATGATCTATATTCATCATTGTGCTTTTCGGTCTTCTGTACCTACTTCTGATCTTTCATAACTTGCATAAACACAAGAGGAAAAATGGTTTGGGCTATTTTAGGGGCTTGCCTTAGTTAAACCCTATGAATGGTGTTCCCACCTCCATAACAACCAAGATGATGATGAGAGAGCATGTGTCCTTACAAGACAAAGGTAAAATAATAATAAAATAATGTTGTAATAAAGTACATTTACCACAACACAAACCCTAGTGGGATGAATTAAGATTTCCACAAGGATGAAGATGAAGGAAGAAGCTTCCATTAGAACTTGAAATAATTATTATAAATTTGCAATAGAGAGCCTCACATAAATTTGCATAACATTGACAATAGAGCTTTGATCACTTGACTATCGTTTGAAGTCTTAATCTTTCTTAACCATTTTCATCTAGTTCAAATGAGAGGAATAAACTTGTTTATATGTGCATATCAATTCACTTTCGAGAAAACCTTTCGAGTAGAGCTGAAAAAGTGTAACACCTGGAGTAATAAGGTTGACATCCAAGGCCACTCAAAATTTTATTTTATACAAATATCAAGGACACTAATGCTTGGGTGCTGGTGTCTAGATGTTTGAGGTTCTTTCAGGGCCAGAACTCAGAGGATAACATTTAGAACTAGTCTCTGCTTCAAAATCTAGTCTTATCTCAATAGGAGTCTACATATCAGTCTACAAGGGTGCTAAATCTAGTGTAAATCACTGGTGTTGATAATTTATGACATAATATTTAGACCCCACTTTAGAGTGGGTATGAATTTATTCTCATACATGCACTAAAGTACGGTGAAAACAAACGTGTTCTCTACAATGTCGAAACCATTAGAATAATGCCAAGTTGAGAACTATGAAAGTCCCCAACATTAGGATTCTAAGGGTCTTAAAAGCATAGAAAGAAGAGGTTACATAAACATCAGATATCCAACACAATTCACACATACATGGAGTATTCACAAAGCATACAATAATGAATACACATAAAACATGAAGCATACATACAATACATGAAGTAGACATAAAGAATACATGAAGTAAACACATGAAGGCACAAATGGAGAAAACATGAAGGATACATGGAAATACAAGAGCATGCAAGTTAAGTAACACATCATACATATGAGTAAGGAAAGATAAACAATCATAAAGAGAAAATGACATAGACACTAGCTTGTGCTGTCACGAGGGGTCATACAAAGATGTTATCATGGATCATGGGCTAGTAAGGATTGCCAAGTTACTAGGTAATCATAAATGTAAATTTGTATGAAGTGCACAAGCTAACAAGTTGCATTATACTAGGTGGCTCATGGACAAGCAACCAAAGGAAAAATCATAGGCTAGTAAGGACTATTGAATTACTAGGTGAGTTCCATCTTAAGTGAAGACACCATAGGCTAGTGAGGACTATCAAATCACTAGGTGAGCTCTATGCCAACCATATCAAAGATTATAAGCCAAGCAAAGTGCGATGTTTGTTGGGTAACTCTAGTAAGGTGCTACAAAGATGATCAACAATTATTTCAATGGAAAAACTTGCTACTATTACAAAAGGTTCCTTAGGTTGTAATTGATATCAACACTGTCACAAGGTTGTCATTGATGTCAACACTGTCATGGATGTGTGATGGTGTTCATGGTTGGATGTCATGTCCTATCCAATAGAGAAGATATAATTCATGTTGATGGTTACTGAAGTTCATGGTTGGATGTCATGCCTTGATCAATGAGTTGAGTATGAAGTCATATTAAGATGGGAATTAGAAGCACTAAGATGATCAGATGTGTTAGTGAGGATGAGAAGATGTTACTAGTGGATTGAAGCATATTATGATCTTTTCTATTGTTCCTAAGAATGCGTGTATTAATACAAAGAAGGTTTGGCCTCCAAAAGTTGGTGAAAATCTCTAACACATGATGACTGCATTTGAAGACTATCTGGGAGATTGCTCCACATTCCTCCACATTTGTAGTTATGGATATACAGTTTTGGAGCTATGTTCAAAGTGTTGTGAAGGTGATAATTCTAAAGTTTAAGATCTTTTAGCCCTTAATGTGAGATAGAGTTTTGGTCTGTACTCTAGCTGATTTAAGTAATGATAAAGACTGTTTGGAATGCTCTACATTCCTCTGTGTTTGAAGATGAGGCCTTGTGGTTTAGAAGTTAAGTTAAGTATCTCATGGAGGTTCTAATTCCAAAAGATCAAGTCTCAAAACCCTCCATAGTGAAAGTTACAAGTGATTAAGTTCTAGCTTGTGTTCTGATAGTATAATGTGATGATAAAAGCTGATTGAAATGCTCCACATTCCTCTAGATGTGAATTTTTGCCTTTGCAGTTTTGAGGACATGTTTATGGATGTGCATTACATGCTTTCTTGCTATTTCAAGGTTCTTGGTGCTCCCTAAGCTCAATTTTTCAATGGCAGTGTATTGTAGTGTGTTTTGGATGACTTGTTGTTCCCAGAGTTCATGGTTGAAGGTGTATGGCACAAAATATTTAATATGCAAAGGTAAAGGAGTTTTTGGATATGTGGTATGAGTCCTGTAGACTCATCTAGAAGAGTTTCATGAAGATCTTTCTTGTTTCCTCTACTGCACAAGGTTTTCAAGTTGTTGTGGCCATTATGCTTCAAGTTTCATGTCTTTGCTTAAGGTTGTCCTATTTTCAAATGAGAGGAGTGTGCGGATGTAATTCCTTGATGTTTGATGCTATGAAGAATGTTTTGGACCTGGTTAAGCAAGTTTTGATGTTCACAAGGCATATGTCTTTTGTTGGTGTAGGGTGTAGTCTTGTTTAGGACTTGTCCTCTACACGTTTCATGTTGTGTGTAGTCTAGCCAACTTATAAATGTATTTTGCATGTTGTCTCTGGTCAACAAGCAATGTAATCAATGTAATATATTGTATAAATTGTAAATCAAATTTAGTTAGGTGAAGTGTGATTGCAAAGTGATTGATAAGCTTCACAAGCAGAAAAAGGAGCAGAATGAATGCATTGTGATTAGCGATTGAAGGAGAAAGAGAAGATGTGTTAGAAGCTATCCTGATTCATCTTGAAGATATTTTTGTGACAAGAAGGAAGTGAAGAGTGTGCCTAAGTGATCCAAACATCAGAAGAAGTAGAATTGCAATTATCAAAGGTGTGAATTTCAATGTCAGTTTTTAGGTAGTAGAAGGATTGTCATACTCTAATCTTTTCTGAGTTTGTTCTCAAATTAGGGAGTAGTTTCTTTCTTGGGAGTGACCCTAAAACAAAGTCTTTAGGGAGTTGGATCTTCCTTGGGCATGACCCTAAATTAAATTCTTCAATGAGTAGTAGCTTCTTTAGGTTGTAGCCCTGAAACACAGTCTGTAGGGAGTAGTTGCTTCCTTGGGTTGTAGCCCTAAAAAAAGTTGTTATTTGAGCTTCATATATTATGAGTTAATCATCACCATGGTTTTTCCCTTCTTGATTGTTCCACATATATCTGGTGTTATGTATTGGTATGCATTGTGTTGATCTTTCATGTTTATGTTAATTCTGTCATGCTTAAGTTTTAATATGCTCTAGAAGATTTAAAGTTTGTTAGATATTGATTCACCCCCTCTCTTAGTATCCTTGTGTGTTCAACAATTGGTATTAGAGCCAAGTTCCTCTAAAGTAAGCTTAAGTGCTTGAGGAAGGTCTAGGATGGTACAAAATGGATCCAACAAGATACCTAGGTTTGATGGTACAAATTACGCTTTTTGGAAGCTAAGGATGGAAGCCTACAATTCTCTAGGGTGTGAAGTTTTGGAATCTGTTAAGACTAGTTACACAGTTCCTACTACTACTCCTACACATTCAAATGAGGTTAAGTATGATAACAATGCCAAGGCACAGTTTACCATCATAAGTGGGTTGGTTGATTCGAAACTTTCAAAGGTAATGAGTTGTAGTTCTGCTAAACAAGTTTGGAATAAACTTGAAACCATTTATGAAGGAGATAAGAAGGTAAAGAAAGAAAAAATGCAAACCTTCAAAAGCGGATTTGAGACCCTAAAGATGACAAAGGATGAAGACATTGCTAGATATATGCTCCAAGTGAGTGTGTGGTAAATGGAATCACAAGTCTTGGTGGAGAAGTGAAAGATGATGAGATTGTGAAGAAGGTTCTAAGATCTCTCCCTAAATCTTATAGTCATAAGGTATCTACTATTGAGGAGAATACAAACTTGGATACAGACACTGTAGACAAAATGTTTGGTAGCCTTATTGCTTTTGAAATGAGAGAGTTTGGTAGTGATGCTCCGAAGAAAAAAGTTTCTTTCAATGTCAGTAAGAAGACAAAGGATGAAACTGCTAATGAAGATGAAAGCTTTGATGAAGTTGAAGCAAAATTTGTGAGAAGATTGAAGAAAGGCACTGACAAATACAAAGGTAAGTTACCCTTCAAATGTTTTAATTATGGAAAGGTTGGCCACTTTGCTTCTAAATGTCCTCTTAAAGAATCAAGGGTTAGTAACAAAAGAGACAAGTTCAAAAGAAGCATGTATTCCATAGAGAGCAGTTGTTTTTCAAAAGATGAGGATCATGATGATTCAAATAATGTAATACTTTTCATGGCCTTGAATGTTTGTGACAAGAAGGATGATGTTGTAAAATGTGAGAAGATCGATGCCTTGTAAATAGACCGAAATAATGATAGATCAATAGTTGTATGGACTACCTTTCATGCAAGAGAAGAAGCCAAAGCTTGGGTAATTGATAGTGGCTACTCTAATCATAAAACTGGTGATAAGGAAAACTTTATCACCCTTGAAAAGTGGGATGGTGGAGCTGTCAAGTTTGGTGGTGATGAGTCAACACAAATATGTGGAAAGGGTGCCATAACTATTGATGGGAAGAACATGACTGAGGATGTCCTATATGTCAAAGGGATAAAGTACAATCTTCTCAGTGTCAGTCAGATGTGTAGAAAAGGTCAAAATCTCACCTTTCATGCTAAAGGTTGTGAAATCAAGAAGGTAGGGTCCAAAAAACTAGCTGCAGAAGGTATCGAGACATATGGTGATATCTATCATCTGAAAGAGGTAAATGGAAGAACATGTTTGTTGGCTCATTCCAATGAGTGTTGGTTGTGGTACAAAAGAATGGGACATAACAATTTTGATAATATGGTAAGGACCGGCTCTACTCATGTAGTGAGAGACATGCCCACGATAATCAAGCCTGCAAACACAGTATGCAAGGAATGCCAAATGGAAAAGCATACAAAGGTAAGTTTCAAAAGCAAGGAGTACTCTTCTTCAATGCCATTGGAGCTGATTCATACTGAGCTATGTGGTCCTACAAGAGTAAAGATTCAACAAGGTGAGAGGTATTTTATGTTTCTCATTGATGATTATTCTCGAATGACTTGGGTTACTTTCCTGAGAGAAAAATTAGATGCCCTTGATAAGTTTAAGCTTTTCAAAGCTTTTGTTGAAAATGAAATGGATACTAAGATCAAATGTTTAAGGTTTGATAGAGGAGGTGATTTTACTTCAAATGAATTTGAAATTTTTTGTGAAGATCATGGTATTAGGAGACATCTATTAGCTCCTAGGACCCCTCAGCAAAATGGGGTAGTTGAAAGAAAGAATAGGACTGTGCAAGAGATGTCTAGGGCAATGTTGAAAGATGCAGATTTGCTTGATATATACTAGAAGGAAGTAATTCACACTATTGTCTATCTAATTAAAGGGTGCAACTAAGGGTCAATAGAAATAAGACCTCTTATGAGCTATGGTATGGAAGAACTCCCACTGTTAGATACTTTAGGATCTTTGGCAGTAGATTCTATATTAGAAGAGATGAAGAAGACCTAGGAAAGTTTGATTCAAGAAGTGATTAAGGGATCTTTCTTGGTTACTCAACTAGAAGCAAGGCCTATAGATGTTACAACAAGAACTTGGGAAAGATGATTGAAAGTACAAATGTCAAAGTAGATGAAGACTTGTATCAGATCTCATAAGATTTATAGGACTCCAGATTTGATATCTTTCCATGCAGTGAAGATGAAGAAGAAGTGAAAGAAGAAAAGGAACAAGAACCAGAGTAGATGCCTAAGACTCCAGCAAAGTATTTTTAGAAGAACCACTCTACAGATCAGATCATTGAAGGTGTGCAGACAAGGAGAAGGTTTACTAAGACACATGAGCAAGTAAACTTGTGTTTGTTATCAAAATTAAAACCCAAAACCTTTGATGATGCTAGCAAAGATGATGAATAGATAAAAGCAATGGAAGAAGAACTAGATTAGATAGAGAAGAATTAGACATGGGAATTGGTTCCTAGACCAGCCAACAAGAATGTCATAGGAACAAAGTGGGTGTTCCAGAATAAGATGAATGAAGAAGGTGAAGTTGTAAGGAACAAAGTAAGGTTGGTATGTAAGGGCTACTCTCAAATTGAAGGCATTGGTTTTGAGGAGACTTTTTCTTTAGTATCCAGGATGGAGGCAATTAGAATGTTCCTTGCCCTTATTTCTCATAAGAGTTTCAAAGTATGTTAGATAGATGTTAAGTCAGTATTCTTGAATGGTGAACTAGAGGAAGAAGTCTACATTGAGCAACTAGATGGTTTCCAGATATCAAAAGATCCAAACATGGTGTGTAGACTCAAGAAAGCAATGTATGGTCTCAAGCAAGCACCTAGAGCTTGGTATGCTAGTTTGGACAAGTACTTACTTTAGCAGGTTTTCAATAAAGGTACTACATATAGCAATATTTACATCAAGGAAGAAGGAGATGTGATACTGATTGTTGCAGTATATGTTGATGACATCATCTTTGGTGAAGATGATGATTTGTGTAAGAGATTTGCAGAGGAGATGCAAAAATAGTTTGAGATGTCTATGATTGGTGAGATGTCTTTCTTCCTTGGACTTCAAATTACTTAGCTAGATGTTGGTATCTTTATTTCTCAAGCTAAGTATGCCAAAGAGTTGTTGAAGAAGTTTTGTATGGAGGATGCAAAACTAGTGAGTATTCCCATTGTCACTAGATGTCACTTAGCAAGGATGATGAGTCTCTGGAGGTGGATCAGACTTCCTATAGATCTATGATTGGAGGATTGCTATACCTAACTTATTTTAGACTTGATATTATGCATGCAATATGTGTGGTTGCCAGATATCAAGCTAATCCCAAGAAAACACATGAGAAGACAATGAAAAGGATATTCAGACACTTGAAAGGAACTTCAAATTATGGCTTATGGTATTCAAGAGGTAATGACTTTGATTTGAGTGCCTCCATTGATGCTAATTGGGTTGGTTGTGTTGATGATAGGAGTACAAGTGGTGGTGCTTTCTTTTTAGGAAACAAATTGGTTTCATGGCAGAGCAAGAAGAAAGATTTAGTGTCCTTATAAACTATAGAGGCAGAGTATATTGCAGCAGCATCCTGTTGTACACGTATGTGGATGAAGTAGACCCTAAAGGATATCAAGGTATTTTATGATGAGCCTATTCCTATTCTATTTGATAATACAAGTGCTATCAATATTTCTAAGAATTCAGTGATGCATTCTAGAACCAAGCATATAGCAATAAGGTATCACTTTTTGAGAGAGAAGGTTGCAGATAAGGAAGTAAATTTGGAATATGTTCCAAAAAAAGATTAGATTGTAGATATTTTCACAAAGGATCTTACAAAGGACACTTTTGAGGATCTCTAGTAGAGGTTAGGGGTAATTTCCCCTCCTTTCTAGATGCATAAGTGATGCATCTGTCCAGGGGGAGTGATTCATGTTATATCTTTTTCCTAGACTAATGGTAGCTACCTCTTAGGGGAGAAGGTAGTGGTTACTGATGATAGGGGAGTCTGGTTGTTGCAGGAAGAAGTTATGCCCTAAGAAAGAATGTGCAGACATGTGGTTGCTAATGAGCAGGTAGTGGTTGACCTTTGTCCTTGATGTCAAAGGGGGAGAATGTGCATGTATGTGTTGCCATCAATGTCAAAGGGGGAGATTATTACACATATGGTTCCTTAGGTTGTCATTGATGTCAATATTGTCACAAGGTTGTCATTGATGTCAACATTGTCATGGATGTGTGATGGTGTTCATGGTTGGGTGTCATGTCCTATCTAATAGAGAAGATATAATTCTTGTTGATGGTTACTGAAGTTCATGGTTGGATGTCATGCCTTAATCATTGAGTTGAGTATGAAGTCATATTAATATGGGAATTAGAAGCACCAAGATGATCAGCTATGTTACTAAGGATGAGAAGATGTTACTGGTGGCCAGAAGCATATTATGATCTCTCCTATTGTTCCTAAGAATGCATGTGTTAATATAAAGAAGGTTTGGCCTCTGGAAGTTAGTGAAAGTCTCTACTACATAATGACTGCATTTGAAGACTATCTGGGAGATTGCTTCACATTCCTCCACATTTGTAGTTATGGCTATGTGGTTCTTGAACTATGTTCAAGGTGCTGTGAAGGTGATAATTCCAAAGTTTTAGATCTTTTAGCCCTCAACAGCATAAGTTATGTGAGATAGAGTTCTGATCTGTACTTTGGTTGATTTAAGTAATGATAAAGACTATTTGAAACACTCTACATTCCTCCATGTTTGA
This sequence comes from Cunninghamia lanceolata, assembly GCA_027924645.1. Classification (NCBI taxonomy): domain Eukaryota; kingdom Viridiplantae; phylum Streptophyta; class Pinopsida; order Cupressales; family Cupressaceae; genus Cunninghamia; species Cunninghamia lanceolata. The sequence continues at coordinate 9,137,687 of BSBN01000726.1, forward strand.
AGATAGGGCTAATTCCAAAAGATCAAGTCTCAAAACCCTCTGCAGTGAAAGTTACAAGTGATTAAGTTCCAGTCTATGTTTTGACAGTATAATGTGATGATAAAAGCTGATTGAAATGCTCCACATTCCTTTGGATGTGAATGTTTGCCTTTGTGGTTTTGTTGAAATGTTTATGGATGTGCATTACATGCTTTCTTGTTGTTTCAAGGTTTTTGGTGCTTTGCAAGCTTAGTTTTTCAATGACAGTGTATTGCAGTGTGTTTTGGATGACTTGTTGTTCCCAAAGTTCATGGTTGAAGGTGTATGGCACAAAATCTTTAATGTGAAGAGGTAAGGGAGTGTTTGGAGATGATGTATGAGTCCTGTAGACTCATCTGGAAGAGTTTCATGAAGATCTTTCTTGTGTGCTGTACTGCACAAGGTTTTGAAGTTGTGGTGGCCATTATACTTCAAGTTTCATATGTCTTTGCTTAAGGTTGTCTTATTTTCAAATGAGTTGAGTGTGTGCATGTAATTCCTTGATGTTTGATGCTATGATGTCCACAAGGCATGGGTCTTTTGCTAGTGTAGTGTGTAGTAGGACTTGTCTTCTACACGTTTCATGTTGTGTGTAGTCTGATCGATTTATAAATGTATTTTGTATGTTGTCTCTGGTTGACAAGCAATGTAATCAATGTAATATCATGTATAAATTGTAAATCAAATTGGGTTAGGTGAAGTGTGATTGCAAAGTGATTGATAAGGTTCACAAGGAGAAAAAGGAGTGGAATGAATGCATTGTGATGTGCAACTGAAGGAGAAAGAGTAGATGTGTTAGAAGCTATTTTGATTCATCTTGAAAATATTTTTGTGACAAGAAGGAAGTGAAGAGTGTTCCTAAGTGATCCAATCATTAGAAGAAGCAGAATTGCAATCATCAAAGGTGTGAATTTTAATGTTAGTTTTTAGACAGTAGAAGGACTATCATATTGTAATCTTTTCTGAGTTTGTTCTCAAATTAAGGAGTAGTTTCTTCCTTGGGAGTGACCCTAAAACAAATTCTTCAGAGAGTTGCAACTTCGTTGGGTGTGACCCTAAATCAAAGTCTTCATGGAGTAGTAGATTCTTTGGGCTGTAGCCCTAAAACAAAGTCTGCAGGGAGTAGTTGCTTCCTTGGGTTGTAGACCTAAAATAAAGTTGTTATTTGAGCTTCATATATTGTGAGCTAATCCTCATCGTGGTTTTTCATGTCTTGGGTTTTCCACATATATCTGGTGTTATGTGTTGATATGCATTGTGTTGATCTTTCATGTTTATGTTAACTCTATGATGCTTAAGTTTTAATCTGTTCCAAAAGATTTGAAGTTTGCTTGATACTGATTCACCCCCCTCTCAGTATCCTTATTTGTTCAACAACCACATGGTGCATGAACAAAGTAAAGTGCATATCATGGTGTATGCCCCCACCTTAACGTGATTGCTAACTCCATTAGAGAGCAATTTCTTTAAGGTAGAATGAATATTTAATGTAAAACAAGCATGAGAGATTTATGGAAGCACATGCTTAGATGATATGCATTCTCAAAATCTACATCGCAACAAGGGGTTTCCCCCAGTGCAAGAAAACTACAAAGTGCCACATAAATTAAATAATATAAAATTGACATAACACAAAATGGACCTACTCGACTGGCATCAGTATATGAATGGTTTCTATGTATATAAAAGGGATAATTATTTTTAGAATTATCATCATCTGCTAGTCAATAGAACTACAAAGATAGAGGAAGAAATATCACATAAGAATAAAAAGATCACAAAGGAGGATGCTAGATCATCCGATGAACATGAAAATTAACAAACTGGAAATTACGACATATAGAAGAATGAAGATGTACATAAAGAGGAATGTCACAATAGGTTCAGTCCCTTTGTATCCTTGCACCAACAAGAGTGTCAAGGGTCATCCAAAGAGAGCTTAACAAACCAAATACACATCAAGCAACACAATACAGGGATAACAACATGTGCAATCATAACACAAAAGAGAGAGAGGGGCCACACTTGCAAGTTGGCCTAAAGCAAATCATCCTCTTCCCAATATTGCTCATCATAAAGGGATGGAGGACAAGATGCGAGAGGGACTATAGCAAGTGCGGTGTAAGGTGCTAGAGTTGAATACCTATTTCACCATTACCTTCTGTATCACTATCAGAATAAAGAACAATAGGTAAATTACCATGCGCTACTATAGGCTGTGCATTAGTGTCATTTGCATGAGTAGATGTAGAGTCAATAGATATATCCTTCAAATCCATCGGTGGCTGATGCTTGTGAGGAGGAAGGTTCTCTTCTCTTGTAGCAAGTTGGCGAGCAAAAGTACAATGCCACTTCTTACATTATTTTGCATTTTGATTTGTCTTAGTTCATTTTATAGCATTTTCTAAGGGAACTGTGATATCTTCCAACATGGGTTCCTTTTCTTCCTTTTCTCGAGGAACATGGGAGGAATGGAAGGAACTTCTAAAGGTTGGGAGGCCATGGGGGGAGGGTCTCTTAAAGCAAGTTTCTCTTGTGAGGCCAAGCCAGCACTGTTCTTGAGACTATGATGTGATACTATTTATAGTTCACTATTTTGATGATTGTGATTGGATATGGTTGATACTGCTATTTCAAGTTCATGTATTTATGTGTTTTAATATGCATATTTTTATATACCTACGTGTGCATGGACATCATTTTGGATTATAAATGGTATTAGATGTTTTAATTTAATAAAATATTTTTGATTATGTGGTGTTTATAATTATGCATTTAATTTCCGCAAAAATGAATATTTTAATTTAATTGTGGAATTTAATAAATTATTTGATTTTAGATATCTTACATATTTAATATTTGATTATTTGTTGCTTTGGCTATATTTTCCGTGATATACTGATGTTCGAAATTGAGTTTTGCAGATGGGCAGTCTAGATCCTTTTTAGTTTGGAGATAAATTTAAATGTCCAGGTTTACTTGGTTTTTGGATTTTTTTGCGTTTCTTCAGTTGGGTTGTGTTGGGGATATTTGGGTTATTTATCTTGGTTAAATGTTTATTAATTATTTTTGTGGATTTTTGGTATGAAGTATGATTATTATTACTAGTATAGATATCTTAAATACATTTATCTAAAAAAATTCTGAGAGATATCAAAGCCATTTTACTTACTTCACATTAGAACCATTGTATTTACTATATACATAATTTTGGTTAATTATTTAATTATTACATTTTTTATATAAATTAATTAAGATTCAAACCTAAAACCTAAAACATGTATAAAATTTTGGTTGAAATTATTTAACATTACACAAAAATAATTACAACCCTTTTCTTTCATTTAATAATACAAAGTAGTGTGTCGAGTGGGTGTGGTCTAGTGGTTAAGACCACTTGGTCATTATTGCAGAGACCAAGGTTCAAATCCCCCCAAAGACATCTTGGATTCTAAATGGTTGTGGCTCTATGTAGGTGACTCTTGGCACTCCGTGGTTCTTAAGTGGAGTGTGTTTGAATTTTGGTGTACCTTGGTCTCCACAGCTCGACAGGTCATGGCAGTAGTGGTGTATAGTGACAAGTGGCATGATTACAGTGGTGGTAGACTTAGCAGAGCTGCACCGTTGGCTATCCGCGCTATGGTGGCAGTGGAAGTTCGATGGGGAGGAGGTCCCCCTTGTGACCTTCGTTGGAGTGGGCTAGTGGAAGTTTGATGGGGAGGAGGTCCCCCTTGTGATCTTCATTGGAGTGGGCCAACCTAAAAAATTACCACACTTATCGAACAAAAAAAATACAAAGTAATGTTCCATTTTCAAACATTTTTTTGAGAAAATTAAGTCATTTTCTTTCAATTAATATATACAAAGTAATTTCATTTTCTAATATTTTTTTGAGTTTTATTTTCTTTCATGCTTAGTGTTGATGATGACATATCTTTGTTTTACCTCCTTATTTTGGAAATATTATGTTTGTTATTAAATATTAATATTAAATGCTAAGAGATATTAATTTGAAGTTATTTTATTTACTTTAAGTTATTTTATTTTACTTCAAATTGATATGTGTTGACATTTTTTTCTTCACTCAATCCTATGTCCATCAATTTCTCAAATTATAATTACCAAATTTAAAAAAAAAGTCAAATTAAGAAATTAAAATATTTTCTTTCTTAACCCATAAACTTTTTTAAAAATTGATTTCATTTAAAAATATTTGATTTTCTAACTTTTTTCTTGAGTTGTATTTTACTTTCTTGTTACATTTTGAAAATGAGAAGAATGATGATTATCCAAAGTGTATCTTATTTTGGATTTAAAATATATTTATTATTAAATATTAATAATTTGACATGTAAATGATTGTCAATTTTAAGGTAAAAGGTAATAGTTTTTTTTAACACACTCACGCCATTGCACTCCACCCCTTGCTGCCATTGTAGAATGCCTCTTGGCATTAATTATGTTATTTATTTTATTTCATTGTTGAGGATGATTATTTAAAAAAGGTTGTCTTAATTTGTAATTTTATTATTAAATTATCTTTTTGGTTTTCACTTTAGAAGTTGAGGGGTTTGGTGTGAAAATTATTTGTAATGGTGGAATTTGATTCAATTCCCCATGTTGTGTGTGCGTACTCTTGGCTTTGGCTTCTCTTTGCTTGTGTTGGAAATAAGTTTTTGGTGGATTTTTTTATTGGAAATGGTGGATGAGGAAAAAGGATTGTTGGAAGATGGCTGAAAATGATTGATCAAGAGGGTTTTTGTTTCATTTTTGGTACCCATTCTTGGGCTGCTCCTAACTTGCACAACTAATGTAGGGTTTGGCATTTTATTTAATTTCTTGTTTAATGAATGCAAACTGTGAATATGGTTGTGATTTTATTTTTGTATGATAATGGAGATTTGTATGAGCTTTTTGAATGAATTATTGTTGCAATTGTTGCAAATTTTGTTGGTATGTATGTGATTGGGGTTTGGATGTAAATAGCGAGTGGATCTCACTAGAGGGTTGAGGGCCTCCCTCATGTGGGGTTGAGGAAGGCATGGACCCTATCTTGGGGAAGTTGTGGCATTTGTGCATTATGGAGGATGTGTGGGTTTTGGTACTTTGAAGGGTTGTGATGTGGAGGTGTGTGTTGTGACTTGGATGGATTGTGTTGTGGTGGAGATGGCTGTGATTTGATGGGTGGAGTTGTGCTAAAGGGTTGTTATGGTGTAAGGGTTTGAAGGGTTGTGGAGTTGTTGTGATGGTATTTAAAAAAAAATTGTCCTTATTGTGATTTAATCCTCAAGAAGGAAGGGAATCTCCTTTCTCCCCCTTTGCAAGAATCTAAAAAGGATTCCTTGTGTGTGAGTCAACCTATGTTAAATCTGGTTTTGAGTTGTGTTTCTTTTATGAAATTTCATTATGGGCATTTGAATTTTGTCTCTCGCTCGGGGTGGGCTTGAAAATCCAAGCCCTATGGTTGGGAGGAGAACAAGACTAGATTGCTCATTTTGTGTGCAAGTTTATAGCCAACTGAATGTTGAGATTATTTTATTGGATGAGCAAAATCTCTCTTGTGAATTGGTATCAATGTATTGATTTTATTAATTTGTGGAAAGAAGTTATATTCAATTTGTAAGTATTAATGGCCTTGTAGTTGCCATTTGATTTGGCTAAATGAATAGAGAGATTTTGTATTTTTGGCTCTGGTTATTGCAATGAAAAAAATACTTTGTTTCATTAAGCCTATGTGGCTGGAAAAAATGGTTTTCAAACAACATTCTCATAGTGATATTGTATTCATTTTTGTTGTTATGAAATGTTAATATTCTAGTTAGAAATCTATGTAAATGATTTTATTTATACCTTTTATTATACATGGATTCATTGATATTTATATTGTAATAGCAATTGTGTGAAATGATATAAACAATTGTTGTTTTATTTATAAATATATGTTAAGTTGTGTTGAGGATGTCATGGCATCCATAGCCATCAAAACCTTAAGGTTGTGGGAGCCATGGGGAGCCACAGCTCCCATCCTTTTGCCTTGTCTAGTTGTATCAAGGCTAGGCCTACCGCGGGCTACGACCCATATATAATAGAATGTGTATTATATATTTCGTTGTCGCTTGGTTATCACAACAGACCCTTGGCATATGATTTTTATATTATATATTTGTATATATATTATATTATATATTATATATTTTTATATTACACATATATATTATGTATATATAAAATACTTAACTAAATATAGTTTCATTTGTATATATATATCTCTATTGTGCATTATCGTTGTATACTCATTGATATATAAATATATATTGTATATATATTATATCATATGAAGTATGAAAATAAATAAATAAATAAATAAATAAATATATATATATATATATATATATATATATATATATATATATATATTATTGAACACCCAGAATACTGAGAGCGGGGGGGTGAATCAGTATTCTATTAAACCATTTACTTATTTAACCATTAATCCATTTGCCACAGTCAACATCAGTACAGAAAATCAAACATAGAAAGTACAACCACAAAGCATAGCACATGAACACCAGTATTTTTTACGTGGAAAACCCCAAAAGGGAAAAACCATAGTGAGTGTTAGCTCACAATATATTATGAATAACAATACTAGATTACAAAAGGCTCACTACCCAAAGGACTCACTGTCCAAAGAAATGATCACTGCCATAAGGGCTCACTGCCAAAAGAAGATAAAATGGATGGCTCATTGCCAAGAATGAACTGTTACAATTGTATCTATAAATGCATGAAATACAGTTCCAATGAAGCTCAAAATACTATCTCAAAACTCTTCATACTTAACTACTCTGTTACACTACTCTACTCTACATAAAACTTAGATCTCTATTTCTTCTCAAGTACTTGTTGCACTTCCTGGATCACAAAACTTCTTCATATCACACCCTCACATCCATATTAACACCAAACACTAGAATGGATCTCATATATATATCTGCAACACATACCATCTTCAAAATAGGTCAGCCTATTAAGATGAAACGTGTAGATACACCATGTGTAGCTTGTTAGCCTTAACACATTTACAAAAATGCTTTGCAGACCAAACCAATACCTCAAACACATTCTCTTATGTCAGAAAAAAACTATATAACCACTTAGGATATGATTCTAATCAACAGATTCCTCCACACAAAGAATATCAAACCAAGTCAGCTTCCCAAACTGACTAACACAAGCTTAGACCAATTGTCAAAACATAGCTCGAAGTGCAGACATCTAAACTTGCTAAAATTCATATCCAAGACTCCTTAGGCATCCAAAACCTTACCTCTAGAACCGAAAAACAAAATACCAACATATGGTGAAATGTGAAGTATCAGAATTTGGACTCTATCACTGTCAAATACATTCAATGCCTGAAGCGATACTTGTGTGCTCATAACTGCCTTACTATAGGACTTTAGATCTTGAAACTTTGGAGTTAGAGTCTTTAATCATGTGTTTACAACACCGTACAACCGCAAGAGAAAATATCCATTACCAGAGAGATGCAGACCAAAACAATTGGGTGTTCTGTTTTGATTAATATTGTTCTCTGTTGTGCCAAACTTTTCCAACTTGAAATTGTACTTTCGGAGCTCATCAAAAGATAAAACTTTGGACTTAGAAACATATAAGTATCACCAACATCATACAAGAACTAGAAGACCTGATCTTCAAACATGGACCAATGCAGACCATAACACTGTAGCTCTGCAGTCCTCTCTGTACTCTACCAACACTTAGCCAAAATGCGTAAGTCTTCTACCAACACTTAGCCAAAATGCATAAGTCTTCTACCAACACTTAGCCAAAATATCTAATGTTTCCAGATTCTTTTTCCAAAATATCTAATGTTTCCAGATTCTTTTTTCATAATATGCGTACATATGAATATTTGGATGTATTTGAATTTGTTATGGTTACTTTAATAAAATGATTTCTGGAAGATTCTTTTATCAAATTAGTTACTTAATAATGAATATGTATTTTTCTTTCTAGTTATGATCTTGTAGATTGGTTATTTACTTGTTAGATTATATATAATGGTTCTTCATGAATTCAATCATATTGTCATTCAATTCATTTGATTAGTTTACTTGACTTCTTGTTTATTTCCTACAGTAGTTTTGGTCTAACTAATTAGCTCAATCATTTCCTTGTTTAGTTGCATACAAATAGCACTTTTTAGTTATCATCTCTATATCAGTAGGTGAGTTGTGCATATTAGGTAAACTACTTCCTCAAATTGTTCAAACTAGTGCTTAGAAAAAATGAAAAATTGCTCCATTTTTGTGTTCATGTCCTTACTTTTATGGTTCATAAAGGGTGGGCATGTCATCTCTTCTCTCTCAACTTGTGCAATAGGTGGACGTACTAAAGCATCCTCAAGCAATTGATAAACCATGGGAAAGAGATTTTGTGCAACTGATTGCTTTCCACTAGTTTCTAAAGAGGTCGGGGGAACAAAAACAATCCTCAAGTTGTGGGGAGGTTTGGATTATGTTGGAAATTTGTCTTGTGGTCCTAGGTAGGATAGTGGATGTGGAAATGCAACATAAATGCCAGACACTCAAGAACAGAGAGGATCCTTCGATTCAGGGGCCTTGGTTCATTCAAATCCTACGTGGAAAGGGGAACTATTGTCATAGCCATAGAAGATCAATAGTCTCCAAGTATACTAAGAGATAATTCAAAATTTTTATTTTCTTTAAACTTTTGATAAGATAGAAAGAAGAGATCATCATGAGGTTGAATATAGCCCACTAGCTGTGGCCAAAAATGATCAAGCAAAAAGTGTCCACAACGGGCCAAGGGTTGGAACCCACTGTGATGTACACCATGTACCTATCCTTGGAATGGGAACTTTAAGCATTTATGAACCATTGAGGGGACTGATTTCATGGAGGTGAGCCACGGGTGACCCAACTTCACATGAAATAAGTTTGAAGTAGGATTAATAACAAGAGATACATCCAATGTTCTTGGTCCAACCTTGATTGGAAGAGTCAAGACACCAAGAGTTGGATGGATAGATCCATCATGTTCTCTAATCAAGATTTCAGATATGTTGTACTTGTCTCGATTTAAGTAATGCATAAAGAGGAACTCTTCAGTAACTACATTTGCCATGCATACAGGATCGATGAGTAGTCCTCTTATGGATTTGTCATTAATCCTGGTAGTAATGTAGGGAGGTCCCTCAGGTGCTTGAATGGAAGCATCATGAGGTGAGAAAGTGATAGCAGGTTTAGGTTCTGCCCAGTCTTGATGAGGGTGAGCATCTACCATACCAACCACACTATCAAGTAATGTAGAAGTAGGTATTGCATCAATTTATGTTTCTATAATGTTTTCTTGATGATGAGGTAATGGATTTGTGTAGATTTATAATTATGATTTGGAGGAGGAACCAATTTATTCCCTTTGTCATTTTCACCTGTTACTTGGATAACATTAGAGTCAATGAGGTCTTGATGTTTAAAATGCATACATCACTCAGTGTCATGTCCATGGGTACGATGAACCTAGAAAAAGATGTTCATATCAAAGGAAGGTGATTGCATCTTACTAGCATCAATATGCCGAATTGGAGTAAGCTTGATGAGATTATTATTTAGAAGCTACAACATTATTAACGTGAAGAGACTCTAAAAGTTGTGAGAAGTGTCATATCTTTGGTTTTAACTTATAAGTGGTTAGAGTAGAAGGTGTTGTGACTGCAACTTATGTCTGAATGTTGTTTGAAGATGAGTTGATTTTTATGAAGTTTCTATTTTGCTTTTTGAATGAATGATAATTCGGAGCAGTGGCTTTGGATTTACCAACAGGAGCTGATGAGGTAGTATCCTCATACTAAGTAACCAACAATTGATACTTATGGAGAGCCATGCAAAGATGTGTAGAAGAGATATAACACATCAACAAAATCTTATCACAGATGTGAGGTTGCAAGTTTTCAATGAAAACTAATTGTACATTGGCATTCGTAAGAGAATAAGGTATTTGCGATAAGAGGGCTTGGTGACACCCAATGAAATTAGTCAATTTCTCCTAGACTCCTTGTTTGCATTAAACCAAATTAATCAAGGAGACATGAGGTCCAATGTTCACTTGAAAGTGTTGTAGAAATTGATTGATAAGTTGTTGAAAATAATTTATTGAATTCATAGGTAGAGAATAAAACCAATCAAAGGTTGTAGCTTTAAGTGACTGAGGAAAGAGTTTAGCTAAAATAGCATCATCAAAGAGGAAATCACTACACAAAGCTGTAAAGACCGACACATGACTATTAGGATCCCCCTTCCTATTATACTTCTCAAAATGGAGGGTTTCAAATTTCTCAAGAATCAGTGTTTTTAGAATAGTAAAGGACAATGGACTATTAGTGTAGTAGGATGGAATGGAAGGCTGAGATGGACCTTGACTCATACTAGCTATTTTTTGTTTTAAAGAGCTGGCATTCTACAAAAAATGATTAATTACAAGATCAGGTTGTGGAGTAGCTTGAGATTGGATAGGATTCTAATAGTCAAGGCTAGGAAGAGGTGATGACATTGTGTGATTGGATTTTTGGTAAGTGACATTCGACTGAGGTTGACTAACAATAGGTGATGACACATTTGAAATAGCATTATGATATATAAAGGGAACATAACTATAGTTGTGTATAAGATTCTCATTTGAAACTCCAAGACTTGTGTTAGCACTAATACTAGGATGTGCGGTGGTGGGTAGAATAGAAGTATATGTTGATATAGATGCTTTCGGTATGGGTAATGACATCAATGTCCCTATTTGTTTTTGAGAGGACACATTAGTGATTTTTTTGTGCAATTAGTTGATGGCATAATGTTGTTATCCACTATGTGAGCTAAGCTATGTAAAATTTCTATACCTTCTTGAGCTTTGAGTAAAAAATTTCTTAGACCTTCTATAGGAGGCATAGCCTCCTTAACTAAGTGTCTCGTGCCCAAAAATTGTTGAAAATGAGCCAAATCAGTGTCTAGTTTCTGAATTTGTGTTTCAGAGACATTAGCTACAAGGTTTTCTATGTCTATAGAGTCATGAGAATTTTGTACATCTAATATCATAGGTAAAGTAGGCATATGATCTAAATATAGTGAATTCCCATGTGTGAGTAAGTTAGCAACATCGAATTTTGATGTGGGAACATCACAGATATTTAAAGCACTAGAACCCATGAGCCTATAACTTTTCCTCACAAGGATGTTAGATTTAGGACACTGGGTCACAAAACTCATAAAAGACTTCACAAGATTTATGACACACAAAGTGCACATATAGAGGAAAGTATTGATAAGATGAAATATGTAGATGATGTGATAGAAGAAAGAGTTTTACTTTAGTTTTCTAGATGAATCAATGTTTCTAAATGATTAGCCATATGTCACAAATATATGCAATAAATATTTAATCAATTCAACAACCAATGAAAACAATGAAGATGTATAAATGCTTTCTATCTAATTAAATCATTAAATAATCAAATCTGGAACAACAAGAAATCAAATCTGAAAAAAAAGGTTACAAAAGTTCAAAACTTGTCGAGTTCACCAAAACGTTTTATGAAAAAGAAAGACCTAATTAATCATGTGTTAACTAAGTCAACCTTTTAGATAAAAAATTGGAACACAAACTGAGCTTGACTACAGTCTTGAAGGACAAACAAGCTATAGGGGTTATGTTCCTTTGTTGTAATTAGGAATATTGAGATGAAATGTGCTAGATCCAGGGTTTCTACAATGAAATATGCCAAAATAGAGATAACATACCTTACAGAACTGAAAACCTAGAACACAGGAGCTGGAAGGAGTAGTGTAGAGCTGTCAGAGGTCACTGTTAGAAATAGGGTAGATCTAGGAGGAATATTTCACCCAGCCATAGGTTTCCTAGGGTTTTAGGCCCTTCGAAGGTGGTTTGTGAGATTCAAGATTTGTATTTGTCAATCCACTTTCTAATCTTCTGTACCTACTTTCGATCTTCCATAACCTACACAAACACAAGAGGCAAAAGGTTTGGGCCATTTTAGGGGCTTTCCTTAGTTAAAATCCATTAATGGTGTTCCCACCTCCACAACAAACAAGATGATGAAAGTGTGTGTAATACCCCAAGCTTTCACCCAAGGCATTAGATGGACAAACACCAAACCAACAATTTTTTTGCATTTGCAAGTGTGGCATTTACACTTCGCATTGCACTCACACACACACAAGGTCTCACAACAAGGACAAAAATACCAAAAGATACATTACCATTGCACATTACAAGGTGGCACAAATGGAAGACTTCACCCATCATGTGATAACTCACCACGATGACCAAGCGAAAGGTGGAGCTCACTCCATGACCAGGATCAGATACACATCCATGACCTTCTCCCTCATGAACACATGGAGTAGGATGAGGGTGATATCCACCTCAGTCCATTCCATGACTGCACAAGACATCCCAAACACAAGGGTAACAATCACCCACGGGATGGTCCAACTAGGAGGTACGAGTCCTCAACCAACTGGAATGGTCAGTAGATGAACTCGTACAAAGGTAAGTTTCCCAAAGAAAAAGAGGGAATAATCCAAGAGTGCATATCACATCATGGAAATGACACCATGGATACAATCAGGTGGTTAAATGAGCACCTTACGATAACAAACTTCACAAAAGGGTTGAACAAGCAAAACATGACAAAAGTGATACAAAAGGCTACGCATGTTCGATATCAATGTTGACACATGCCAAAAGCAAAGATAGGATCCTCACCACCTATGTGGGATGAATACGATCCAACACAAACATATCCATAAGAATCAAATACAACATCAAATAACTGAGTCTAAACATGCTAACATAGCTAGATTCTAACATGTAAAATCTATCAAAACATGCCAACATCCTCATAAATCGAGGCGTGGAAAAACACAAGACGATATCCAATAATTACAATATTTGAAGGGCTTCATCCTAAACATAGATGAATCATAGAAAACATCATAAATCAAATTAAATAATTAATTACATCTTATTATCAAGCATCTCAAAAGACCTACATTACAAAGGTTACTATAATCAATAATGCTAATATACAAGTGCTTAAGCCACCCAAAAACCAACGTGCTCTCCAAGGTGCAACAAGACATGAAGCACAACATAATCAACCTATAAGAAGATAAAGGAACCATAAAACACTTGAATATCATCATGAAGGACCAATGGGGAAATGTTGCTCACCTCCGAACCAAATTGCCATCGTCGAGCGCATTAGCTGTCTACACAACTCTAGGCAACCCCCGAGCTATGGAGAATGTGATCATGGAAAACCCACTAGCATCATCTCACTCAATCTAGGGTATACATAGCAACATATGGCATACATGCCAATCAATGCACACAACACACATGGCACAACTGCCAATAGAATACATATAAACAACACAGGGTAAAACTACCATCTAATTGCATTCAAGTAACATATGGTACACTTGCCAAAGCATAATAGAATGACATCACAACATTCAAGCATAAGGGAAATAATCACACCTTCGATGCACGCCAAATGAGGCATAAATCATAGTCCATAATACACACATACAAGCATGAATCAGGCATCACAATGCACATACAATCACATGGTAAACATCACATGTCAAGTCAAACTTTGACAGTGGAAGAAGGAAGAGAGACCTAGGTAGTTAGGACAAGGAGTGTCAAATGAGGGAAATACTCACCTTGTGGTAGAACATGAGGGCATAACCTCCTCATAGCAACCAGACACTACATCAAAGATTGCTCTTTACACCCGAACCCAGGCAAGCCGTACACTTCACCAGGACATGCAGTTTGGTGTAGATGATCTTATTATTAAATTTTATTACCCAATGTGTTTAAATGTTATTCTTGATTAAAACTTCTATTCACTAAATTCTGACTTCTTTGGGTCATGGTGTATAATGGAAGCCATTCCTTTCCTACCCCTAGACCTCTTCCTAAACACCCTTAGCACCAATTTGAACAATTAGGCATGACACAGATTTCGAGGTGACAAAATCCCAATATTTGACAAAACACAACATAATATGCAAAATAATGGAATGTGATCATTTTATCCTCTTCTTAATGATAGATCATAGAGTGTGATCCGAAATGTCGATGCAAAAAAGCTCTACACAGTTTTTTCCAGAAACAATTAGCTATCAAAACACAACATAGTCTCAAAAGATGCAAAATCACATTTTAATTGGGAGACAACTCATCCCAAAAACTAAAATATCAAGGAAATGCATACAAAGCAATTTTTGGGTTTTCAAAAATGGAGAAATAAGTAGCACAAATTTTAGTGCTTCAAAATGTCCTAAAACACGACATCATCTCACAAGATGCAGAATCACATAATATGAAGGAGTCAACTCATCCCTCAAAGAAAATCATAAAGGAAATGCATAGAATTTAGTTTTCATGTTTTCTAAAAGTGCAAAATAACCATAAGGCCCTAAAAACTCCATTGAAGCTCTCTTTGGCACCTTCACCAAAATTTGACTAATTTTCTAACTTTTGTTTTTCAATAGCTATGGATGATCTGACACCTACCCATCATAGATAACATGCCCAACAACCAATATATGCAATCAAAATGCATTCAGGATTTCTAGAGAAGTTTTGCCAGGGTTATGTCTGTATTTCTATGTTTCCAAAATGGAAAATACATGAAATAAATAAATAACCAACTGAAATAAATTTTCTAAGTTTCCTACAACTAAGCAAAGCCTTCTTCAACCATTTTAGACGGTGTGGCATGAATGAAATAGAATAAAACAATTTAAATGAGAATATTGGAGAAAATTACCTTCCAATACAAGCAAAATCCAAGGAAAAAAATGATGTTGAATGTTAGTTTTGATCCACACACATCAAGCAAACACCAAGCTCCTAAATCTAATCTAAACTCCAAGCAATTCCAAGAAAAACTCCCTTCCAAGCAATCAGATATCCATTTTTCAAGCAAGAGGGTTTCAAACAAAGGAGAGAACAAATTTTGGAGAGAAAAAGAATAATGCAAAATACATGTCTTTTTTCCTTTTATGCCTCCAAAGACACTATTCCTTTTTTGATAATAAAATAATCCTTTAAGTGATTTAATCAACCAATTTAGAGTTATAGAATTTGCACAATTAAACTATTTAATTCATTAATTCCAAACAATAAATAATTACAATATTTCATTTGAAATCACATAAGCATTTAATCAAAGTGCATTAATATTTCAATTTTCCTTGAAAACACCCAAATATTCACTAAGAATAATAGGGAAATAGTTAGTCAAACAAACTCAACTATTCCAAATAGGTTATTGCCATTTAACTTAGTCTCATTCCAAAAAGTACAAATACACCATACTAGGCATTCAATTTTCTCATTTAATACAAATTCAACCTTTTTACGGAAAAATATCAATTTTTTAAAGACAAAATGTGACTAGCACCTATAATATTATATTATATGAAAGAGCAAAATATCAAAATTTGGAATTAAACTAAAATCACTCAAATTTGTTCCACAAGCATATAATGATGCAACAAACATTTTCTCTAAAGAAGAAATAGCAATTTCCAAATTAAAATCATTAATTTAATTTGAAAACATGGAAAACACTCTTTTCGAACCATTTTAAAATAAAGTGCAAGAATGCTAAGGAAACACATGCAAATGGTTGCAAACACACATCACGGGTTTCTAAAACACAAGGATAAGGGTGAGATAGCTTAGCATCCTATGTAAACATTCTCCACATTTCCCACATTAGTTAACACCTAAAATTACTTGCACACTCAAGTTAACCATCAAGCGTGCCTGCTCCACATATAATAGCTGAAGCAACATAATCCTGTGCAACGTGGTATGATCACACATGATATAAAATAATCACATCCATTACAATCATTTATGACTAGCATGATCCAAGAACATGATGCATAAATGGAACCATTTCACAATGCGGGAATAATATGACAATCACAACTATGACAAGTATGGTGAAAATAGTGAAGCTGAAGCACTGGAATACTCTAACATGCATAATCACAACGTATGTATCCCATAATGCATAGTTGGAAACCAAATAACAAAGCACAAATCCATCAAAAACACCTTGATGATCATGCAAAATACCCCTCAGACCCCATCGATGGCACCATAGACCTCATCAACAAGTTTGGTGCAATGCATCAAAGCATAATAATCACATAATACACTGATAAACACTTAGAACAACATATAACACATGAATCAAAAAACACACCAAGAACAAACTAGGTTGGGAATTACATCCTCCCCCACTAGCATTAGGCTTACTCTTGGAAGCCTACAAAAACACAAGGATGAAGAACCCTTAGTATACAATCCTTTAGAACACAACATATCTCAAAAGATCAGCCCTCCTAACCAACTAGGTCAAGGTATCAAATCAACAAAACAAATCACCAAAGGTGCACAAACTAGGTCAAAACTAACCATTGTGCATGCAACTCCTCTAAGACTACACTACTCCATCCTCCAACTATCACTGCAATGAGAAGAGGCTCTAGGCACAATAGACCACAAGCAAGTCAAGTCCATAAAACTTAGGACCACAACTATGCTTGGATAAGCTCTCAATCTCTCAACTAAGTCTAAGGAAACTCACAAGGCTACCATATCCACTCTCAAGGAGAATTGCAAACAAAATATTGCTCTCTCAACAGTCCTTCCTCATGCACTACCCACAACAAAAGAACTCAAGGATCAGGGAAAGATAACTCAAAAAAGGTTATAGGCACCACTACCCCACCTTCATCCTGACCAAATGCATGCCTCAATTCTATACATTGTTCCCTACATGAGGTAATTCCTCACATTCCACTTCTAAAAGAGAGGGTTTCTCTAACACTCTAGCTCTACACCACCAAAACTAGGATCAACCAAATAGGTTCTCAGAGGGAAGAATCTAGACCACATCTTGTAACAACATAAGCACTTCCATCAAGCAAGGCTTAGCAACCCATTACTCACTAGGAGCACATCTAAGATGACAACAACATACCGAACAAAGGTGCAAGACTACTCTCAACACCACTCCAAAGCTCGGCTATCCTAGACCAGAAGGTCCAAAAACATGTCACAATCATGAATTCATGATCAACTAGGCAACACATGACTTACTTGCAGCCTAAACACCAAGTATCCATAAAATGGAATATAAAGGACAACAACTTCTTCACACAAGAATTGCATCCCTTATAGCATCAAGCTAGAAAACCTCTAAACTACCAAGGAGAAACTCTTGAACCAACCAAATTCACAAGGTTGGTAACCCAACAAGAGCAAGAAAATAACTATGACATACAATAAATATATACATTATGTGCTCATGCACTAACTAAGGATCCATCATACCCTACACTATGTTAAAACACGAGTGTAGTTATGGAACTCATACAAATGACACAATAACACTCTCATGTTATCTACTAACATGGATTTTGTGTCAAAGACACAACATCATACACTCCACAAATGTTGAAACACTAGGGAACATAGTATCATGTCCAAGACTAATAGGAATGAGACAAGCAAGAAAAACCATAGTTTGTGGACTAAGTCAACACCCAACCAAAAGTAATATACTAAAAGCAAGATTTAGTCCAAAACAAGTTCTCTACATATCTCATTCACATAGACACAATCGAGAATCAACATTTAAGCACATACAAGGATACATTTTCACATAATTCACTACTATCCAAGCATGAAGAACACACCAATCAACAAGGTATTTAGGGTAAAATTGGATTTGTTAATATTTTGTGGTTTAGATGTTAAAATCCTCCTTTCGCCCTAACATTGAAGGATCTAGGGTTGAATGGCAAGCACTATCATACCCTAAAGTCACTTTCAGATGTAGGGAAACTTGGATTAAGGAATTAATTATCAAATTTTCCTTCTATGCTCAATTGACCATTAAAACCCTAATTATGCAAATACGACAACAAATTAATGAATTACAGAAAAAGCTCTTGCAGACAGGAGTCAAATGTCAAATTACAGAATACTTGTTTTTAGGGTTTCAAAGAGGAATAGTTGGGGACACTAAAGCAGGCACCTAAGTCCTCCCCAACTACTTTTTTAGGGAATCTGGACCTGCTTCAGACACTAATCAACCTTGTAACTTATGTTTTCTGGAATCTGTCTGTGGAGGACACTGGAGCGAGTGCCCTAGTCTCAGAAGTGCTCCTTTGTCCATCTTTCCTTCAGATCCTGAATCCCTGATGTCTTTCAAGACTTCCTGCAACTCCACTTTTCCCAGATGCGACACCTGTAACCTGCAATCACAAGACTTGGTTTGGGGGTTGTGGTGTTTAGAGGTTTGCCTCAATCAAACTTCAAAGGACACTTAAGTCTCCGAACACCATTGTCAGATAAAGAGGGCATGCCCTTGTGAGGTAGAGTCCAAAAACCAAAGGAATCAATGATAAAAACACAATGATATGTCACCTTGTAGTGAAGCTTTCATGGAGGAAGATGCTCTTCATGCCATGAAGGAATTGATGCTCAAATCTACAAATATCAACACACAAAACACACAAGTCTGCTCTTGCAACACAATAGGAATCCTTGAATCACCTTAAGAACACAACAGCTTGCTAGTAATCCTCTAGTTTACAAATGAATGCCTAAGCTTGCTTATATATGCACCTACAAGCATTCCCGCCAAGATTTAAAAAATTAAACTTTACCATGTCGGCAAAAGAACCACCTAACGGTCATAAACCGACACCCAGAAATTGGGGTTGTCCTAAAATAGGGCAGGGCTAGGGCATGGACGCTCAATTCCTTCCCCCCTATTTTAGGTAGGGTACAACTCAAGGGGTCCACCTAGGTCCTATTTGCCATGGGACTTAGGTCTCATTCCATCGGGATGCTAAAATATGAACTAAAATGTCTTAAATGCACTCTAAAGACCCGGGAGCTAAACCTTATGAAGGAAAAGTCCCCAAGGGGACATTTTCTGACGTTACATTTAGCCCCCACTTTAATGTATGTATAAACATGAGGCCAATACATGCATTAAAGTAAGGTCACAAACACAACAAACACACCAAGCACGGAGAAGACACGACAATCACATAGAAAATAGTAACAGGCACACAAAACACGGAGAAGACAGTTATAGTCACGCAGAACATGGAGTAGACAATTAATGCATGGAAGACACATTAATGCATGGAAGAGAAAAATGATATCTTTTCTTTTCTTTTTCTGATATATATGAAATACAAATGCAAGTACTAGAAAGTAAACAAACCTCCCAAAATGCAGGAAGCACTACTCGAAGGTGCTGGTCTCTACATATGGGGCAACACATATGCAATACACGCAAAACCTCCCAAAATGCATGAAGCACTACTCAAAGGCACTGGTCTATGCATATGGGGCAACAAATACAACATACAAAACAAGCACGCCAAAACACACACATTTGAAGACACAGAGAAAACATGGTAGACAAGCCATGGAGTGTACCTATTTCTAGGTCCAACACCATCTCAGGTACATTACAAGCACACACTAACGATTGGTCTTCGCTACAACAATCACTGAAGACACACTTAAGGGTTGAGTTAGTCACAGAACTGCTCCCTGCCTTCGTAGAGGAATTTTGAAAATGATAGGATGATGCAATCTGCTCTAAGAAATACGATGCACTACCCTAGAGCGCAAGTATATACATTTGAGGTAAAACACATTGCTAACATCTATAACAGACAACCTACTTTATATGCCCCCACCTTAAGGTGGTTGATATCAGTTATCGATATCAAGAACATTAAGGTAGGAATAAAACACACAAGGCAACACCAACTTTCACAAAGCCCATGCCCCCCGGAGGTGACATGTACTTTACGATCGCCAAATGTTCCCACAAACACATCCCTGTAAGAAACATGTTACATCATGATAAATAACAACATCAATGCATATGATTAACCACATAAAGAGCCAAGGTTATACAATGAATTTAGAGTTCGAGGATAACCAGGGGCTATATCACGAAGCTCTCCGAATTGAGTACCGCCAAGGCTAGATTCAAAGGCAAACAAAGGTGCATAGAGTAGCAGTATTGTTAAGGTTTGTAAAAATGATAGAAACATCATAAAATTCACTACGTGGAAAGCACGAGTGCTTCCACTAGCCAACTGTTGGATAAGATATACAACCCCAACATCATATTAGGAACTATAGTCCATTTTTTGATTGCTCTCAAAAGGGACACTAGGTCCACATCAGTATAAATTTTTGTTGTTATCCGCCCGCTAGGTGGAAACACTAGAGGAAGGTAAACAATAAATAAGAGAGGAGAAACAAGTGTCTTAGGGATACTCATGTAGGAGGGTGCCCCCCAGTCACCAACCGGAACGCTATATCCGTAAGACACAACACAAAACAATGAAATCAAAGAGAGAGAGGTAATATAGAAGAATGATGATACAAATAGAAGAAGGTCACAACAGAGGTGGTCTCCTGGTATCTCAAACCTTACAGGAGAATCTAAGGTCATCTCAGGAGGCCTAAACAACACATAACACATCACAGGGGAAGCACATCATGAGAGAGATAAAGGGTTAGAGATACTTACCTATAGAGAGGCCCATGCTAGAAGTCATCAACAATTAAATCATCTTCTTTCCAATCACAAATGTTAGAGAGAAAAGGTGTGTAAGGTACCATTGCCAAGTTTTTGTCATTATTCTTTTGTTCATTCTTAAATGCTTCTTGGTTTGATTCAATGTTAGATGGAATGTTTTCTTGTTGAATTCCATTAGTGTTCATATTTTCTATCCTCTTAGGTGGTGGGAGAAGCAAATTATTTTGAGTGATCTCAACATCCATCCTTGAGGGATTTAATGTGAGAATTCTCCTCATCCACTAGGGATACATCCTTTGTGATGTCTAAATGACTTGAATATTCAAACAAAGGAGGGACATTAAATGTCTTCTCTTCCTTAGTGATATCCAAGGTGTGTGAACACTCAACTAAAGGAATAAGGTTGGTAGGATAATCCATAGAGGTTTCATGCATTATGATAGAATTTTTATTGTTGTTAGATGAAAGTTCATTGTCTACCCATGGAATGTTCTTTGTAAAGGGATTTATTCATTCACTAATACTTCCTCTTGGCCAGGGAGAGCATCGGAATGGCAAAGTGGTAATGGCTCTTCATTTGCTAATGCTTCATCGTGGCCAAAGTGAGCATTATAATGAAGATTTGGTGGAATGATGTTAAGAGATGTGTCAATAAAATCATCCTTTTGCATCAAAGTGTCTTTATGAGGAGGAACAAATTTGGGAGAGGGATCATAAGGTAAACCAAAGTTATCATCACATGTTTTAGCAATAGGTGTCAAGGGGAATGTTCCAAAAAGTCATCTAAGGCTTCATCCAACATTTTGAGGTCATCACTAGTATATATATTATTGATCATGAATTTAGTGAGATCATCCAATATCCAAGGGTATATTCCCATGAAGTTTGTGAAGCTATCAAAATCAGATATATAATAAAGGATTTCGTATGTAGAGCACATAGAGAGATCAACATTATGAATGTGTGCAATTTGTTCGAAAACTTGAGGATGTTTATCAATGAATTTAGAGAAATGATCAATGTCTATGATGTATGAAAACAAATATTCTAAAGAAGTAGCCATGATATATGTCTTCAAATCAATGCAAAAGTAGATTTTGAAATCTTTTCAAAAGTATGCAAAAGACAAGTGCAAAACTATATGCAAAAATAGCCTAAAATGCTTTATTTTTTGTACTTTTTCAATGCAAATGAATGAAACAAAGGATGTTGTAAGGATTTAAGTCAAGGGAAGCAAGTTATATGTCTGATATCAGTCCAAAACAACAAAATTATCCTTATCAACACACTCTTGATGCAAATTTAGGATAATGCCAAGTCAATTATAGTGAAAATATGTCAAAATAGGCACTTTTTTCACCAAAAATTAATGCAAAAGAGCATAACAAAGGGTGTTGTGAGGAAAATGATAATGGAAAGAAAATAATATCAGTACTAACAGCCACTTTATGTAAAAATATCCAACACAACACGCTTTTAGTGCCGCTTAAGGTAAAACCCTAGTGAAAAATATAGCAAAAATAGGCTATTTTTTACAGTTTTTTAACTCTAAGACCTAGTAGAAGAGGTGTTGTAAGTAATTTTAGGAGGGAAAACAAATAATATCAATAATATCAGTCACCTCAATCCATAAAATGGATCACAACACACTTGGAGTGCAATCTAGGTCAAACCCTAGGGCAAAAATTGTCAAAATGTGTAGTTTTTTACCCATTTTTTCACTACAAGAGCCCGTTAAAAGGGTGTTGTGAAGCTCTTTAATAATAGAAAATTAATTCAAAAATATATTTCACAACACACCTATGGTGCAAATTTATGAAGTCGATAAGGCCAAAATTAGTGAAAATTGTTGTTTTCGAAGCCCTAGGTTTGAGATTTTGGAACAAAATGCTATGCGAATGGTTTGAAGTCTAATTTTTGATGGAAATTACATACTCTCAGATCTGAAAATGATTTTGAAGCTTAATCATGCAAAATTCCCATGCAAATTTAATGAAATTGCACCAAAATTGCTAGTTTTTGTTGAAATTTTCAATGCCAAAATGCAAATAAATTAAATTTAAATGCAAATTCACACTAAGAAGAAAGAATACAGCCAAATGAAAATTTGAATGAGCCTCTAAAATTAGTAGAATAATCTGATAAAATATTTTGCCTACAAACCCTATATTTTGGATTACTAGGTTATCTAAAAAATGTCCAAATTTCCACAAAACCCTAGCAATTAAATGATGAAAATGCAAAGCAAGATTTTGAATTTTTATATTTTTCTGCAGTTTATTTCAGATTTGATGCAAAAATCATGAATTAAGAAAATTTAGGAAGAATTGACACAATTTAGTAAGCCCAACAATGCAATTTTTTTGTATTTTTCTAAATTTTCATTTGTTTTTCAATTTTCTCAATGCAATAAAGTAAATGCCTATATGAATGAATGAAATCACACCAAATCTATAGAAAAAAACTCAACAAGTTGCAATTTAATTTCAAAGATATGGGTTCACCAAAATGTTTAGGGTAAAATTGGATTTGTTAATCTTTTGTGGTTTAGATGTTAAAATCCTCCTTTCACCCTAACATTGAAGGATCTAGGGTTGAATGGAAAGCACTATCATACCCTAGAGTCACTTTTAGATGTAGGAAAACTTGGATTAGGGAATTAATTATCAATTTTTCCTTCCCCTATACTCAATTGACCATTAAAACCCTAATTATGTAAATACGACAACAGATTAATGAATTACAAAA
Source organism: Cunninghamia lanceolata (assembly GCA_027924645.1). Lineage (NCBI taxonomy): Eukaryota > Viridiplantae > Streptophyta > Pinopsida > Cupressales > Cupressaceae > Cunninghamia > Cunninghamia lanceolata. Next base: position 9,161,193 of record BSBN01000726.1, read on the forward strand.
AAAGCTCTTGCAGATGGGAGTAAAATGTCAAATTACAGAATACCTGTTTTTGGGGTTCCAAAGTAGAAAAGTCAGGGACATTGGAGCAGGCACCCAAGTCCTCCCCACCTACTTTTTCAGGGAATCTGGACCTCCTTCAGACACTGATCAACCCTGTAACTTCTATTTTCTGGAATCTATCTATGGAGGACACTGGAGTGAGTGCCCTAGTCCTAGAAGTGCTCCTTTGTCCATCTTTCCATCAGATCCTAAATCCCTGATGTCTTCCAATCCTTCTTGCAACTCCACTTTTCTTAGATGCGACACCTATAACCTGCAATCACAAGACTTGGTTTGGGGGTTGTGGTGTTTAGAGGTTTGCCTCAGTCAAAACCTAGAGGACACTTAAGTCTCTAAACACTGATCTCAAATAAAGAGGGTATGCCTTTGTGAGGCAGAGGCCAAAACTAAAGGAATCAATGATAAAAACATAATGATATGTCACCTTGTAGTGAAGCTTTCACGGAGGAAGATGCTCTTCATGCCATGATGGAATTGATGCTCAAATATGCAAATATCAACACACAAAACACACAAGTCTGCTCTTGCAACACAATAGAAAGCCTTGAATCACCTTAAGAACACAATAGCTTGCTAGTAATCCTCTAGTTTACAAATGAATGCCTAAGCTTGCTTATATATGCACCGACAACCATTCCCGCCAAGATTTTAAAAATCAAACTTTACCATGTCGGCAAAAGAACCACCTAACGGTCATAAACTAACACCCAAAAATTGGGGCTGTCCTAAAATAGGGCAGGACTAGGGTGCGGACACCCAAGTCCTCCCCCTATTTTAGGCAAGGTACAACTCAAGGGGTCCACCTAGGTCCTATTTGCCATGGGACTTAGGTCTCATTCGATTGGGATGGTAAAATATGAACTAAAATATCCTAAATGCACTCTAAAGACCCGAGAGCTAAACCTTATGAGGGAAAAGCCCCCAAGGGGACATTTTCTGACATTACACAAGGTAACTCACATAAAGAGATCCATAGAAACACAAAACCATTTCAAAACTTCCTCAACTCTTCACACAATATTCACTTGAATTTAACAACAATCAAGGAATTCAATCTAACATAGTTCTAGTAGCACACACACCAAGAACTAGTACATTCTCTATATTCTACTCCCTTATACAATCCATCAGAGTCCCATCATGGACATGATAGAGAACATAACACGATACATGACCAGATATTAAAACATTCATGCATAGCCACCAATATTAAATAAATAAAAAACCAAGGTGGAAGAAAAGTCAATTCCAACAATAAGACATAAAATGAGCTCAATTTCAATAGTAAATCAAGTATGACCATAAAGATCACAAGATAAATAAATTTCAAAATTTGATAGCTATACTCATTCATAAATAGGAATAAAATTCAATGCTAGCCCTTACAATGTTTAATGAATTCACCAAAGTCAAATAAATAAAGTATCAAAGTTCAAAAGTTCCACATTACATGAACTACGTGACTAATTCTAGCCACTCGAGAGGAAGTACAATGTTACACTACACCTGGATTCCAAAGTCTAAGGCAAGTAAGAGAACACACTCAATCACACTAAACAAACGAGTCTTCTAAGACTCTAATCACATTTATAACATGAGATCATTTCTACTTGTTGATGTTTTTGTTAGTCACATGCATAAGAATAAAAGTTATCACAACAAACCTTTGCTCATCTTGAAATATATGATAAATTCAGGGTGAATTTATAATCCCAAGGCTTTGTTGGTTAGGTCTTGACCTTCTGATAGTCACTTAGGGGTCGTTGTGATATGTTGTTCCATTTTGGGGGACTTACACCTTGAATTTGTATTCTTTCTTAGATTTTGTCAAATTCCACAAATATTCTGTATATTGTACCTAATCTACATATATTCTTGACAATTGTATCAAATCCTACAATGTCTAGTTGAGATTTAAATATATAAGCATGAATTGAATATAACTTTGATTAATTCTTCTAAAACTATCTCAACTTTGATTAGTTCTTCTAAAACTATCTCTATCTGTACTAATCTTTGCATATAAACCTTGAGTTTCCTTAAAGACGTGCTTTAAAGCATGTAATTTATTGAGATTTATGATTATCTGCATAACATTTGCTATTATTTGTAGCTTTTACCGTGTATTCTCTATAATGGTCATCGATTGCATCAATTTAATATGTATTTCTTAAGATATGTCAATTATTTGCATTTGTTCACTGCATTTTGTAAAATGAAGAGTAAAAGATTGAGTTAAAGAAGTAAGATCCTAAACTAATTAATTTTTACTAGTGGTCCACATATATACTCTGACACAGTCATGAAATGAAGCAAAAACTAAACCATACTTCACCAGGAAAGCCACAATTACATATGATCGGTACAAATCTTCAAAGGTGGGTTGATGACAACATGCAATTAGTTGAATGCACTTCAAAAGAATGCAGCAATTCACCATCACAAGCCAGAAATCAATAGAAGATTACTCAAGATATACAATTAGATGGTAATCTGTATCTTTATTTTTATTATATATGCAAAGAATATACACATTTACACTAATCTGAGAAAGAACCTTGAGAAGAGATCAAAGAGTTACACAATTATAAACTCAGAGCTCAAAGTTTTAACAATTCAGTCTCTCTAATACAAATTAATCTAGGTCCTTTTATAGCACAAGGACCTCAGATCAATTACAATGATCCAATGGTCAGGATATCTCTTAAAACATCAATGGTCAAGATATGTAGCACGTGATTGCCAGCTGGCAATCATTGGTGGAGGATAACTGGCAAAATGGAATATACTTCAATATCTTCATTTTAGCATCTTTGTGGTTATTCTACTCTTCTACCTCTAACAAATCCTCACCAACTATTACTCCTCCAGAGTCTAACTTCACAAAAATATCATAGGCCTTGATGGCTGCATCCATTTCTATCTAGTCAAATTGTTGTGCCTTCAGTCTGCGTATTCTTGCACCTATGGTTGGTCGTATCGCCATCCACTTGTCTTGTTTTTCCAATTTGCACTTGTATGCTCTCATCTTCATGGACACTTCCATTACTTCATCTATTGTTGCCTCCAAGAAATATTGGACAAGATCTTTCAACATAGGATCAAATCGAGCCTTGAATGTCTCCACAGAGACCTACTCATCATAAATTTCCTTCTCACTCACTTGGTTTCCCAGTAGCTCCTCCAAAATCTCTATTTCATCTGTTAATAAATCATGAGCCTTCGTACTTATGTCTGCTACTTTGAGTCTACAACCCTTGAGGATATCCACTTCAAATTTTAAATCTTTTATCCACATGGAAATTTTATGCATTGTTTGTAGGGTCAAATTGTGGTTCTCGAACAACACCTTGTCTTTCAACTTCCTAGCATTGACCAATTTGTTGAGGTCTTGATCATTTTTATCAAGCCTCACTGCATACTCCTTTAATTGATCCATTTTGGTTTGGATGTGGGCCAAGGTGTCCCAATTGGATAATGCTATCTTGACCACCTCCTCACCCTCAGTCATGAATATGGTGAACCACCTCTACATAACCTATGCCTGATGCTTTGTAGCATCCAATCCACTTATCTCATCTTGACTTACCAATGTTAATGCAATTGGTGCCTCTATTATTTGAGTCCATGGGGTTACCAATCCCCTAATGAGTGATTGGAGTTGGGTATTGTGTCCTTTTAACTTCTTGTTTTTATCTTGATTTTATGAATGCAGGAAGCCATTGCCTCTTTACTCCCTTTAAGTTCTTCTATCTCTTGTTCCACTGTGGCATGCCCTAAATCAATAGTGGTTACTTGATAGTCACTGGCCACTATCTCTTCCTTAGCTTTATTGTGGAATTGCAGGGTTCTCTCCTATATCTACCATTTCTTCATCTCCCTGTTCTATTAGAGCATGTTTCTCAGATGATTTCACTTGTTGCTCAGTGGGTTGTTCTTTAGACATCTTCTCAATATGTTCCTCAATTTGTTGATGTCCCTCATCCTGAGTGGCCTCCATATCCATGCCCTGAGCAACTTCCCCCATTCTTATCTATCTTGAACCGTATCCTCAACTTCTATACTTGTATGGCTTCAGGGCTTGTTATATTGTCAATTAAGACATCCAATTGTTTGGGCTGCATGGGTTAAGGGGTGATCCTGCCCCCTCTGTATCTGATATATCTTGTATCTCAAGATCCTTTATTGGTTCAGGATTTTCTATCTCTTCGATATCTTGTTCCTACTGGCCTCCCACCTCGGCCTCCTGAAGTAATTTTTGATGTGTATGTACATGAAATGTGGAGGGTGAGCCTACTAGAGTTTTAGTTACATCCCTTGTATCCTTGTCATCTATCAATTCAATAAATTGACTTAAAGACAATGGTTGTTCTTGAGCACTTACTTGTTCTGCAACCTTAGCTTGCTTAGTCATGTCTTTCTTTACTTGTATAATCTAAGGCACTGAGATGTTGTGCTGCAATTCCCTCATCACCACTACTGTAGGATTGGGAAAGTTCTTGATCTTCTCTGCCAAATGTGTTTGCAACATGGAGGATCTCAAGGCAAGTAGTGAGACACTCAGTACTTGTCCTTGGGCAAATAATATTCCCTTTGGAGTAGGGCCTATGGAAACATTTGTATGGACCTCCGCCTGTCTAGATGTCAATCCTCTCATCAATGTAGCCACAACCCTCTTTTGCTTAGAGATATTTATCACTTGTAATACATCCATTCCTCTTCATTCCTTAGTGGTTGTAGTGCTAATGGGGATAGCTAGTATGGGTTGATTTCATGGAGGAGATGGCCTAGTAGCCACAGTAATCCCTTGTGATGTCAACTCCTCCTTGGGTGCGGAGGATCCTGGCTCAACAAGTTTCACCTCCATGAATCTTCTCTTATGAATGAGAAGGTCATCATACTCCAAATCCTGTCTTTCTTTCCTTTTTCCTTTCTTATCCCAGGTGATGGCCATTCTCTTAGCCTTTAATTCAGCTAGCTTCTTATCAACCCACCTTTTGGTGATGGTCATGACATTCATTGTTATTTATCAATGGATGTATCTTTAGGTAAGCTCCAATCTGGGAGAGATAGAGCTTCTTTATATACTTGCTTCTCTTCATACTCAAGATCCATGAAATCTATTTTATCATCTGATTTTAGCTAAGGGGGAACCTGTAGGAAGCCCAATGTCCTGACTTGATTAGGGGTCAACCATTGGTATCCTCTTTTCTTTACCTCTTCATCATCAATACAATCAACTCAAAAGTCTTCTAGGTGTGTCACATGCTATAGATTTTTGTTTACCCACCTTTCCATTCTGTGGTATGTATCATAGTATCTAGCCGAATGAAACAATTACAAATGTAACATATGTAGCTCAACTTCTGACTTCTTGACATTGTCAATTGTTCCACAGACATACCCGTTGATCTCCATGGGAAATCTGACATTCCCCTTCTTATTCTTTGTTAGATAAGCTTCATAAGATGGGATAATCTACCTTATCACATCTAGTAGCACTATCCTGTCGGTGGGATACTGTGGTAGCATGAATAGATTTCCCTCAAAACCGTCCATCCTAATATATGTATAAGTGGGGAGCTAGATAAACCATGCCCCATTGCATTGTATTAACTCCCGGGCTTCTTTGGAAAGTCTTTTCGCCCTACCACCTTCCATCAATCTAACTAGATGAATGATAAAACAATCATTTACAACCTTGTAGTGTTGAATAGATTATTTCCTTTCCAATTGTGGGTAATGCTCCCACACTGTTTGATCTGTAGGTTGTGGCCCCAACCTTCCAAAGGTGTTGAGTCTGGTAGGTCATTATTTGAAAGCACATGCATATACTACGTAGGATGTCATACAGAACATCCTTTTCTTATTTTACCATGCCACCATGGCCTCATGCAGAGAGTTGCTAATAAGTTTGGCCCATTTGGCTACCACGTTCTTATCCTTGACCAACCGAATTAGCCCAAACATCCAAGGCTCAAACATTCCAACATCCATTTTACCTACCATCTTGCTTAGCAGGACAATCATAAATTATACCTATGGACAAAATTCATATTTGTATAGGTGTTTCAACATCTTAGCCACAACCTTGGCCTTGTTGGTGGGGTCCCTCTAACATGCAAATATTATCTTCTTGCAATCACTGATGTTGTTGGTGTATTCTACCTTCAATGCGGCTAGATCTATCTCAAACATGTCCCGGACCATGGGTAATTTGAACGACTCTATAATCCCCCTCACAAAGAGGTCAGTGTATACCTGCCCTTGGCTCTTTACTCTCCTATTTTTTGTGTTATACTTGTTGGCACATTCCATGACCAACTCTAGGGCATTTGCAGTGGATGGGAATCTGGCGGCATTGAACATCCCTGTTGATACCACGTTCTATAGTATGTGATTACCATATCATGATAGGACCTGTGCCTTGAAGGCATCCAAATTTATGTTCCCATAGTGTGTATCATAGGCATGGCCGAATTCAGCACATATGTCAATAGGGACGAGGAACAAATCCCGCTTGAACTTTGTGTCCCATAGGTCTATTTGCTTTTGAGCCATTTGTACCTTGTGGAACACATATATCCATAGTAAGTTCAAGAGTTTAGAAAGTAAATGGGTGAATTAGCTTAAATTTCACTATGTAGTTTTAGGCTCCCTATAATTCACATATGAATATGAATTCACTTAAGGAGTTACCTTCATAACAAAATTTTACCCCTAGACCATGTGAAAACAAACATACTGTAACAGTAAAATGGTAGATAGGGTTTGTCATAAACATACCTATAAATTAAGATATCAACCTTAAAGTGGATATGGGTATGGATACCACTAGACTATGCACACCACCTTCATTCTCTATAATGTCATTCTCTAGTTGCTGTGAAATCATCTTAATCACCTATAATTCACTTTTTACCTCTTTTATCTCTCTCTAATTTTAGTTCAAATACTTTGGTAATTAACAATAAAAGATGAATTTTACTTTATCCTTAAAGTATTTAACGATTACAGCATATTAATTGCCCATCTTGTAGTTAGGTGAGGTTTTATCGTCTAGGTGCGGGAGAACTCAACAGTTGCCAAAAATCATGTGTTTGAATTTAAAATGCCAATGGTGCTTAGGCATATCATTTAATGTAGGCTGAGATATAGACACACATATTTGAATTTTGAATATCTTTTTTGAAATGTCCATACAAAAATGTTCATATGACTTTGACTAGACGAGATGGTGAATATCTTGGCTCAAAATGTCCAAGTGATGTCACCAAAAGCCCTAGTCAAAGGTCATTGACCAAGGAAATAATTAAGCATCAGGATCTAACTCACCCTTGAAAATATGAATATACGGAATATCCATTACAAAATGTCCCTGTAGGAGAGATCCCATTGAAAAGTCAATGGTGGGACACGTGGAGCGAAATCCTTACTTTGGATATGGACCTGGATATTTGAAATTTAGAGGATATAGATAATTAGTAATCAATAATATCTAGTCGAAAATATCCTGTTTGAAAAGTCAATGGTTTGAATATCTGAGACATTGGTTCTTTAGTGATGCAAGATATGGGTATGGATATTTGGATACAAATATTTGAAACTTAATATCCATGTCGATATATCCTGTTTGAAATATCCATACATTGGAAATCCACTAACAGGAATAAATTTGATGAGCATCATAGGGATATGGATTTTTGACATGGATATGGATATTTGGCGATCGATAATATCCATGTTGAAAAAATCCATCCACTTGACAGTTTCATGATTTGCAATGATAATCTTGACAATTTGGAGGGACATGGATATGGATATTTTGAAAGAGGTTATGTCCACCCAGTCAGGATGATTATTGATTCAACATGGTTTAATGATTATTTTGGGTCAGGTTATATGGTTTACACACTTGAGGGTTAATATAAAGGTTTGGACCATCAATAGAACTGGACCGGATATTGAAAATGGATAGGATATTGCAGTCATAATATCCATATCCCTTTGACTAGGATATCTAGTTGACCAAAACTTTAAACAAGTGTAACTTGTTCATTTTGATGAATTTCAACATGATGTAAAAGGCAAAGTTGCTTAGAATTTGATTATCTATCCATTCATCACCTTTATAGGGGAATATGATCCACTTGAATTTTGACCATGGATTAGGACATGACATTTTATCACAGCGCCCAAAGGGAAAACACAAGCAAAGCAAAATAAAAAGTTGGATCCATGTTTTGCTAAGGCAAAATGGAGCATGTTGTGAGACCACACATCACTACTTAACCACACAAACATCACTCAAAATTCCAAGCAACCAAAAGTTGCATCCCATTCAAGGGAATCACAAACACCATGCGGATGAAGGGGGTAAATCATCAAACACAATAACAATAGAAATGTCACATAGAAAATAGAATATTTTTTTATTGATTTGGACAACTTATTACATTACAGAAGCTCAATTATAATAAGAGGAATCAATCCTCCATAGGCTGCAACACACTATAGCTACACATCACCAGGCTTTGGAATCTTCTACCTTCTATAACCCCAAATCAGCTAGGGTTTCTACACTTTCCCCTTTAGGACTACTACCACCCAGGGTTCCCAAAATAGTCATAAATAGTACTTTTTGGCAGCCTCCAGCTAAATTTTGAAATTTCCAACTCACTCCAAAAGTAGGTCAACTTCTGGGAAGCATAACTTTTGATCTGGGTGTTCGATTGACGAACTGTTTTAAGCATCGAAAAGATCGCGATGTGAACTATCATGCCAAAAATTTGTTAATAGATTTATGTCAAATTTTTGGGACATTATGGGATGTTTTAGTGCCTCATATCTTGTTTTAGAAATTTTTAGGGGCTTTTCAGAAAATAAAAAACTTTAATATCTTTCAGCTCATAAATGATCTTTGCCTGATTCCTTCGCTAAAGGTCTTATATTTCAGTTATGAATATTTCTGTAACTTTTTACTTCAAACTGTGCCCAAATGCAAACTTTCTTGAAATGGTAGTTAAACTTTCCAAAACTGGTAGTTTGCTATTTTTAGCAGTTTGGAAAAACTGAAAGTCCTACACCATTATTCAAGAGATTATGGAACCAAAAACACTAATTATGGAAAGAAATGAAAACAAATGCAATGATTTTGAATTAACTTCTTTTTGGGTGATGCAAGATTGCCCTTACACCACTGGATGCTCCTGCATCAGACACCTAGGGTAATTTGAGAAGTGACCCTATCACGTCTCAGATGTTTGTTTGAGGAAAACCCAAATGGTCAACCTTTGCCTCAGATAGCCAAGAAGAATCTTCAACAGACCTTCCTTTCCATTTCACCAGATATTCTTCATATTGCCTATTTTGAGTACTTCTTCCCACATAGCTATCCAAGATCTCTTCTATCTCCTCCGTTGAAGTAGATGCCTGAATACTCCATTGTTCTTCTGTTCGTACAACCTTTGTGCCACCTTCATGATATTCTGTTAAATCAGCAATGTTGACCATAGGGGAGATATTGATCCCACTCGATAGCTCTACATCATATGCATTTCCTGAATCATGCTTTGTCAGGATTCTGCACGGTCCAAATTTCTTCATTTTTAACTTATTGTATGTTCGAATTGGGAACCTTTCTTTTCTCAAGTGAACCATGGCTTCATCTCCTACCTAGAACTCCTTATATCTCCCCTTCTGATCTATCTTAGCCTTGTACTGAATATTCATCTTATTAATGTGCTTTCTCACCTCTTCATGCAAATTCTTTAGATATTCTGTAAAGTCTTTAGCTTCAGCACTTGTCTTTTCTCCTTTGTCCATCTTCCTTAACTCAGAAGCATGCCTTGGGCTATTGCCATAAATAATCTAGAATGGTGATTTATCAATACTCCCATTGACAGAATTGTTGTAAGCAAATTCTACCTGTGGTAAAATCAAATCCCATCCCTTGGGTTTATCTCCTACTAAGCATCGTAGCAGGTTACCCAAACTTCTATTCACCACTTCCAACTGTCCATCAGTCCGTGGATGGTGTGCAGAACTGAACTTCAAATCTATCTTCAACTTCTTCCACAATGTCCTCCAAAAATAACCAACAAACTTGGTATCTTGATCTGAAACTATGCTCTTTGGTATACCGTGTAATCTCACCACCTCTCTGAAAAATAATTCTGCAATATGAATAGCATCATTAGTCTTCTTGCAAGAAATGAAATGTGCCATCTTTGAGAATCCATCCACCACCACAAAAATGGAATCATGCCCTCTCTGTGTCCTTGGTAAACCAAGAAAAAAATCCATACTAATATCATTCCATGGCTTCTTTGATACAGGTAGTGGCTGATATAGATCTGTATTCTGACTTGCTCCTTTTTCCATCTAACATACTCTGCAACTTTGCACAAATTCCCTCACATCTTGTTGCAACTGTGGCCAATAATAATTTTCACCAACAATAGAAATGGTCTTATCTTGACCAAAGTGTCCGGCCAATCCTCCACTATGCTTCTCCTTAATCAAGTTCTCTCTCATGGAACTACTCGCAATGCACAACTGACTTCCTTTAAACAACATGCCATCTTGGATTATGAAATCCAACCATTTTGTCCTGTCCAAAGTAACAAGTTCCAAACAAGCTTTCCAAGGCTCTACAAAATCTGGATCTTCTGGATACAAACTTTTGAGCTCATTGAACCCAACAACCTCTATCTTCATTTCTATCAACAAATTTTGCCTTCTGCTTAAGGCATCTGCAACTCTGTTGGACTTCCCACTCCTATGCTTCAAAACAAAAGTATAACTCTGCAAAAACTCAACCCATTTTAAGTGCCTTTGATTTAACTTTCCTTGACTATTAAGATACTGCAAAGCCTGATGATCAGTATATAAAACAAACTCTTTTGGAAACAAATAATGTCTCCATTTCTTCAAAGGCTTAACTATTGCATAAAATTCTTGATCATAAAAAAAATACTTTTTCTTGGCATCATTAAGCTTCTCACTAAAATAGGTAATGGAATTACCTTCTTGACTTGAAACAGCTCCTATAATACTACCACTAGCATCACAATCTACCTAAAATACCCTATTGAAATCTAGAAGTGCCAAAATAGGTTGCTCTGTGACTTTTTACTTCAATGTATCAAAGCTTTTGTCTGCTCCTTTAGTCCATCTAAACTCTTTCCTATCCCCTCTCATTGTCTTAGTTAGGGGTGCACAAATTCTACTAAAATTCCTGATAAACTTTCTTTAAAAACTTGCCAAACCATGAAAAGATCTTACCTCTGTAGCACTCCTCAGTGTAGGCCATTCAATGATAGCCCTTACTTTTTCCAAGTCCATCCTAAGACCTTCCTCTGAGTCAACAAATCCTAGGTATACCAACTCCTTTGCAAAACTATATTTCTTCAAATTAATCAACAACTTCTCCTCCCTCAGCTTCTCTAGAACTCTTCTGATATGTATTAGATGCTCATCCCAAGTCTTACTAAAAATCAAAATATCATCCAAATAAACAATAACAAAACTTCCCAAAAATTCTTTTGGTACCTCGTTCATGAGCAGCATGAATGTGCTTGGTCCGTTGGTTAGCCCAAATGGCATGACTAACCACTCATAAAAACCCTCCTTTGTCTTGAAGGCTATCTTCCATTCATCTCCTTCTCTGATTCAGATCTAGTGATACCCACTCTTTAGGTCAATATTCGTGAAGTACTTGGCTCCACTCAAACAATCCATTATGTCATCCATTCTTGGCAATGGAAACTTGTACTTGATCATGATCTTATTTATGGCTCGAGAATCTGTACACATTCTCCACTCTCCATCTTTCTTTAGTGCTAGTATCGTAGGTATCGCACATGGACTCAAGTTCTCCCTTATCAGTCTCTTCCTTAACAACTCATGAATTTGTCTGTTCAACTCTTCATTCTCTGCTGAAGTCATTCTATGGGCTGCCTTATTTGGCAAACTGGCTCCTAGTATCAAATCCATTTGATGACTTATCTTCCTCATTGGTGGTATTCCTTCTGGTACATTATCAGAGATAATGTCCTAAAATTCTTCCAACATATCTAAAACTTTTGCTGGTACATTTTCACATTTCTCTCGACTAATCTTAGGAATCAATGCAAAGCAATGATGCTTGTGCTTCATACCCTCCAAAAATTTCCTACCATCTACCAAGCAAATTCTGGCAGTACTACATACCTTTTCTTCCACCTCCTTCAAGGGCTTCAACTTGTGACGAACTCCATCCTTTGTTAGGGAATATGTGTTTGCACGACCATCATGGACAACGCTCCTATCATACTGCCACAACCTCCCCAATAGCATATGACATGCATCCATTGGTATGATATCACACAACACCTCATCATGGTAGTCTCCAATCTCGAACTTCACTAAACACTGCTCATTGACCAAAGGTCTGTGGTCCTTCTACAACCATGCAATCTAATATGGATGTGGATGCTTTCTTCTTGTCAACTTCAACTTGTCAACCATCTCCTCTGAAACAAGATTGTCAATACTTCCATTGTCAATAATAATATCACAACACTTACCTTCACATTTGCACATTGTATAGAATATACTCTTCCTTTGATTGGGTTCTTTCTCCTCATTCAACAAAGTTCTTCTGACAACTAGGGTTTCTCCCTTTTCAGCATCTTCAGAATGCTCAGACTACGCATCTTCATCTACATGTACAACTCATACATTACCCTTAGGTCTTCTATTTTTCCTTCCTTGATGTTGTGGACACTTGCATGCTCGATGTCCTTCTTCTCCACATTGGAAACAGGTTCCTTTGAAACTTGCTCTTCTGGGTCCTTGCCTAGGTCGGCCTCTTCCTCTTCCTCTTTGCTCACCATTGTTCAGGTCACGAGGGCGGTAGACATTATCCCCTCTCTAATTTCGACTGGTGCCAGCTTCTTCACTTTTCTTTTGATCTTCATTATGGCCTCCATAGGACCTTCCACCAGTCTTTCTACCTTGACCTCTTCCTCTTTTCTTGCTTTCAAATCTTTTGTTCAGCTTCTCTTCCACCTTCATGGAAAACTGGTATGCATCTTCTACGGTGGTCATTCTAACTAGGCTAAGCTCCTCTTGAATACTTGGCCTCAACCCATTAATGTAATAGGCTACCTTCTCCTTATTGGCCTCTGCATGGCCTGTCCTAATAGTAATCTTATAAAAATCTTCTGTATACTCCTTAATAGACTTGTTACCTTGCTTCAATCCTTGCAGTTTCTTCAGCAATTCCATCTCATAGTCCATAGGAATGAACCGCTTCTTCAGTTTCTCCACCATCTGATCCCATTTGGTGATCTTTTCTTTTCCTCTCGTATTTCTCTCTAACTAGACCTCCTTCCACCAAATATTGGCATGGATTTCAACTTTGTTTTTGCAAACTTGACCCAATCTGGGTCCTCCACATCTTCATACTCGAAATACTCCTCCATGTCATTGATCCAGTCAATAAGTTGTTCCAGATTCAAATCTCTAGAATATGTAGAAACTTCAATCCTGGGCCTCTTTCTGATCTTAGAAATGGCCGTCAACAACCTAACTTCTACAGGATCTCCTGCAGCTTCTTGTTCTTCCTCAGATAGTTCTTCTTCATCTTCATCCTCGCTTTCTTCTCTTGTTCTCGACTTAAACCCTCTTCGTAGCTCCTCTTGCAATGCATCAATTTGCCTTTGCAAGGCTCTTAAACCCTCTTCTATCAAAGCATTCCTCCTAATATAGTTTCTTCACGGAGGCATCTTGATCTCTACATCAAACCCACAACCTCAGGTCTTGGTGTAAACTGCCTCACGGTTGGCGATGTTTACACACTCAGGAACCCTTGCTCTGATACCACTTGATGAAGGGGACAAATCATAAAACACAACAAAAATAGAAATGGCACACAGAAAATAGAATATTTTTTTATTGATTTGGACAACTTATTACATTACAGAAGCTCAATTACAATCAGAGGAATCAATCCTCCATAGGCTGCAACACACTACAACTACACATCACCAGGCTCTAGAATCTTCTGTCTTCTATAATCCCAAATCAGCTAGGGTTTCTACACTTTCCCCCTTAACACTACTACTGCCCAGGGTTCCCAAAATAGTTATAAATAGTACTTTTTGTTGGCCTCCAGCTAAATTTTGAAATTTCCAACTCCCTCCAAAAGTAGGTCAACTTCCGGGAAGCATAACTTTTGATCTGGGTGTCCGATTGACGAACCGTTTTAAGCGCCAGAAAGCACGTGATGTGAACTATCACACTAGAAATTTGTTAACATATTTCTGTCAACTTTTTGGGACATTATGGGATGTTTTAGTGCCTCATATCTCATTTAAAAATTTTCAGGGGCTTTTCAGAAAACAAAAACTTTAATATCTTTCAGCTCACAAATGATCTTTGCTTGATTCCTTTGCCAAAGGTCTTATATTTTAGTTAAGAAGCTTTCTATAACTTTTCACTTCAAACCATGCCCAAATGCAAACTTTCTTGAAATGGCAGTTAAACTTTCCAAAATTGGTAGTTTGTTATTTTTAGCAGTTTGGAAAAACTGAAAGTCCTACATTATTATTCAAGAGATTATGGAACCAGAAATACTAATTATGGAAAGAAATGAAAACAAATGCAATGATTTTGAATTAACTTCTTTTTGGGTGATGTAAGATTTCCCTTACACCACTGGATGCTCCTGCATCACATGCAAAGACACATAGTCATACACTAATAAACATCCAGCAAACAAGATTAAGCTAGAACAAAATTAGGTTCACAAACTAAGATATCTAAACACATCAATCTCTCCAACAAGCAGAGGTTAACATTTCTCACCAAACAAGGATTCACCATGCATATGGATAATGCATTAATGTAACATTCGCATACAACACAAATCAAAACACAAGGGAGAATTAGGTTTGGGGTCAAGCACTTACCCAACGTTCCATTCACATGATGCTAAATTTCTCCATAACATTATGACAAGCATAATAAATGCACACATTAGAATAGGGGAATTAATGTTGAGATGAAATATTGGCCTCTTTTTATACTGTTTTTATATGTTTTAAGACCTTTTCTATATGGTTATGCAAAGACTTCACATACATTATCTCTATTTTATGTTGTTTCATATAGAATTTCCAAAGACTTTGACCCTATGCTGATAAATGAAATAATGTGGTTATATTATCAAATGGATGGTTTAAATAGTTGATATGCATGTAATATAGATAGGATTTCATAAGTTTATTATGAGAGGTTGTTTTGTATATATATGCTGGAATGATTAACCTTGTGCAGCCAGATAAAGAATCCAAGGAGGAGTAATTGCAACAGGATGTAGAATAGAGGAATCAATGAGAATGCAGTCCAAGTGCCAGACATAGCAATCGGTGGAGACAAACATGGTCATCATGGGAGAATAAATGCAGGGGAGAAAGAAGACTCATTCTAGAAGTCTCACTGAAGTTTATGAATTTTATTTATGAGCTGTTATGGTTAGAATTTCTATTTGGATAGGACTCTATTTCCTTTGTTCCAGTTAATAAGTTGATCTCAAAACAATATCTTGATGTTCAGGGATGAATTGATGATCATAGTTAGTTAGAAGGTTGCATAAGACTCTCCCATCTTTATATAAGTTACGGGATGAGTTCGTTGATTAAGTTGGTTGTTGTGTTTTACTTTCCATATAGCCATTACTTTGTTATAGTTATCAGTTATTCCAGACATGTTCTGATTTTGAATAAAATCTGAAGAAGATTTTGTCTTTGATATGATTTGAATTCAATTGTATGTTATGGGATGTGTAAAGATCTGAAGTAGATTTAATCTCCAGAAAAAGTGAGATAGTTCCCTGAGCTGGCCACTCAAGGTACTAACTCTCACTTTGTGTATTCTCTTATTTATTTATGCATTTTTAGTTAAATTGTTTCATTCCATCTCATGTGCTATATTGTGAAGCTAGTAAGAAATCTTGATTGATATTTCCAATAATTGTGATTCATGAGCAAAGTGCATGTTTTTAATCCTCCAGAGGTTAGTGTTATCCTTTTCATCATTTCGAGTTGTTTAGATTAAAACTATAATTTTCTGTTGAATACAATTATCTTCAACTTCTACTAAGGGTACCTGTAGCAACTGGAAGTTTAGACTATTTTTGTTGTTTTCCATTTTTGTTTATTGTTTTACATTCCTGTGCATTCTAGTAAGTAGAACTGAACAAAATAAGAATTGTATAAGGTTAACTTAGAATAGAAATGAGTCTTGAAGGCATAGATAATGCAGTCATCATCAAAAGCTAATGCTCCTTGGTCGATAATTCAATATAGGAATACAATGATAGTGGACTGTTCAGTTAGGTTAAACCCTGAATTTTATTAAGTCTACAACACATTATTTTTCCTCTACATTTTTGGCGCCGTTGTCAGGGATGGTGCTATCTTCATAGTCTCATTTCTTAGGTTTCACATACTTTTATAGTTAAATCTTGATTTCTGTCTTAGATTGAATAAATTCATTTTTCAAGAAACACCAAGCATTCTACTAACACTATGCAGGGCGACTGAAACATAAAGCTCAATTTACTGTATGCGGAGGCAAAGAGATACTAGAGGTAGATTCCTCCCATCAAATTCTCATAATAACGAGGGCATAACTGATTTCAACAACTACACCATAGGAATTGCTAAAGGAGAGTTTCCTTTTACATCTTCATCAACACCCCTTACATCTCCATCAACTTCCTCTATTGCCACAGAGGGAACTTTCAGAACCATGGTAGTTGCAGTAGAGGATCCTCACAGACAAGCTACATTTGATTTCCCTATACCAGACCTAGCACGGGTAGGTACTCTGAAAAATATTCCTTCTGTGCTGCCTATTTTCTATGGTTTGGTGACTGAAGATCCTGACACTTTCCTGTTCGAGTCTGATGTTCTATATAGGAGTTATGATTATACCACTAATCCTTATAGACTCAAGTTGTTCCCTGCTACCCTAAAAGATGCTTCTTTAAGATGGTTTATGGGACTAGGGAAAGATGCCATTCTAGACTGGCATACCATGATGACAAAATTACTGGTGAAATACAAAGACTACTACAGAGGACATGATAGGAGGAAAGATGACATCTTTAGGATGTCATAGAAGGAGGATGAGCCATTAGAGGACTATGTTGAGAGATTCCAATTTGCGTTGAAGAAAAAACCTCAAAATAGGCTGTCTGAAGAATTATTGAAGCTGGTCTTTTTAAGAGGAGTCAATGATGATCGCATTGATACCCTAAATCTCATTGGAATAGGGGATATCTCCCAACTTCCCTTTGAGGATATTTGTACAGCTTGCAGGAACTACTCTATGACTTTTTCCAGAAAACCCAGAGGAGAAAGAGTAGCCATTGCAAGCAAGGCAACTAATGGAGTTTCTCGAGTGGAAATTAGTAACTTGCTAACCAATATGAAAGAGGATATCATTAGCCATATGGCTACACAGTTGGACACTCTTCACATCAAGAAGAAACAAGAAGAGGCAGATGCAATGCTCACTGAATATTGCCTTAGTTGTAGACAAAGGAAAGCCAATTACAAATGCAAGAGGGTGGCCAGTATCCAGCAAGAAAGGATTGAGAGATCAGAGTTACAACAATTTGAAGGAGAGGACGTGTAATTATTCTTCATTGCTCAAAGAAGGCCATGGCAACAAAGACAAGGTATGCCTCCTGATCCACTTAATTTTAATTCTCCCTTTCCTGCTGCAAATCAGAACTTCTCTGCTTGGAATGCTCAACAATGGCTTGGTAACCCAAATGCATGGCAAAACCCACAATGGCAAAATCCCCAATGGCCTACTCCACAAGTTGGTTGGAGCCAACAATAGCCTAACCCATGGCCACAACAAAATTTCCAAGGTCCCAACTATAAGACTCAGTGGCCTCCTTAGCAGCAACAATGGCAGCCTTAGTGGAACAAGGGCCAACAATGGCAGCAAAATGCACAATTCCAACAACCTATGATTCCATCTTAGCCACAATATCCATCCATAATGCCACCACCTTAAAATCCACCTCCTAGACCTACCCAAATCCCTGCCCAACCTGTACCTAACCCTAAAAATAAGCCTGTTCAGCAGGCTTATACTAACGAGGTGATGTAATATCCCACTTATGAGGTGGAAGTGAGTAATGTTCATCTGAGATTAGGGAAACAACTTGCAGCACCTTCATCTCCCCAAATTATTGAGCTTGAAGATGAAGAGCCCACTGAAGAGGCCCTGGACAAACAACCCTTGGAGCCTGAATCAAACCAAGGTGCCCAACCTACCTTGCAATAGAAATCTCCTCCTTTCCCTAAGTGTTTGGCCATGAAAAAGCAACCAGCTCAAGCTGATACTGTCCTTCTTAGCCAGCTAAAGGATATCAGCATCAAGATTTCCTTAATCTAAGCCATCAAATATATCCCCATCTATACTAAAACTATTAGGGATCTTTGCATAAAGAAGCTAGGAAGGAAGAGAATAGACCCCTAGATAGTGCATGTGTTAGGTAATCTTGCAGACATCATGTTGGGTAATATAACTATTCCAAAATATACAGACCCAGGAAGTCTAGTGGTGGATGTCAAGATCAATTGGACTCTGATTAAGAACACTTTGATATATTTAGATGCTACTATTAATGTCATGACCAAGGAAACAATGCATACACTCTAGTTGAACAATCTTAGGCCTACTCAGACAGTTCTGCAATTGGCTGATAGGTCTATAGTCAAACTTGAAGGGGTTATAGAAGATTTGGTTATTGCATTAGATTCTTGGGAATACCCTACTAATTTTATTGTTTTAGAGCCCAAAGCTAATCTTGCTGGCTATCCTCTTATACTAGGTTGACCATGGCTTGCCATTGCTAATGTATTTATAGGTTGTAGGTCTGGCAACATGATCATATCTAATGGGACAGTGACCAAGCAGTTGGTAAGAACTATCCAAACAACTAGAAGTCAGACCAGGAAGGATGTTGAATATTAATAATGCCTTAACTGATGAACAACAACACTCCTTGCATAGAATATTACATACACACTCAGCACCATTTTCTTGGGATTATAATGATATGAAAGGCATTAATCCTGCCTTGTGCATGCATAAGATATACATAGATGATGGTTACAAACCCATTAGATAGCAGTAAAGGCACATGAATCCAGCATTGAGGGAAATTGTTAAAATTGAGCTACATAAACTTTTGGATGTAGGCTTCATATACCCCATTTCAGATAGTGAATGGGTTTCACCATTGGTTATAGTCCCAAAGAAAGGAGGCAAGTGGAGGGTTTGTGTTGACTACAGAGAATTGAACACTGCTACTAGGAAAGATCACTTTCCATTGCCCTTCATTGACCAGGTTCTTGACTCTCTAGCAGGAAAGAAATATTTCTCTTTCCTTGATGGTTTAGTGGCTATAATCAGATTAAAATTGTTCTAGAAGATCAAGATAAGATAATGTTTACCTGCCCTTGGGGGACATATGCATACTCTGTCCTACCCTTTGGCTTGTCCAATGCTCTAGCTACATTTCAAAGAGTAGTTTCAAACATTTTCTTTGATTTTGCCCATGACAGTATGGAGATTTATATGGATGACTTCACCACATATGGTGACACATATAATGAATCCCTAAACAACTTGGAGAAGGTATTGAAAAGATGTACAGATCATAATATCTCTTTGAGTAATGAAAAGTGTTTTCTTATGATGACACAAGGAATAGTTTTGTGGAAGTTTATCTCAAGTGCTAGAATACAAGTAGATCCAAAGAAAATTGAAGTTATTTCCACCCTACCTATTCCATAGAAGCAGAAAGATGTTAGGAGTTTCCTAGGACATGTAGGTTATTATAGAAGGTTCATTCAAGATTTTAGCAAAATTACTGCACCTTTATTTACTCTGTTAACAAAGGACAGTGAATTTGAGTGGACACTAGATTGTCAGACTTTTTTTAAAATGCTAAAAACCTCCTGGACACAAGCCCTTGTACTTAGAGGACCAAACTGGACCTTACCTTTTCACATCCATACTGATGCATCAGATTTTGCCATTGGTGCTGTTTTAGGCCAACAAGAAGGAACCAAGGAATATGCTATTTACTATGTCAGTAAGAATCTGCAAGGAGCTAAATTGAATTATATAGTGACAAAGAAAGAGATGTTAGTAGTTGTTTATGCCACCAATAAGTTCAAGCACTACATAACTGGTTACAAGGTTTTCATCCATATAGATCATGCAGCCATCAGATACTTGATGAATAAACCCATAGTAGGTGGCAGACTTGTAAGGTGGTTATTGTTGTTGCAAGAGTTTGATATTACAATTGTTGACAAACCAGGCAAAGCCAATGTTGTTGCTGATTTTCTGTCCAAACTACCTACACAGTCTTCAGATGGCGTGGTTGATGATTCTTTTCCTAATGAGCATTTATTTTCTCTCACTGCACACACTCCATGGTATGCAGATATAGCCAATTATTTGGTTATAGGGTAGATTCTAGGATATTTCTCTCCAAGGGAGAAGAGGCAGCTAGTGCATAAATGTTTCTCTTACTCTTGGATTTCTGGAATTCTATTCTACACTGGACCAGATAATATTATGCAAAGATGGATCAGGGAGGATGAAGTATTTGATGTAATCAAGGCTTGTCATGATGAGCCATGTGGAGACATTTTGTAGCTAAACAAACAACCTTTAAGATCCTAACAACAGGTTATTACTAGCCAACGCTTCACAAAGATGCTGTCAAGTACACTAGGAGCTATGATAAATGCCAGTGAATGGGGAGGCCTACTAGAAGTGATGAGATGCTTTTGCAACCACAAATCTCACTGGCTCCTTTTGACAAGTGGGGTTTGGATTTTGTGGGACCTATATCTCCTTCATCAAACAACAAAGAATATATCCTGGTATGTACAAACTACTTAACTAAATGGGTTGAAGTGAAAGCTTTACAGTTTGCCAGAGATGGCAATGTGGCCAAATTCTTGTATAAAGACATCTTCACTAGGTATGGTGTCCCAAGAGAAATAGTAAATGACTGGGACCATAGTTTACATCTGATTTAATAACTAAATTGGTTGTAGAATACTAGATCAAGCATAAGAAATCCACACCATACCATCCTCAAGCTAATGGTAAGGTAGAAGTTACTAATAGAGAAATTGAGAACATCCTGACCAAGACAGTGCAGCTTCATTGAAGAGATTAGGTTTCTAGACTCCCTAAAGCTGTTTGGGCATATAGAACAATTTGGAAGACAACTACAGGGTTTACACCTTATGAGCTAGTCTATGGCAAGACTGTAGTCCTGCCTATTGAATTTGAACACAAAACCCTGAGGACAACAATGGACCTAGGAATGGATTTGATCACTACACAACAAGAAAGGCTACAACATTTGAATGCCTTGGATGAAATGAGATTGATGCCATTCATCATACATAGGTCATACATAAGCAAAGGGAAAAATGGCATGATAAGTATATCAAAACAAAGGAATTCACTGCAGGAGACTAGGCACTACTTTATGATTCAAGGTATAAGGACTTCAAGGGCAAGCTTCAGTCACGTTGGTTAGGCCCATATGAGATCAAGTAAGTTTTTCCTAATGGTGCAGTTCAACTGCACCCTATTGATGAAGTTCGGTTTTCACTGTTGGTCAATGGGCATAGGCTCAAATTGTACAAAAAGCCACTTCAGAGAGATAACTTTCTGGTATCTCTAGCTGCTTAGTATGCTCCTCTTGACACTCCTACTGATGATCCTGATGTTGATGCTGTGACACCTGAAGATGTACATTCAGATGCTGATACACCAAAACTGTCCAGTGATGTGGATGTTGAGTTGCAATACTCAACCCCTGTTGCTAAAAATTAAATTTCTTTGTTTTTCTCACATGCACACACTACATAATTTCCATGGTTACAACAAGTTATTTCCACTGGGACCTATTTTTCACTTATTCAGTTGGGACCTAACTTAGCTGGGACCTGTTATATTATGTTTACATTTAAACAGTTAGGACCTATGCTGCAGGCACCTATATCAACATCTCTATACTGCTCTGTTCCATTACTTGGTGTACACTACCTCAATTCTCCCACCTATTCCATATACCCATATTCCTTTCAAATTGATCCATTCATATTATTCCAAGTGTTAGTTCACCTTTATGAGTTGGTACTTTCATCCGCCATCTTGCACTCTTCCATTATCACTCTGTAACCGTACAACCAACTTACCATTTGCCGCATGTATATTCTATCACCTCACCAGTGTTGTTCACAACTTCCAAGGTATGTAATTATTTCATTTTGCTATATATGCACAATCCACAACTTTCAATTAATGCACTTAGATTTCTTTTTTATATTCATGATTACTCATAGTTTATTTCATGCATGCGATGTATATTGCCACCATTTCTTTTAATCACTACTTCTCCTTCCGTATTATCTGTCATATGAAGTGCGTTCACTTCATAATTAAGTTTGGGTGAGGGGTTTCTTTTCAAATGATTGTCATTTAATCATTGTTGCCTTTACATTTTTGCCTTTGAAAACCTTGTTTAAAACCATGCCTTTTGAGAAAACTAGACAAATACTTTGCGCTATGAACTTACTCTGTCAAATAATGAATTAATACCATAAGGAGTTATGGAGTTATAATGGAGAAGTAGGAAAGAGGCAAGTTGAAAGACTGGTTTTTTAGGGTGGCGAGCTGAAGTAGTAGAAATTAAGCAACAAAAGTTGGCATTGTGCAGAAAGTTGACACTGTAGAGTTGTAATTCATAGTAGTAATGGGAGGAGAGGTAATCAGAAGGGAACCCTTGGCACACAAGGAAATATTGGAGGATGTGCTGGTTCTTCCACTCTTTACGAGAGTAGGTTGGCTTGATTACTTCCTCAAATTGATAGAATATGACGATGATATGGTAAAAGAATTTACACTTACTTTGCAGTATGATGAAGCAATGGTTAGAGGGTTGATAGTAGATGCTTCTGAGCTTGCAATTGCTCAAGTTTTAGGGTTGACTAGAACAGGGTCTGAGTATCCTGTCATGGTTGCAGCTGCAGCCAGGGAGGAGTTTTGTTAAAGAGGTGAACACCTAGACTCTACCAAACAAGGTACCAAACGATTATCTCTTCCATATTTTTGGGGGAAATGTTCTTTCTATATTATCAAATATATTACTTGTGATGGTAGATATAATATGCTGTATACTACACATCTTAAACTACTCAACCATTTGAGACATGAGAAACTTGTCAATGTTCCCAATTATTTGTATAGTATGCTAAGAAGGATGTCTTCAGAGTATCAGAGGCAACAAGAAGACAACTCTTTCTCACCATTGTTTAATAGCTTTGTTAGTATAAAGGAGTTTAAGGATTCAGTACCCATAGATTGAGTGGGAAGCCTTTAAACAATGTGTAGACATCTCAACACTCTTAGAAGAACCAGAGCTAGAAGAAGACATTCCACAGGAAATTGAACCCCCTGTTGAGATTGAGCAGGAAGAAACACAACCTGAGAACCCTCCAGAGTTTAGGCTTGTATCAATTGAAGAGCCCTCAACCTCTACTCCTAAAACAAAAAGAACCACTTCCTCAACATCTAGGAAGAAAACAAAGAGTAAGAAGGAGAACAACATGAAGAGGAAAAAGGTAGAAAAACATGAGACAATTACTCCTAGGTGATCAGGGAGGTTAAGGAAGCAAGGTGTTAAAGAGAAAGTTGTTGAGCACCAAAGAGAAGAAGACAAAAATAAAGGCCAACAAGATACTAATCCAACTCCTCTAAATCTAGTTTTAGATAGAGGAGAAAACCCTCTTGAGGATGCTTCTACTGACACCTGTGCAAATGATAATATGTTTTCTAGAAAACAAAGGTACATTTCTTCTTCTAATTCTAAATCAAAAGATTCATTTATTGCCAGAAAAATGGGAAAACATGTGCCAGATGACTTTGCTAAGGAAATTTTTGATGCCCCTGAAAAAGGGAATGATGAAAAATTTGAAGGTGAAAAGGAATTGATAGAAGACAGAGATATTAGGAAGGAATTGCAGGAAGCCCTAGATAGAATAAGGCAACTTGATGAATAGGTAAGGGGTTATGAAGAAAGAGATAGAGAAAAAGAAAAGAGGATTCTGGAGTTGGAGGAGAAAATCCAAACTTATGACCACGGTTCTAATTTAGATTTGTTGGCATAGTTGGCTAAAAATAAAATAATGATTGAGGAAGAAGCAATACTTACTCTCCAACCTCCTGTGGTAAAAACCCCAAAGTACCATACCACATTATCCTTGGGCTTTGAACTAATGAAATTGACTGATGAAAATAGGCAAGAGAAGGAAAATTGGGAAAAAGAGAAGCATAACCTCAATGAATTTGTTGCAGAAAAGGATTTGAAGATTAAATAGTTAGAGAAAAAGTTGACAGAGGTTATTGAAAGAGCCAAGAAGATTATGGGATGTAGACCTCCATCAAGGGTGTATGCATTGTTTTTGAAAGAAAAATTTCTCAGTTTTCAGTTTAACAGATTTATCAATGATCAACCCAACTTGCATTCAAGGTTTATCTTTTGTAATTAGTGCAAAGAGATTAGCCTAGAAGAACAAGAATAGTTGTGTGAGTATTACCTGCACAATTATATGATGGATGAAGATACACAATGGAATCCCTGAATTTATGTTGGAGACTTACAGGTCAAAGCATTAATGTCATATTTCAAAAATGAACAACTTAGAGGGTTATTGATGGACCAATATGAAGAGCAAGAAAATAAAGTACCATTGCAACTAAGGAAGGAAGCCTTGGAGCCTAAAATCATCTTGACCCAATGGTTAACATTACTATCTCATAAAGGACCAGGTAAGGTGATCACGGATTTAAGACTTAGGGACTATAGAAGAATACATAGGATGATAGTGTCTATCATCCAAAATTGTCAAAGGTATGTGTAGAGCAGATGGGATAGTTTAACTCCAGAGATACAAAGAAAGGAACCCCATTCTATCCACAACTTCATGAATATGCTTGAGAGATTGCACAGGTATATCCAGATATCAGAGTAGAAGGGAGTATCATGGTTACCTCTAACTTATCAGCCTCCTATCTTTCTTTATCCAGTGCCACATTAGATAGGAGGGAAAAGTGAGCAGTGTAGACATGCTGAGCTAATCAGGATGGAGAGACTTGCATACTCTAATGGGTTCTACCTCAAGCAAGGAAAAGGAGTTAGAGAGGATACATACCTCAGAGAGATTACTTTGCATTATACCCTTCTGCCATAAATGTCTAGTTCTTTAATTTTGCTTAGGGACAAGTAAAAGTTTAAGTTGGGAGGAATGTTGGGATGAAATATTGGCCTCTTTTTATACTGTTTTCATATGTTTTAAGACCTTTTCTATATGGTTCTGTAAAGACTTCATAGACATTATCTCTATTTTATGTTGTTTCATATAGAATTTCCAAAGACTTTGACCCTATGTTGATAAATGAAATAAGGTGGTTATATGATCAAATGGACAATTTAAATTGTTGATATACATGTAATATAGAAAAGATTTCATAAGTTTATTATGAGAGGTTGTTTTGTATATATATGCTGGAATGATTAACCCTGTACAACCAGATAAAGAATCCACGGAGGAGTAATTACAACAGGATGTAGAATAGAGGAATCAATGAAAATGTAGTCCAAGTGCTAGACATAGCAATTGGTGGAGACAAACGTGGTCATCATGGAAGAATAAATGCAGGGGAGAAAGAAGACTCATTCTAGAAGTCTCACCGAAGTTTATGAATTTTATTTATGAGTTGTTATGGTTAGAATTTCTGTTTGGATAGGACTCTATTTCCTTTGTTCCAATTAATAAGTTGATCTCAAAACAATATTCTGATGTTCAAGGATGAATTGATTCATAGTTAGTTAGAAACTTGCATAAGACTCTCCCATCTTTATATAAGTTAGGGGATGAGTTCGTTGATTAAGTTGGTTTTTATATTTTACTTTCCATATAGCCGTTACTTTGTTACAGTTATCAATTATTCCAGACATGTTCTGATTTTGAATAAAATCTGAAGAAGATTTTATCTTTGATATGATTTGAATTCAACTATATGTTATGGGATGTGTGAAGATCTGAAGTAGATTTAATCTCTAGAAAAAGTGAGATAGTTCCCTGAGCTAGCCACTCAAGGTACTAACTCTCACTTTGTGTATTCTCTTATTTATTTATGCATTTTTATTGAAATTGTTTCATTCCATCTCATGTGCTATATTGTGAAGCTAATAAGAAATCTTGATTGATATTTCCAATAATTGTGATTCATGAGCAAAGTGCATGTTTTTAATCCTTCGGAGGTTAGTGTTAGCCTTTTCATCATTTTGAGTTGTTTAGATTAAAACTGTAATTTTCTGTTGAATATAGTTATCTCCAGCTTCTGCTGAGGGTACCTGTAGCTATTGGAAGTTTAGACTATTTTTGTTGTTTTCCATTTCTGTTTACTATTTTACATTCTTGTGCATTGTAGTAAGTAGAACTAAACAAAATAAGAATTGTATAAGGTTAACTTAGAATAGAAATGAATTTTGAAGGCATAGATAATGTAGACATCATCAAAAGCTTACGCTCCTTGGTCAATAATTCAATATAGGAATACAATGATAGTGGACTGTTCAGTTAGGTTAAACCCTAAATTTTATTTAAGTCTACAACACATTAGTTTTCCTCTACAATTAACACAACTCAGAAACACAAGATACAGGGTTTGCTACTTCACCCATGATTTGAACACCTAAAACATCATAAGGACTATGCAAATAACCTTTTTCACAACCCATTTTCTCTTTAACTCTTCAAATAATGCAATGCAATAATTACACCCAGGTTTCCACATGAATCCTAGGGAAGAATGAAATTTGGGGACATAAGTCATTACCCAAATGACCTATTCTAGCAATGCAATGCAACACTATCTTTCTTACAACCACATAGTTAATCCACACACAGGGATATGCTCTCAAGAAGACAATGCAATATGCATTTCAAGAAAGCATTTCCAATCACCATACAGAGGCAATTAATAAACAAATATGATAAGCATTATGAGGATATGCTACTCTTGCAACAAAAATACACACAAGGTGCACAATGCAAGGTTTATTTAAACTAGCATTACCACAACAATATTCTTCACACATCATACATATGATCAAAACATCATCTCTTTCACATACAAATGCATAAGTCTTAAAAGAGTGAACTAGGTTCAATCACACTCAAGAACATGGTATTTCCTTTCACATAAAGGTTCTCATAACTCCACTATCAAAAGTGGTCACACAAGCACGAACATGACCCTATAAAGGTCACTCAAACACACTCATACAAGGAAGACATATCGAAAGAAAAAACATGCTACTCATAGTATGCAAACACATAAGGACCCCACACATGCTCAAACAAGCTGAGTAGAACACACACCCAGAGCTCCTGATGCTACAACATGGCTCTAGTACCAAATGTAATGCCCCAAGATTTCACCCAAGGCATTAGTTGGACAAACACCAAACCAACAAATTTTTCATGTTTGCAAGTGTGACATTTATAGTTGCATTGCACTCATGCACACACAAGGCCTCACAATAAGGAAAAAAATACTAAAAGAGACATCACCATTGCACAATACAAGGTGGCATAAGTGGAAGACTTCACCCATTGTGTGACAACTCACCATGATGACCAAGTGAGAGGTGGAGCTCACTCCATGATGAGGATCAGATAAACATCCATGACCTTGCTCCCTTGTGAACACATGGAGTCAGATGAGGGTGACATCCACCTCAGTCCATTCTATACACAATACATCCCAAACACAAGGGTAATGATCACCCACAGGATGGTCCAACTAGGAAGTATGAGTCCTCAACCAACTAGACTAGTCACTATACGAACTTGTACAAAGGCACGCTTCACAAAGAAAATGAAGGAATAATCCAAGAGTGCATATCACATCATGGAAATGACACCATGGATACACTTAGGTGGTTAAATGAGCACCTTATGACAACAAACTTCACAAAAGGGTTGAACAGGTAAAACAAGACAAAAGCGATACAAAAGGCTTTGCATGTTCGACACCAACATCGACACATGCTAAAAGAAAAGATAGGATCCTCACCACCTATGTGGGATGAATACAATCCAACACAAACATATCCATAAACATCAAATAGAACATCAAATAACTAAGTCTAAACATGCTAACATAGCCAGATTCTAGAACATGTTAAATCTATCAAAACATGCCGGTGATTAGGATTAAGGTGCCATCAACCTTGTAAATCCTATGTAATTAATTACTCCTAATATTGTTTGTAAATCACCCATAAGGGATGAAAGGTTTCACCAGAAGAGGTCTTGTTTCAGTTACATGTTTATATCTGGTCCTCAAAGCCCATTTGTCCGTGACGGGGGGTCGCAAGGGGGTTCCCCCCTAAAAGGGGTCCGGAGGGGTCATCCCCCCAGCGAGGGGTTTGGAGGCCGCACACCTCGATGGGGGTTTGGGGGAAGCACCCTCGAAACCAAATTTTATTTATATTTTATCATCGTGAATCTGGACCATTCATCATTAGGTCATAGATCTGATAGTCGATATTTTGTCAGTTATCTTTCCCTAGAAGGCAACCCCTATTTATAAGGATATTTGTACTACATTTTTATCAGATTAGAGAGTAATAGGCACCGCTGGATTGAAAACTGAATAAATAGAGGAAGTGTATGTATTGTAATTTCATATTTGAAGATAATACAACTTGGAGCCTCTTTTCTTGGTGGAGTTTTTTACCCGAAAGGGTTTTCTCCATGTTACATACTATGTTATGTGTTTAGTTCTTAATGCATGTTATTTTTGTGTAATGGGTTTTAATTTCTGTTGCAATCTCCATTGATTCTAGATTATTTAGAGGATAATGAGGTTTGAATTAGATTTTTGTTGTGTGGTTTTCACCTTCATTTCTAACATTTGGTATTAGAGATTGACCAGTTTTGATTCTTCGGTGGTAGTGTGAAGGTTTTTTAGCTGTAGTGGGAGATTTGGTTGTTGTTTGTTTGTAGATATTGTGTAGATATCATGGCTTCATCCATTGTTTCTTCTACCTCTTGGTTGGACATCAAAAAGTTCAATGGCATGGGGTATGAATTGTGGAAGTTGAAAATGGAGGATTTGCTAGAAGAAAGAAACCAGTGGCTGGTTGTTACGAAAGAGAAGAAACCCGATGATGTTGCTCCTAATGAGTAGGAAAGATTGGATAAAAAGGCACAAGGTACAATCTGGTTGTGTCTTGTAGATTCTATTTTGCTGAATGTTGCGAGTGAGAAGTCCGCACATAGCTTGTGGAAGAGTCTGGGTGAGATCTACCAAGTGAAGAGTATGGTAAATAAACTTTATTTAAAGTGTAAGTTATTTTCCATGAAAATGAAAGAGGGTGAATCAGTTACAGAGCATTTGAATTCATTTAAATTGTTATTAAGTCAACTAGCATCTGTAGATGTGGAGGCGAATGAGGAAAATAAATGCATATTACTTCTCTATTCTTTGCCTAAGTCATGGGAGAATCTTATTTTGGCTATTATTGCTAACCTCACAGATTCAAAGTTGGATGCTCTTGTTTCAGTTCTGTTGTCCCATGAATTGAGGAAGAAAAGTTTGGATAGTTTAGGGGATGCTCTTAGTGTTAGGGGAAGGTCTATTGAAAGAGGACCAAAAGGAGATCAGAAAGGGGCTAAGGACAAGTCCAAGGGTCGATCTAAGACTCCTAGGAAGAAGAACAGAGTTAAGTGTTGGAACTGCGGTAAAAGGGGACATGTGAAGGAGTGTAGAAACCCAAAGAAATAGTGGGAGAGTGCTTCGGATAAGTCCTCGAATGTAGGTGAAGATGTTTTACTTTCTGCATGTAATGTTGTTTCTAATGATCACTGGCTGGTTAACTTAGGATGCTTGTTTCATATGACCCCACATAAGGAATGGTTTTCCACATACGAATAGTATGATGGAGGTGATATATACCTTGGGGACAACTCTAGATATCTGATAGTTGGGAAAGACAAGGTATTGTTTTGTTTCAGTGATGGGAGGATTAAAATCTTCCCTAGTGTTTTGCATGTTCTTGGATTATCTAGAAATCTGATTTCAGTTTCAAAGTTGAATGATTTGGGAATGCATGTAATATTTGACAAGCATGGCTGCAAATTGGTGAGAGGAAACCTGGTGGTAGCGAAGGGGAAGAGATTGGGAAACTCGTTTAAGTTTGAAGCCACTATAGTTTGTAATGCCTCTTATGTATCTAAGGCTAGTACTAAAAATACATGTATGTTGTGGCACCGTAGATTGGGCCACACTAGTAATAATGTTTTGAAAACTATCAAGAATAAAAATTTGTTGGATGGTTTCTCATATTTTGATGAGCACTTTGATTTCTATGAGCATTGCGTGTTTGGGAAACAAAACATAAAATCATTTCCTTTAGGAAGCAATAGAGCAAAAGAGAAGTTAGAAATTATTCATATAGATGTGTTTGGACCTGTGGAGAATGATTCTATCAGAAAATCTTGTTATTTTGTCACCTTCATTAATGATGTATCCAAATTTACATGGATTTATTTTATGAAACACAAATATGAAGTTTTCACTAAGTTTATGGATTTTGAAGTCTTAGTTGAAAACCAATCAAGATTGAAGATAAAAATATTAAGATCTGATAATGGAGGGGAATATTGCTCTAAGAAATTTGATGAGTTTTGCAAGCATGCATGTATTATAAGATAAAAGACAACTCCGTATACACCACAACAGAATGGTGTTGCAGAAAGGATGAATCGAATAATCATGGAAAGAGCCAGAAGTATGCTGAGTGATGCACATTTGGATAAATGCTTTTGGATAGAGGCCGTGTGTACTACTTGCTACTTGATTAACAGATCTCCTTGTAAGGCTCTTGATTCAACACCTTATGAAATATGGACAGGTAAGAAACCTTTTGTTTCACATTTAAGGGTTTTTGGTTGTGAGGCTTTTGTTCATGTGCCTAAGGAAAAGCAATCTAAATTGGATCTAAAAGCTAAAAAGTGTACATTCATTGGATATGGTGATAATGTCAAAGGTTATAAGCTTTGGAATCCACTAACCTGTAAGATTATCTATTTTAGAAATGTTATTTTCAGGGAATTTAGAGCTATTTCTGAACCTGAGTAGCCAAAAGAAAAAGTAGAAAAGGTAAAGAGAGTGCACTTTGATTTAGAGAAGCAAGATGCACCTCAGAAAGAACACAATGATGAATTGGGGGGTGAAGAATAAGAAGAAGATTTGAGTAGTTTTGATGAAGATGAATCTGTTGTTATAAAATAAGTTGGTGCAGATGATCATGCAGAAGAACAAGCTGAGACTCTTACTCCACCCTTGAGGAGATCCACAAGACAACGGAATCTAGTTGATAGCTATAGCCCACCAGATTTCCATTGTATATTTGCTTTATTGAGTATTGACAATGAGCCTAGATCCTATAGGGAAGCTATTATTGTAGTTGATAGCGAGTCTTGGAAGTTAGCCATGCAAGAGGAGATGATGGATTTAGACTTTTGTAACACTTGGGATCTTGTTCATTTTCCCAAAGGAAGAAAGGCCATAGGTTGTAAGTGGGTCTTCAAGAAGAAGTTTGGAGCAGATGGTTCATTAGAGAAGTACAAGGCTAGACTGGTAGCCAAGGGCTACTCACAGAGAGAGGGATTTGATTTTGGTGAAATTTTCTCTCCTATTGCTAAATTGACTTCTATTAGATTTCTTTTATCCATTGCTACAGCTTATGATTGGGAGATTGAGCAAATGGATGTTAAGGCTACATTCTTACATGGAGATCTTGAAGAAGAAATTTACATGCAACAACCTACAGGTTTTGAGGTAAAAGGGAAAGAACATTGGATTTGCAGATTGAAGAGGTCTCTTTATGGTCTGAAACAGTCCCCTAGAATGTGGTATCAAAAGTTTGATTCATTTGTATTGAAATTGGGTTTTGTTAGGAGTGAAGAGGATCATTGTGTGTACATTCACTGTATTGATGATTCTATACTGATCATTGCATTGTATGTTGATGACATGTTAGTTTTCAACAATACTAAGGGTATCATCAGTGAGCTTAAAGCCCAACTTTTAGGTGCATTTGATATGAAGGATCTTGGAGCTGCCAGGTATATTCTGGGTATGAAGATCAGGATGGATAGAGGTAATAGAAAGATTTGGTTGTCGCAAAGTCAGTATGTGAATACCATTTTACAGAGATTCAGTATGCAGGACTGTAACCCAGTTAGAGCTCCTTTACCATTGATACTAAGCTTTCATTAGATATGTGTCCAAAGAATGAGGATGATTTTAAAGATATGTCTAATGTGCCATATGCTAGTGTTGTAGGGAGTTTGATGTATGCAATGGCTTGCACTAGGCAAGATATTGCGCAAGCAGTGGGAGTTTTGAGAAGATTTATGTCTAACCCTAGAAGATAGCATTGGAATTATGTGAAGAGGGTACTTAAGTATCTTGTAGGTACTCCTGATTATTGTTTGCTTTGTTTTGGTACTGATAGTGCTGATAAATCATTGGATATACAGGGTCTTGTTGATGCAGATTGGGTAGGTGACTTGGATAGTAGAAGGTCCACTCGTGGCTATGTGTTTGCTCTGTTTGGAGGAGCAGTGAGTTGGATGAGTAAGAGGTAGGCCATAGTTGCTTTGTCCACCATAGAAGTAGACTATATGGCTGATAATCATGTCTCTAAGGAGGCAATTTGGTTGAGGAGACTATGTACAGGTATTGGATTTGATTACAGGATCATTTAGATTGGTTGTGATAGCCAAAGTGCTATTTGTTTAGCCAAGAATCCTATGTATCATGCTCAGACTAAGAATTTTGATGTACAGTATCACTTTGTTCAAGAAATGGTTGCAAATGGACATATAGAGTTGAAGAAGGTAGACACTTAGGAGAATGTTGCAGATGCTTTGACCAAGCCTATGAGCACATAGAAATTTGTTTGGTGTAGAGAGGCCATGGGCCTTGCTTCTAGTGCCTGATTATTTTATGGTTTTCCTATGGGTATTTACAATGTATGATGTCATGTGGGAGAATGTTTGGATTAAGATGCCATCAACCTTGTAAATCCTATGTAATTAATTACTCCTAATATTATGATATTTTATTTCAGGGTTTAACTGCGTAGTTTTTGAGTCAAACACATGACCCATATTACATGAGTAGTGGTTCACATGAACCCATCTCTCATGTTAATGAATGGTCCACTTAGCACTCATTGCATCTAGGTGATGCACACAGGGGTGAAGCATCGGGACTGTGTTATGTGTTCAATTCTTAGTGCATGTTATTTCTGTGTAATGGGTTTTAATTTCTGTTGCAATCTCCATTGATTCTACACTATTTAGAGGATAATAAGGTTTGAATCAGATTTTTGTTGTGTGGTTTGCACCTTCATTTCTAACACAGATGTTCTCACAAACTGAGGCATGGAAAAATACAAGATGATATCCAATAATTACAATATTCGAAGGGCTTCATCCTAAACATAGATGAATCTTAGCCAACATCAAAAATCAACTCAAAACATTAATTACATCTTATTACAAGGGTCTCAAAAGACCTACATTATAAAGGTTACAATAATCAATAATGATAATATACAAGTGCTTAAACCACCCAAAAACCAACATGCTCACCAAGGTGCAATGAGACACGATGCACAACATAATCAACTTGCAAGAAGATAAGGAAACCTTTCAACACCTTAAGATTATCATGAAGGACCAATGGGGAAATGTTGCTCGTCTTCCAACTAAATTGCCATCATCAAGCGCAATAGCTATCTACGCAACTCTAGGCAACCCCCAAGCTAAGAAGAAGGTGATCATGGCAAACCCGCTATCATCATCTCACTCAATCCAGGGTATACATAGCAACATATGGCATACATGCCAATCAATGCACACAAAACACATGGCACAACTGCTAATACAATGCATATAAAAAACACATGGTACAACTACCATTCAATTGCATTCAAGTAACATATGGCACACTTGCCAAAGCATAATAAAATGACATTACAACATTCAAGCATAAGGGAAATAAGCACACCTTCAATGCATGCCAATCGAGGCATAAAATCATAGTCCAACATAGACACATATAAGCATGAATCGGGCATTACAATGCACATGCAATCACATGGTAAACATCACACATCGAGTCAAACTTTGATGGTGGAAGAAGGAAGAGAGAACTTGGTAGTTAAGACAAGGAGTTTCAAACAAGGGAAATACTCACCTCGCGGCAGAACATGAGAGCATAACCTCCTGATAGTAACCAGACACTACACCAAAGATTGCTCTTTACACCCAAACCCAAGCAAGTTGGACACTTCACCAGAACATGCAGTTTGGTGTAGATGATCTCATTATTAAATTTTATTACCCAATGTGTTCAAATGTTATTCTTGATTAAAACTTCCATTCGCTAAATTCCAATGACCTCTTTGGGCCATGGTGCATGATGGAAGCCACTCATTTCCTACCCCTAGACCTCTTCCTAAACACCCATAGCACCAATTTGACCAATTAGGCATGGCATGGATTTCAAGGTGACAAAATTCCAATATTTGACAAAACACAACATAGTCTCAAAAGATGCAAAATCACATTTTAATTGGGAGACAAATCATCCCACAAACTAAAATATCAAGGAAATGCATACAAAGCAATTTTTGGGTTTTTAAAAATGGAGAAATAAGTGTCATGGATTTCAATGCACCAAAATGTCCCAAAACACGACATAGTCTCACAAGATACATAATCACATAATATGAAGGAGTCAACTCATCTCTCAAAATAAATCATAAAGGAAATGCATAGAATTTAGTTTTCATGTTTTCTAAAAATGCAAAATAACTATAAGGCCCTAAAAACTCCATTGAAGCTCTCTTTGACACCTTGACCAAAGTTTGACCAATTTTCTAACTTTTGTTTTTCAATAGCTATGGATGATTTGACAACTACCCATCATAGATAACATGCCCAACAACCAATATATGCAATAAAAACGTATTGGGGATTTCCAGGGAAATTTTGCTAGGGTTATGTATGTATTTCTATGTTTCCAAAATAGAAAATACATGAAATAAATAAATAACCAGCTGAAATAATTTTTCTAAGTTTCCTACAACTAAGAAAAGCCATCTTCAACCATTCTAGATGGTGTGGCATGAAGTAAATAGAATAAAACAATTTAAATGAGAAGATTGGAGAAACTTACCTTCCAATACAAGCAAAATCCAAGGAAAAGAATGAGGTTGAATATCAATTTCAATCCACACACAACAAGCAAACACCAAGCTCCCGAATCCAATCCAAACTCCAAGAAATTCCAAGCAAAACTCCCTTCCAAGCAATCAGATATCCATTTTTCAAGCAAGAGGGTTTCAAACAAAGGAGAGCAAATTTTGGAGAGAAAAAGAATAATGCAAAATACATGTCTTTTTTCCTTTTATGCCTCCAAAGACACTATTCCTTTTTGAGAATAAAATAATCCTTTAAGTGATTTAATCAATCAATTCAGAATTATAGAATTTGCACAATTAAACTATTTAGTTCATTAATTCCAAACAATAAATAATTACAATATTTCATTTGAAATCACATAAGCATTTAATCAAAATGCATGAATATTTCAATTTTCCTTGAAAATACCCAAATAATTCATTAAGAATAATAGGGAAATAGTTAGTCAAACAAACTCAACTATTCTAAATAGGTTATTGCCATTTAACTTAATCTCATTCTGAAAAGTACAAACACGCTATACTAGGCATTCAGTTTTCTCATTTAATGCAATTTCTACCTTTTTACAGGAAAATATCAAATTTCAAAATTAAACTAAAATCACTCAAATTTGTTCCACAAGCATATAATGATGCAAAAAACATTTTCTCTAAAGAAGAAATAGCAATTTCCAAATTAAAATCATTAATTAAATCTGAAAACACGGAAAACATGTTTTTCAAACCATTTTAAAATAAAGTGCAAGAATGCTAAGGAAACACATGCAAATGATTCCAAACACACATCACGGGTTTCCACAACACAAGGATAAGGGCGAGGTAGCTTAGTGTCCCATGTCAACCTTCTCCACATTTCCCACATTAGTTAACACCTATAATTACTTGCACACTCAAGTCAACCATCGTGAATACTTGCTCCTCATATAATAGTCGAAGCAACACAATCCACTCCAATGTGGTATAATCACACATGATATAAAATAATCACATCCACTATAATCATCTATGACAAAGATGATCCATGAACATGGTGCATAAACTGAAACATTTTACAATGCAGGAATATTGTGACAATCACAACTATAACAAATATGGTGAAAATAGTGAAGCTGAAGCATTGAAATAATCTAACATGCACAATCACAATGTATGCATCTCATAATGCATAGTTGGAAACCAAATAACAAAGCATAACCCCTTTGGAAACACCTTGATGGTCATGTAGAATACCCCTCAGACCCCATCGATGGCACCATAGACCTCATCGACAAGTTTGGTGCAATGGATGAAAGCATAATAATCACATAATACACTGATAAACACTTAGAACAACATATAACACATGAATCAAAAAGCACACCATGAACAAACTAGGCTGGGCATTACAGTGTACATGTCCCTACAAGATAGAGGCAAAATCAATAATAAAAGAATGTTGTAATAAAGCACCTTTAGCACAACACAAACCCTAGTGGGATGACTCAATATTGCCACAAGGATGAAGATGACGAAAGGAGCTTCCCTTAGAACCTGCATTAAATGTTATAAATCTACAATAGAGAGCCTCACATAAATCTACATAACATTCACAATAGAGATTTGATCACTTGAATATCATTTGAAGTCCTAATGTTTCTTAACCTTTTTCACCTAGTTTAAATGAGAGGAATAAATTTGTTTATATATGCATAACAACTTATTTTCAGGAAAACCTTTCGAGTGGAGCCAACAAAGTGTAACACATGGAGTAACAAGGATGACATCCAAGGCCACTTGGACTTTTCTTTTTGTAAATATCAAGGACACTAGCGCTTGGGTGCTAGTGTCAATGTATTTGAGGTCTTTTTAGGGCCTGAACTAAGAGGATAACACCTAGAACTAGTCTCTACTTTAGAATCCAATCTTCTTTCAACAAGAGTCTGCATATCAGTCTACAATGGTGCTAAATCTAGTGTAAATCATCAACGTCAACAATTTATGACATAACACTCATAACCGCACTCATAAGACTTCTTCTTTGTTCTTCCCTGAACTACAAATAATTAAATTATTTCTTATGAGTAAATAATGATTGAATTTTTGTTTCATGCTCCCCAAGTATAAGGCTATTTATGAGAAACTATGTTTTTAATCTTTTTTGCAATCTTTCCAAACTAGACTCTAGTTACACTATTTTGTACCAGTAGACTTCTAGTTTCTCTGCTAGGTGTTACAATATAATGACTATTTTGGGTTATATGTTTTGTGTGAAGTCATAATCACTTTATAGCTGGATGTTTGATATCATGCTAAATGTTATTTTCTATTGAGGATTGAGCTTCTAACTATTGGTTTTTTGTATGTAGGGTGACTTTGTAAGCAGAGTGAATTTATCCACAAGCATTCTCCTTTATTTGTTTTAAAATAAAAATGCTACTATACCTATAAAGGTATTTCAAAAGTAAAAGTAAAATGTTATTAAATTAATACTACAATGGCTATCCTTATTTGACTAAATTGACTCAGAAAGAAAACTTTTTTTGTTGTTCTAAAATAGTTCATGGACTCATATGAATTGGCCCATTTTCTACATTCATACATAAGTGTTTTGGATGGTATTGTACATCATATCTACTATCCAAAAGAGTTTATTTTCTAACTAGAAATATAGTGACTGGTTTAACTTCTATTCTAAGGAAATGAATTCATTAAACACATATATTTATCCAAATATGTGTATATGTATTAACAATATACATATACACATATACGAGTAAATATATACTTATTTTTTCCTAATAAAAATAGTCAATGCTCAAGGAAATTATTTACCCAGTTAAGTTGTCTCTAAATCATATTTGTCTAAAATATTTATACTTTCAAAAATAGTTTTGGAGAAACAATGAATCGACCCAATGTTGGGTGTTCCTCAAATGCCAAATTGATTCAAATAGAAGTTGCTTACTAACTGAAACTAAAAACCTCTACTTGTGATTGACGCTAGGGCATAGTTTAGAGAAATGCTACTAAAAACATTCTTCTTTATGCATAAAATCGGACCAGTAATGACCATGATACAAGCACATACCTGGCCACAATTTTACTCCAATCCTTAGCTAGAAATCTCACTTCTTCCTTATATGCCCTACCTCCTACTCTTTTCCTTCCTTTTTATTCTTTTTCCCCTACAAAAAATAGTGTCTAAACTGAATGCATTCTCCTCTTTTCTCCCCCAGTTCAACATCCTCATATTTCTCCTCTTTTGCCAACACATTGAATGCAAATTCCTCTATTATTTCCCTCTCTAGTTTTTTGGAGATTACTGAGAAAATGAGGGTAAGAGTGGCAGCCATTTTGGGCCAACACACTGATTTTTTAATTTCCCACTTTCTCAACTAAAATACCTTATAAAAATTACCACACCTTGCTCTCCTTTATTTCTTTCTTTGAAAACAAAAGAACAAGCATAATAAATTTTATTATTAATATGTCTAATATTGTTATACCTCAACAATACTTATACATCAATCAACAAGATAAAAGTAAAATGACTCCTTCGACAATTATGCAAGAGAGAGAGAGATTGACCTTTAAACTGACACCAAGACCACTTAAGGATTAGTGTTATTCTAGGGTGACAGTAGGGTAACTTGACACTAATGATAAGGAAATCATAATACTTAAGAAGTTGATAACCTATTAACTCATTATGGCATAGTGCAACCAAACCCTTATGACTAACCAAAAAAAGATGTAATGTTCAAACTAGTGGTGTGTGCGTAACAAGTTCTCAACTCATGATACAAAATATTGATTCTTCTTGATCTACAATCCTCTCCCTGATGATACTCTCCATCCTCAAGCAGGAGGGGGAATGAACTTTAACATGCATTCAACTCATTTCAATAACAAGGTAGTTAGTCTGACATAATATATCGATAAATCACAAATAATAATATCTATAAAACATTAATAACATTAATGAATAAATTTTAGCAACACAATAATAATGAAACTTTATAATACTTTAACCTTTCTAAAATGTCATCCAAACATGTTTCTAGAAGGAGGTTAATATTAAATTTATCACATATAATTGTCAAGCAACATATATTTAAATTTTTACGATCACAATAATATTAAATTTATCAAAACATCTTTTTTCTCAAATCAAGCTATTGATATTTATAAAATAAAGTAGCCCAAATATTATCAAACATTATCCAGTTATTAAATATTCAAACAAATATTCAAGAAAAAACATTGAAATTAGTTCAAACATACAAGAATTTAAAAAATGGGGTGTGCCATTGATCCTCCCATCTTTGGATACAGAGAAAATGCACTATTAGATAGTCCAAAATTGTACATATAGTTAAATCAATAATCTTGTGTGAGTCATAGTAAGCTCATAGATCCTAGAGTTTGAACCTACACTTTGATACCACATGTAATGATCCCCCTCATTTAAAACTACTAAACACATTTAATACATTAAGCAAAAGTAAGAATTTATTTGATAAAAATCTGGATTATTCTCATAAAAATAACTTTTTTATACAATAACTAAACCATTAAGATTCAAAAACTAATTATAAATATGCTTTACATTTAATAATTCCCATTGAAAAGCACAACTCATTCTTA
The DNA here is from genome assembly GCA_027924645.1 of Cunninghamia lanceolata. Taxonomy (NCBI): domain Eukaryota; kingdom Viridiplantae; phylum Streptophyta; class Pinopsida; order Cupressales; family Cupressaceae; genus Cunninghamia; species Cunninghamia lanceolata. Next base: position 9,201,349 of record BSBN01000726.1, read on the forward strand.
GAAAAGATACATTATAATACAAATCGGTAATAATACTACTATCCACACATGGTGCATACAAGAGAGAATTATTCACACTATAGATTAATTCAAATTATACAATGTAGTAAGACCAATGGTCTTAATCATGATCTTGAATACAACCATATGGTCTATATATCAACTATAAGAAGGGAGAGCATCACCTGAGTGCTTTACCCCCAACTATAGACTAGGTGATCCCCCACTCATCTCCCTTTTGAGAGTGGCCCAACCCTTCAACGAGTGTGGAAGATAGTGACATCTATAGAAATACCATAACCAGTCTATAAACCAAGTGTATAATAAATATAATCACTATTACATGCATTCATCCATGCAAACTTTAGATACCCTCTAACTACCTATGACTTCTGACTACCATGTAATCCTAAAAGCAAAAAATTGATAATGCATGCAACTATAACATCACTTTGGCCAAATAATTTAATTATAAGCATATTTTGAACATGCAAAATTATGAGTCATTTATTCAAAACACTACTATCTCTTTATTGATTCATTAATTAATCATAAAGTAAATTTAAAACATAAGGTATAATTCAAAATACAAGATTCCATAATACTATAAATATTTCCCATACTCCCAACATACCCTACTTTTGAGTGAAAAATAATAGTAAATCATTTATAATACTACTTACTTGCTATTTTACACATGTGAGTTTATTTATTTCATTAATATAATGGTTGTATAGTACTATATAGGGCTACCCACGAAGGTTTATATGCACCTAAATTAGAAATATTTGAAAGGGAAAAGAGAACCTAACATGCACCTTATAGCATCCTATATTTTACTTAAACATATCTTCAATAAATTGATGCAAGCACATACTACTATGCCCTTAGAGAGGAAACAAACATAGTTTATTTTCCCATCTCATTAACCCTTAGAGGAAAGATAATGTAGCTTACAGATCTAAGAAAAATTTGTGAGTTTATTTATTTCATTAATATAATGGTTGTATAGTACTATATAGGGCTACCCACGAAGGTTTATATGCACCTAATTTAGAAATATTTGAAAGGGAAAAGAGAACCTAACATGCACCTTATAGCATCCTATATTTTACTTAAACATATCTTCAATAAATTGATGCAAGCACATACTACTATGCCCTTAAAGAGGAAACAAACATAGTTTATTTTCCCATCTCATTAACCCTTAGAGGAAAGATAATGTAGCTTACACATCTAAGAAAAATTTAGTAGCATAATGACATGTAAATTAACACTTTAAGAACATGAAAGAAGAAGAATAGAATAAAGATAGATAGAAGAGAAGAGACACCAATATACGTGGGGAAAACCCTTTCAGGTAAAAAACCCCAAACTCCAAAGCATCGAATCAATGTATTATTCTCCAACAACAAACATGTTACAATACACTAGCAGGCTCAAAGCCTTAACATGGAGATTTACATCTTGCTCCTCTGGAGGAAAAACTGATAGCATAACCCTATATAAAACTCTCCTCACTCAAACTTCTCCTCAAGCCTTCAATTTATATACCTCTCACAACTAAGAAACCATTATGTGGTTTTCAAAACCATGTGTAAAACCTCCCATGAGGTGTAGTGCCCAAAAAAAGTGAGATTCCAGTCTAAAATTAGGCTTTCACGTCCAAAATATTCTTCCCTATTTTTGACCCTTACAGTTGTCATAGAATCTATCATGATATTGCTAAAAATGGCCCTTCCATAATATACTACTAAGTGAGCATCTTTTGACAACTAATAAATCATTTTCAAGGCACCGACATGTGGCACAAGTACCAACTAAAAATTTAAATGCCCCTCATTATTGCTAGAGCGGAATAAAATAATAACCAATAGTGGGAAAATATTAAATGACAAATAAGAATTAATAATGGAAAATTTTGCAAGGTTGAGACACCTGATTTTCCAACATTCTCCCACTTATTGAATACCTTACAAGAGTCAGGGGATACACAACCAGTCTATGAAGAAGTAAGGTTACCATACTGCCTCAACTGAACTCCACTATGCTCATAAGCTTTACAAAAAAACCTGTAACATCTTCCAAGTGATCACCAACATGACAAAAAGATTAGAGTTCCAAAAACATGATGAAACACTAAATGTCACATAGACACACCAATGTATCTAACTTCAAACCCATTACCAAAACACAACTCTGAAGTCCAAACTTCCTTCAAAACAAGATCGAGCATGGATTCTCCAAAAACAGTTAGAACAACCACAACTAGTTTACATCCAACTAAAAATCCACCATTGATAGAACTTTTGCAGATGACATATCCAGCCCTTACTGCAGCTCTCATCCTTGTATAATCCACTGTCTTGCTCAAAGTTACCATCTCCCATGATAACAAACACACCAAAACCATTGATGTACAAAAAAATCTAAAGACCCTTGATATTGCAGTCCAATGTAAAATAATCTACCAAAGATATACATACATCGTAGGAATCACACTACATGAGCAATGCTAACCAAAGCAACACAAAGTCTACCAATCAGCACTTACATAAAAGTGTGGCTTATAATCAAATCATGTAATACAAAGAACAATCACAATGATCTGCAAACTGCAACCAACCTGCTGCAAAATAGAGCATACTTCCACAAATAATTTTCTACTTACTCTTTCACCTTTGATCTCCTCCACTTCTCCCAAGTCCTCCACATCTCAAATGATATACATTAAAAGAACACATATTGTTGAACCATTAAAAAAATAAAGTACAACAACAGTTGATGACCACAAACCTAGTGATCATAATAGATGAATAAGAACCTCTAGGAAGAAAAATGAGACCATAAATAGAAACTGCAAACCATATCATGTCCTTTTGCCAACACCACCAAGTGCTAAGTTGTGCCAAGTAAGATCTCCTTCACAAAACCCCAATTGAAAAGCCTTACCAACACCCAAACGTTCAATCTCATTAGATCAAACAAAACATATATATCTCATATAAAAAAAATGGATGTAAGCTTCTTTAACCAAGGAAGATCAAACTTAAAAGATTCATTCTACAAATAGGAATTCAGCCCAACAACATCTCCAAAACTTCTCATAAATCAAACCATATACCTAAGGAGATAACCATGCCAAGTACTCCTCAAATGAACCCTCCAGAACTAAAAACTATAACTCAAGATCCATATCCATGATAAATCAAAGCATTAAAAAAATGAATTTGAAATAACATGGGCAATACCTATCAGATTATTTTCTGCCGAGTGAACCGAGAGTGGGGAATGAGAATGATCCACTAAGATACACCAAGCCTCATAGACTCTCTCCAAGAACAATCTCCTCTCAAGTTCAAACATAAACTCCTCTCCATAACAAGTGAAGGCTCCTCAGTATTTTTCTACTAAAATTTCACCATTCCAACACAAGATCCCCACAACAAGAGATCTTTAGCATCACCTCAAGTCTATCTAGTATCCATGAGCATCCATCAACTAGTACATGCCATCTTCAAATGCATCCTGCAAAATCATGAAGCTTTAAGAGAATGATTAATACTCAAAACCAAATAGAACTTTACCAAACCACTGTCAAAGCTCCCACTACATGCCTGCAAAATCCAAGAACACACATGACATCATGATCTAACATCTCCTCCTAGGAGTTCACTACCTGCTCCAATGAACATATCTTGCCAAAGGGGCACCATCATGCTAAAACTCCAATCTTAGAAATAACAATCCATCATGGCACAATACCATCTCCAATCACATGAAGATAACTATCCTCTAACAATGGAACTCAATATGTCAAAATAATTTCACAGCATATAAGAATCATAATCCAAAAGTTTTACCATGACGCCTACAACCACTATGGAAGATCATCCATCACCAAGTGATAGATCCACATCACTGCCAAAGTTCCCACTGAAAATGTGATATCGAGCTTATCAAGGCATTATGATAACCATCCTCTCAATGAAGATAATCCATGGCTCTAACACAATCAAATACTTCACTTGAAACATCAACAGTACAAAAGAATAAAGTAGAATCAAGATCTCCAAGTCAAGGAGATAAAACCATTAGTGTGAAAAGATCACACTAAATTGTGTAACCAAGTTATCCCTAACATCATGATAATCATGCTACAAGTCCCAATAACCAACTATCCAGGCATGCTAATCATCCACCCTCTTATCCCAATGCAACATACCAATGTACAAATGACCACAGACAATGCCAACTAATAAAAGTCTGCATAAATACTGAATCAATCTTGTGGATATAAATAGTCCACATTTGAGTTATCCCACTGCAATCAGCCCACAAAATTGCATAACTCGTAGATCCCAAACATGAAACATGCAAACTCATCATCACATTAGTAACCTGCAAACTGAGATAACAAGAAGATAACATGTAGACCACAAGACTCAAACACCAAATCAACCACAGATCCGATTTGCCAAACAAGTCCACATATGAGTAACCATAGTCAAAGAACCCATCAAGAAAATACTATAGAAATGATGAGTGACTAATCACATACCAAACATCTCAACACTAAGAAAGCTACAAACCTCCTCACACCATGCACGAAGCGTACATGCAAACCTGCAACTATCTTACATCTAGAACACCCCCAAGGAATCATAATCTAAAAAATAGTTTATTCACAAATCTACAAAACCACAAGTTTTGATTAATCATGTAAAACCTATAAAACCACCATGTCACTAACATACATGCAAATTCATATCCGCTTATCATCTGGAAGACCCACAAGAATGTAAAATTACCATAACAACTATACCAGAATAATGGAATAACATATATAAGCATAACCATAGATTTTGAATGGAAAATCTATAAAACCCTTAGATCAAATCAATATGAAACTGAGACATGCAAGTACAACCAACCAAAAGGAAGAAGAGGTCTAGGAACTCCTAGCCCACTTGTAGGCCAACTCCACAACCACCATGTACAAGCATACAGAGGAGCTAGGTTGTTCCACAATCTTTCAGATCATCCAATGATCAACTCCACAACATACATGCATTCAAGGTTAACAAAATAATGCCTTCCAATGCCAAGGACTAAAACCAAGCACCCAACATAAGTACACCAAGCCATAGTCATGACAACCCAATTTTCTCCATGTGATCAAGGAGCCTAGAACAAACACCCAACATGAATACTTTGCTCCAAACGACCATAGAATAAAAGAATATAACCACTATGCACAAGGGTTATCACATACTATCAAACAGGAGCTCCAAATCAATATCATATTAAATCTAACCACATGATCAACTCCATAATACTCCTTCTCCATCCTTCAAATGCCTACTGTAACCTAAAAACAATATCAACTTGCAAGACTTCCACTCAAACAAGGCTTAATAATCAACCAATTCCTTTCTACAGATTACCTCAAGCTTTCCAAGCTAAGAAATCACAGCAAAAGAAACAACCAGAACCTTAAACACCATGGAACCAACACATGCAATCTCATGCAACCATGGAACCACCATAGCTTTGATACCAATTGAAAGGGAAAAGAGAACCCATCATGCACCTTATAGCATCCTATATTTTACTTAACAAATATTCAGTAACTTGATGCAAGCACATACTACTATGCCCTTAAAGTGGAAACATACATAGTTGATTTCCCATCTCATTAACCCTTAGAGGAAAGATAATGTAGCTTACAAATCTAATAAAATTTCAGCAGCATAACAACATGTAAATTAACACTATAAGAACATGAAAGAAGAAGAATAGAATAAAGATAGACAGAAGAGAAGAGACACCAATATACGTGGGGAAAACCCTTTCGGGTAAAAAACCCCACTCTCCAATGCATCGAACCAATGTATTAATCTGCAACAACAAACATGTTACAATACACTTGTAGGCTCAAAGCCTTAACATGGAGATTTACATCTTGCTCCTTTGGAGGAAAAACTGACAGCATAACCCTACATAAAACTCTCCTCACTCAAACTTCTCCTCAAGCCTTCAATTTATTGACCTCTCACAACCAAGAAACCATTATGTAGTTTTCAAAATCATGTGTAAAACCTCCCATGAGGTGTAGTGGCCAAAAAAGTGAGATTCTAGTCTAAAATTAGGCTCTCACGTCCAAAATATTCTCCCCTATTTTTGACCCTTATAGTTGTCATAGAATTTGTCATAATATTGCTAAAAATGGCCCTTCCATAATATAATACTAAGTGGGCATCTTTTGACAACTAATAAATCATTTTCAAGGCACCAATATGTGGCACAAGTGCCAACTAAAAATTCAAATGCCCCTCTTTTATGCTGGAGCAGAATAAAATAATAACCAACAGTGGGAAAATATTAAAAGATAAATAAGAATTAATAACGAAAATTTTTGCAAGGTTGAGACACCTAATTTTCCAACAATAGTATGATATCAAGCTATCATAATTTAGTTTATAGATGTATAAAGTACAATAGTCATATACAACATATTTTTATAGAGTTTACATTTAGACAAATTGTAATAGTCATTCTTAATGTTGTTCATACATAGTTTTACAAGTATACAAAACATGTAGTCAAATCTAATGCTACTCATAACTAGTTTTCTAAATACACTAAGTATATAATCAAGTGTAATGATGTTCATAGATAGTTAAATTTCTAGGTATTCTAAAGTATACAGTCAAATAAATTTTCACTTATTTTATCATATATAGAAGACACAAACTTTCTCACTTATTACCATGTACTGTTTACACAAATTTGACATGTAATACTCTATGATGTCTGCTTAATGGGATTTGAAACTCTAAGTACAACTATCAACATAAAAGTAGCTTAAATGAATTTAAACCTCTATGTGCCACCATGAATAAAATTGGTTTAAGTGAGTTTAATTATCTATACACAATTGTCCACTATGAAGACATGTAGTTGACTCATATAAGTATATAGGCATAAAATCCCTATCAATGTCTAAGTACCTGCATGTGTGTGTGTGTGTATATATATGTATATATGTATGTATATGTATATGTATACACATGTGTTAATAACTATTTTATGCAGAAAAATTAATTAGTTCACCTCTTTTATATATACTTAGGCCATTTAGGCATTTAGACAAACACTTGGCATGCAAACCCCTATTCAAAATTGTTTATAGATATAAGTATATTCTCCCCTAAAAAAATATACATATCTATACAAAATCGACTCATTGCTTATTTATAAAGTCTCATGAATATGGTAAACAAACACAAGTATGATGAAAGTTGTATAGAGTCTCAAATGTGCAATACTCAACACATCCATATATTGAAGAATATAATAGTAGACAAATATACCTACAACAATGCAACCAAAATCCATTCACATACCCATTCAGTAGTGGCTCCAAAAAATTCTATGTTACTTCATTAAAGACTCCCCACTTCTTCTAGCTATACATCACCCCTTTCCTTATTTTTTCTACTCCTAAAATAAATATCCCTCATTTCATTTTTCCTTTTCACATTATTCTAAATGAATAGAAACAAACCCCTACTTCCCAGGAAGCTATCGCGCCCTCATGGGCTTCTTGGTAGACCATTTCATTAAAAAAATTCAATAGAAAACCTAATAAACTACCTTCTATAAATTATGGCATATTATGGAAAAACTAAACCAAGAAGATAGTATTTGGGTCAACCTTACAAGCTATGAAAACCCTCAAACTTAGGTCTGCACTAAATTCCCATACACATTTTCTTATGTTTTTTCAAACCTAAAAATTCAAATGAAATATAATTTTCATAGTAGCTCAACCTTTAAGCATTGTCAATCTATTAGAGTATTAAAACTAAGGTTTGTAATTCCCTTTAGTGTAATAAAACTCAAATACCACAAGACACATAATACAACAATATAAAATTTCAACTCAAATAAATGAATGCAACAACCTCTTGAGATCCAAACATCATGCAAACACTTAAATACAAGCATGAAATCATGCCCAATGTTCACAATGACACTCATAAGTAGACTCCTACAATGCATATGAATGCATCAACATACAGTCAAATTACAAATTCATGCAAGTGTGTGGGTTCTTAAGACATATGTACAACTAATCCATTGTCATAATCTACCTCCCTCTCTTGGATGGTTCTCTCCTTCTATATATGAGGGAAAAATATTTAACCTACATCCACCTCATGCTAACTGGTAGTAGTTAGTCCATATCAACATTAGGCAACTATAATCACAAACCAAAAATGATAAATATAATATTAACTGCATAAAATTTATGATAATGACCAATCACATCATACTAATCATCAATCATTTAAAAATTATAAAAGGTATGAAAACATCATGAGAAATCAAACATCATTTCAAAAATTGAATAATTACATGAATATTCTGCATAATAAATGAAACAATAAAGTGCCATAATAATTTATTGGTCATAAATGTCATTGCATTTAATACATCACATAAAAACATAAAATACATGCACATTTAATCATTTATGTAAATATTAACAATCTATCCCCTAAGAGTAAGTGAAAATAGGATGTGCCAAAAATATATGTTCCACTAGATCTGTTAGGATTAGTCTCAAACTATTTCAACTACGAAGACTAACTATCTATCTTGACTTTCAACAATCTATCTTTGGATCAAGACATTGCCATATAACCAAATTATTCCAACCAAAGTAGCACACACCAAATGTTTGTTTGGTCTAAGATTCATCAACATGCCTATCATATTACAAGCTATAGAGAAATGGCCACCCAAATGGTCAACAAACTAGGTCATCTAGAGAAAAACTTACAAGAAGCTTAGGAGGCATGAGAAGGAATCGACATAGCATATCAAGTTGAAAGATATATGACACATCAAGTGTCATCAAAAAACATTTATGAATAAAGAACAAATGGGACCACTCAAACCCCAATGCAAAATAATTCACCATAAGGTGGAAAAACTCAAAGAATAGAGGAACCACACCCACAAACCTTATAGCAACCTTAGTCTAATAGACCAAGATGCTTGAGGTTGGAGGTATTGAGCAACCTTGCCAAGGAAAAAACTGAAAGACCAAGGTTGTGGGAAAATCCTTTTAACAAAGTTGAATCAAACCCAGGGAAACTCAATTAGCCCCTACTTAAATTTATTTACTCTTGAAACATTGGTAATGATGTTTTTACACCTCCTCAACAAAATAAAAACTATAACACACAACCAAGTGGCACTCATGGAATGCAAAAATATATGATGCCACCTACATACCAATAAATTAGCAATAAACAAGCCTATCCAGTCATACTTGGATACTAAACAAAATTTTAAAATCAAGATGGAGAACAAGTCTCACCCTTAGGGCTTATGTTTGAAGGCTCAATGTTCACTTCCCAAAATCTCTTCTTAGGAACTTATTTGGAATATTTAAACGAACCTTTAGACCTCAACATTTTCAATGTCTTGTTGCCATGTCCTCTCCTTGATTTTCTAAAATTCAAATGGGAGGGAGACCTAGTGTTAGCAGGGCACATAGCATAAAGAAGAGTTAATCAGAAGCTAGCATACACTATGCAGAGGTTGGAGCCGACAGGAAACACATCCCTATATACAATAGATATAGTATATATATATATATAGATATAGGATACGATGATAAGATAGAGGAGAATAGGAGTATGATATATGATAGATTCTAATGTAAAGAATGACATAGAAGTCATGATTGTAACTAATGAGGAAGAGACTTAGACCTGCCAGAGGATGGATAAATTATGTACATACTTGATTGTTATTGATATATAGATATGGATATCTGTCAGTACCATGTAATTCTATGTTGTCTTATTCTAATGTGTATGTGATGCTTTATTTTGTTATTATTTATGTTTCGTTGTCAATCTCTAGCTACTTTATCATGGTATAAAATGACTACAAAGACTTGACTGAGGACCAGATCTATGGACCGGTATCTCCTCTACATTTCTTGCTAACATTTGGTTCCATTGTCGGGACCCTAGAAGAAGGTAGTTAAAGATTGAAAGGGAAAAACATCCAAAGAAGTAGCGCAAAGTTTTAGAAAAGAGAGAAGGTGAGGTTGGAGGGGAAATTTTTCAAATTGCAGAGGAATTTAGGTCTCCTTAAGTTTCTACCTTTGTGAGAGGGGGTAGGAACTTAAGGGGATGATGAGTAGAAAGGGGGTAGGGTTTGCAAGGACCTTCCAAACGATGTGACTCTTCAAAAAAGGACTCCATGGGATATAAGAGGACTAATGGAACACCAATTCAAGAAAACCCATGGCAAAAAGGGAGAAGTGAAGGAAAAGAGAGATTGACGAAGAAATCAAAACCAGAATGGAGATAAGCAGGGAAGAGATATTGAAGCAAACTAAGGAACGACAAGAACATTACCATAGAAGGATGGAAAGGGTACAATATATGGAGAAAGGAAGGAAAATAGAAGTTGTAGAAGAAAGGAGCAAGAAGTTGTGGAGCATACCATGGAGGGTGCTACTAGAAGGGGAGAAGAAGACAAGCATATCATGCAGGATGCTACTAAGCACGCCAATGTGGGTGTTTCTGGAGAGAGGAGGTCAGGAGGAGAAGAGATAGAGGGTGTAATGGAGGATGTGGCAGAGCACACTACTGTGGGTTCTACCAAAGAATAATGCAGAAGGGAAAGAGAAGAAATATGCGAATTAGGGTTTATGTCGTAGACTGTTGGAAAGTATGAATTAACACTAAATTTTTGAATATGGATGAGGAATATATAGAGGAGCTAATTTTGCAAAGCATAAAAGAAATAAGTGGAGGAAAAGATGTAGTAAATATTGAGAGGAGTTGGGAGGGCTTTGGAAGCTTATTCCAATCATCCTTGGATGCCAACATAATGTCATTCACAAATGGAAGAGTATCCCCTATTTTGAAGAGACACTATAAAGAGAAATAACCCCTGGACCATGAGTCACCTTGAGTGCCATATAAATTCAAGAGAATTTTAGTGGAGAAGGAGATATTCAAGTAAACAAAGAAGCAAAAAGAATAGCAGAGATCCAGAGAAATTTCATAGAGGTTTTAGGAGAGGAGCACTTTAATATTTGGCTACAAAGAGACAAGGGAAGAGAAGGAAAGTGAATTGATAGAAGACAACCTAACCAGAGGAGAAGATCAGAAGAAACCCATCATAGAGTACCAGAGACCTTATGAAGAGCAACCATGGATATTCCAATCAAGCTACCAATCTTTGAGAAGGACACTACTGAAGTAGTCAAACACATTTTTGTGTTGGAGTCTATTTGAAACTGGAATGGAGTAACAAGAGATGAAATCAAGTTTTTTGACTTCAAAGGCACCTTACAGAATGAATCATTGAAGTATTATAGGAAGACATGTTCAAATAGTGACAAGGACTAGGATGAGATCAAAAAGCTATTTTTGGAGAATTTTAGAGTTCCAAATGTTTTGACAAAAGGGATAAGTAAGATGAGAGATTTGATGTAGTTGGATAAGGAATCAATAAAAGAATTTGATAGAAGATTCATGGAAACAACTAGGAAGTTAGAGGAACCAATGACTGAGCAGCAAAAGATATAATGGTTTATTTCCAAAATAAGCCCTAAAATAAGGTTATCCCTAGATGGAAGAATATTTGAGACATATGAAGAAGCAGTGACACTAGCCTACAAGATAGAGTCTCAATCTTGGCACAGCCAAGATAAGATGAAGGAAAACTTAGAACTAGAGAAGCTAAAATTAGAATTGGAGTAGTTGAAGCTGAGGCAAGAGATCTTGGATAAGCAGGAGGAGAATACACAGAAGCAAAGGCCTAATATTTGGTGCTCATATTGTACAATAGAAGGCCACTTGAGAAATGAATGCCCTAGGATGAAAGGTGAAAGACATGACTATGTAATCATATTTCAATACATATTATATTTCTAGGCTGGCTAAGTCTACATGCATGTAGAGCCTCAACCATGCTTACTATCATAATGACAAGAATGGTGAATAAGGGATATCAGGGTTACAAACCTGACCCTATGTTAAATAATCACATTATATTAAAATCTTTCTCTCTCTTATTTGAGAGGCAGTGAAGATTGTTTAATATGTGACATGATTAAATCGTATGGTTGTTCACTATTAAAATAGTGTTAATACCACATTGTTGCACCTCTTGGGTGATCGGTTGAGACTAAAGCCACCAGTCGAGGTACTCCTTTTTAAACTGTAAGCTAGTGAGGCTGTGTATCTTAAAGTAGCTCTCAACAACCTTGAGTTGGAGTAGCTTAAAATAGAACTATTATTCTTTAATGCATGCATGTTGCTATACCACTAGTTAAGTGGTAGTCAAGAAACCTTTTGTTAGTAAGGTCAAATGATACAATGATGTTATGGAACTATTTTGCAAGAACACTAGTTAACCTTCGTCAATGAAGAGAGTTCATGGGAATTGATATAAATAGTTATTATTGTCAAATATGTGGTAGTATCTTAATTCCCAAGGACAAGATTGTTATATCTTATAGGGTTAGAGGTAGATAACCTATTTATGGACAAACGTCGGTAAACTTCCTACCATTTATTATTGACTTTTGAATAAGCCAAGTAAGGTTATTATTGGGGAGGATTAGATGAGAATCCTCAACCCAGATGAGTTCCTTAGAGAACTTTCAGAATTATAACAAATTTCTCTTGTGTTGATACTAGATATCAAACTATTATGAATACAAAATTTTGTAATAAGGAATAAGGTGATAGGTAGTCAGAGTTTCTAGATTGCAGTTGAAACAAGAATTTTTGTATTGAACTCTAGAAATCAGAGTCAGTAATCTAGTCAAATGGACTAAAAATTACCTAAATGCTATTGATATTGTATATATGTGTATTTATCCCGGTCTAAGGAATAATACCAAGCCAAATTGACTAAAGGAAATGATGAATAAACAAGTTATGTCTAAAATCTTTGCAGGATGAGATAGCTTCTAAGTTGAGTTAGAGCGTGTGAACAATCGACTATGTTCATTGTGAAACATCTATGTATATTAAATCTTTGGCCAAAGTAATGCATCTATCTCTACAGGCATTAGTTGGTTCATAGTGCTCTAGATGACATAATTATTCCAATAGTGTCATACATAGTTAGAGTAGATCTATAGTTGTATGATCATGAAGAATTATGAAAGACACAACACTAGAGACTTAGATGGAAAACCTATTTGGTTCCTTATATCTATCCCCTTTGTGAAGGGTAGGGCCGCTTCTAGGTAGGAAGTTGTGTAGGGGACCACTGATCTATAGTTGGAGGAAAAGCACTCAGGTGATGCTCTCCTTCCCAAGTAAATGACATGCCAAGGCTTATGAAGACATAAATCAACATTCCAGATGTATTTTATTCTTTTATATGAATTGTTAGTCAAAAAAATTATGTAAAACTTATCATTGTTTCCATGAGAAAAACATTGTGATTGTATAGTGAAAGGATTCACTAATATGTTATCTTTGGAATATGTTGTAAATTTTAGTTTTGAAATTATTCTGAAAAGAAATGCATTTTAATTATAGATTATGAAATTGTTTATTGTTAAGCAAAAATGTGATTATGTTGATCATGACTATTTACTTAATGGTAAATTAAGTTGATTATTTTGGGTATTATGAGTTGACATGTTACATGTAGCAAATGATATAATCTCACATTTCATGATCAAGGGTGTGAAATCAGAAGAGAACAGTCTAGAAAATTAGTGGCAAAAAGGATTTAAGACATAAGGCAACTTGTATAATCTAAAAGGGGTTAATGAAAAGACTTGTCTTTTAGGAAAAAAAAATGAATGTTGGCTGTGGCATAAAAAGATAGGGCACATCAACTTTGATAATCTTGTGAAGATCAGCTCCATGCAAGCAGTAAGAGACATGCTAAAGATCATCAAGCCTTCAAACACCATATGCAAGGAATCTTAGATTGGGAAGTAGACAAGAATAACCTTCAAGTCCAAGGAATATTCTTCTACAAGGCCTTTGGAGATGGTTCATATTGACTTGTGCGGACCAACTAAGATAAAAACTCTACAAGGTGAGAGGTATTATATGTTTCTCATTGATGATTTCTCTAGAATGACATGGGTTACTTTCTTGAAAGAAAAATCAGAAGCCTTCAGTAGATTCAAGATTTTTGTCTTCAAAAATTAGTTTGTAGAGTTTTGTCAAGAACATGGAATCAAAAGACACTATGTAGTAACTAGAACCCCTCAATGAAATGGTGTTGTAGAAAGAAAGAATAGGATTGTTCAATAGATGGCTAGGAAAATGCTGAGTGAAGCTAAACTGCCTAATATATATTGGAAAGAGGCAATTCATACCACAATCTACATTCTTAATAGAGGAAAACTAAGGAAGCATAGTACCAAGACACCTTATGAACTTTAGAATATAAGAACAACATCTGTCAAGTACTTCAAAGTGTTTGGAAGCAAATGCTACATCAGAAGAGATGAAAAAGGTCTGGGAAAGTTTGATTCAAGAGAAATTGAAGGTATTTTCCTTGGATACTCAACTACTAACAAAACCTACAAATGCTACAACAAAAGGCTAAGAAAGATAGTTGAGAGTGCAAATGTCAAAGTGGATGAAGAATCACATCAAATTTCAGATGAGCAAGAAGACTGTTGGCTAGATGATCTTGCTTGCATAGAAGAAGCAACAGAAGCTGAAGAAAAGGAAGAAACTCAAGAGAAGGTTGCCAAGAATCTAGCCACACATGTTCAGAGGAATCATTTAGAAGATTAGATCATTGGATATAAGAATGAAGGAGTTTAGACAAGAATAAGATTTGCAAGAACAAATGAACAGGTAAACTTTTCTTTACTATCAAGAATAGAACTTAAAACCATTGATGAGGCTAGTAAGGATGAAGGATGGATACAAGCTATGGAAGAAGAGTTAAATCAGATAGAGAAGAATCAGACTTGGGAATTAGTGCCAAGGCCTATAGACAAGAATGTGATTGGTACAAAATGGGTATTCAAAAACAAATTGAATGAAGATGGAGAAGTTGTCAGAAACAAAGCAAGACTAGTTTGCAAAGGTTATTCACAAGAAGAAGGTGTTGACTATGAGGAGACATTTGCTCCAGTGGAAATAATGGATGCAATCCAAATGGTTCTTGCATTTGCAGTGCATAAGGGATTCAAGGTATATCAGATGGATGTTAAGTCTGCATTCCTAAATGGTGACCTAGAAGAAGTCTACATAGAATATGTTGATGGATTTTAGTTATTAGAAGACCCAAACATGGTATGCAGACTTAAGAAGGCTTTGTATGGACACAAACAAGCCCCTAGGGCTTGATATGCAAGGTTGGATAAGTACTTACTCCAACAAGGTTTCAAGAAAGGTACCATAGATAGTAATCTCTACATCAAAATTGAAGGTGAACAAATTCTAATTATTGTTGTGTATGTTGATGATATAATCTTTTGTGGATATGATGAGATGTGTAAGAAGTTTGTAGGAGAGATGTTGATTTTTTTTGAATTGTTTATGTTAGGTGAGCTATCATTCTTTCTTGGACTTCAAATTTCTCAATTAGACGATGGCATCTTTATCTCTCAAGCAAAGTATGTCAAGGAGATGTTGAAGAAGTTTGGTATGGAAGACTGCAAACCTGTGAGCACTCCTATGGCAACTGATTTCCATTTGATTAAAGATGATGAGTCACTTGAAGTTGATCAAACTCAGTATAGATCTATGCTTGGAGGCCTACTATACCTAACAACATCAAGGCCTAACATTATGCAAGTTGTGTGTTAAAGGTTGCAAGGTTTCAAGTTGATCCTAAAGAGACACATGTGAAGGCAGTCAAGAGAATATTCAGATATTTGAAGATCACTTTGGAACATGGGGTGTGGTATCAAAAGGGTGATGGATTTTTGCTGAGTGCTTATACTGATGTAGATTGGGCTAGCAGTGTTGATGATAGAAGAAGTACCAATGGAGGAGCTTTCTTTTTGGGAGACAGGTTGGTCTCATGGATTAGCAAGAAGTAGGATTCAATATCCTTATCAAAGGGTCAAGTTGCAGACATCTTGACAAAGACACTTTCTAAGGATACCTTTGAGTATCTTAGACAGAAGTTAGGGGTTATTACCCCTCCTTCTAACTAGATGCATAGATGGTGCATTTGTCTAGGGGGAACAGGTCAAGACATATCTTTATCTTTGGATTGATGGTGGCTACCTCTCAGGGGGAGCAGGTAGGCAAGATATTGTGAAGGATGACAAGGATAGATTGGTCAGGGGGAGCTGACAGATGAGAAGCAGTGAAAGAAGATCAAGAAGATTGCAGATAGGAGGATCTAAAGGAAGATCAATTCAGAGGAAGAACACTTGCCCTTTGTCCTTGATGTCAAAGGGGGATAAATTTACATATTAGGTTAAGTGTTGCCATCAATGCCAAAGGGGGAGATTGTTACATATGTGTCATCATTGATGTCAACAGTGTAAAGTTAAGTGATGGATAGGCTGAAAAAGATATTAATAATAGGTGATCTCAGTAGTAACAAGTGTAATAATCAGTGATGTTCAGAAATGCCAAAGATTAATGATGACTAAAGGAGATTTTGTAGAATATTGTAAGATAGAGAAGCAAAGTGATGAGCACATGTTGTGAGGATAAAAGAAGAAGACAAAGAAGAGATGAATTAGAGAAGGTGTGAAGTAAAGGGTAAGATAATGAAAGTCATACTGATTGGATCAGTATCATCTATACATAGTTGTACCTTATCTTTTGAAGTTCATGTAGAGGTGAAAGTCATACTGATTGGATCAGTATTATCTGTACATAGTTGTACCTTATCTTTTGAAGTTCATGTAGAGGTGAAAGTTTTGAGCAAAAGAATACATGCTAACATGAAGATTATTATTGTGTTGAAAAGAGTTTTAATTGTTATGTAATTTATTGACAATGAAGTCTCTTGTGTGGTGAATGTTGCATTCATTGTTTCATGAAGAAAAGCATTGCTTCAGTCTTGAAAGAAAGATTTAGGAGGTCCAAGGCATTAGAGTTTGCACTGAAGTAGCTTGGGAGAATGCTCCGCATTCCTCCGCATTCCTCCGCATTCCTTCACATTTGAAGATATGGCCTTGCGGTTTGGAAATTAATCAAAGACGAATGTGAAGATGGTATGTTCTTGATTTCAGAGCTTGGAAGTGACCACAGAAGATTCTAGAGCTCGTAGAGTGAAGATAGGGTTCCTATGTTGGTGTAGTCAGAGAGAGGTCAGAGAAATGCTCTGCATTTCTCTACAATTGGAGTTGTGATCTTGTGGGTTGAAGGTTAGCTAGATACTACTAAGAACAATGACATATTTAAGTTTTAGATGATGAGATGTACCACAGAGGTTCTCTGGAGTCAATAGAACAAAGACATATCATGTTGCTAATTAGGGTTGTCTAGAGAAGAAAGCAAAAGCTACCGCATTTCACCACAGTTCATATTTTGGGTTTGATGTTTGGAGGATGAGTTTAGATATTTAGTATGATTATTCATTTCAGGTTTTAGGTGCTAAAGTGCATCGCAAGTTGGCTTTTCAATGCTCTATCTCAAGACTGTGTGTTCTATGTTTGTAAGTGATGCCAGGGTCAATTTCTGTGTGTTTGCGCTAGAAAGAAAACATATATTTCAGAGAAAGGAAGGGTTGAGAAGGTTTGTACAAGTGGTATACTACTTGTGGAGTGATCCTCATTATGCTAATTGTTCTCTTTGGTACCGTTTTAGGTCTGGATCTATTTTTTGAAGAATAGGTGGTTGTTGGGTTGACTTCATGTGTTTTTGATGATCTCACCAGATGTTTTGAAGTGTGCTCCAGCTTGGAAGAATGTGTTAAGGATTAATACATCTTATTTATCACTTTTCTTGAACCACACTGGATTTATACATCTTTTGGATGCCAACTTGTTGTGGCTGTTGCACATTTCATGTTTGCATGTTTCATCTTGGCCGACGTAGGAGAAAGATTTTGTAATTTGTTAAAGGTATAAATAAGAGATCATGTTTGGAGTGGAATGTAAGAGTGTGTGTGAGTGTGCGAGGATGTGTGTGTAAAAGTAGAAGTAAGTGAGTGTGTGTGTGAAGGATGTTGAAGGTAGCAGTGTTTGTTATGTAGAAAAAGTGAAGATTTGTGACAGAGTGAAGTATGCAAAGGTGGTTGTTCAGTGAGATCTGTTGAGGTGTGATTCTGTAAGTGTTGATTGAATTGTATTTCAAGGAGTTTGTCCTCCCTTGGCTTGAAGCCCCTAAAATTTGTTGTAATTTTTTTATCATTATTTTTGAGGCTAGATTTGGATAGTAGATCCAAGCAGCTTGCTCACCATGGTTTTTCCCTTCTTGGGTATTTGCTCAATTTGCTTTATCATTTGGTTAAGGGAGTAAAAGGTTTTGATTGATAAAGTTGTATTGGATTAAGGTTTGGTATATACTGATTCAGCCCCCTCTCAGTATATCCTGGTGTTCTAACAATGTTATCTCACCCTTCTATGCTTATCTCTTTAATTTTCCCTCCCATTGTGATGATTTTCTACCTATAAATACCCCTCTCCTCGATTGTTTTAGAGGAGGTTGTCAATACATTTGCATTCTTTTTAGAGGCTAATTTCCCCTTTTTATTTTTCTTCTAAGACCTTTCTTTTGATAGAAGGCAATTAAATGCCCTTGCATTCTTCTTAGAATTAGTTCCCTCTTAAGAGTCAAGCTTATGCAAAGCAACCCCATAGCATATTTATACTCTTCACAAGACCCCACGATCCTTTTTATTTAGTTTTTCTAAAATCTTCTAAGCTTCTTTACCATTGCAAAATTCCCTCAAATCCCCATGCTTTTCTATCATTAAGTGGAGTACCCAATTGTTGTAGAGAAGGTTACCAATAAAAGTTGGATCACTGAGGACACAAGCCTAGCATTGTGTTGTTTAAAATGTGACCTAGACACAATGAAAGTGAGTCAAGCTTGAATGCAACACAAACTATATCCTTACTATGGGAAACCATCTAGTCACTCCCACTCTTGTGGCAAGAGCTAGTGAAGTGGAGGCACAACTAGGGGGTTGTTCTATTCATTAGGAAGTAGAACATTGCAAATCACAAATGGGTTATTCATGTGATGTGTATGTTTTATGAGAATTGTTATGATTTTTTTGATTTTGATGAAAGAATTCAATGGTTGTTGTTATTGTGATAATGATATGACCCAAAGGGTCACTTGTTCTAAGCCTAGCTCGAAGAATATCATGACATTCCACATGACCACTATTCTTGAAGGTGTTTCATCCAACAATTCCTATACCTCCTTACACTTGAAATTTCTTTGAGACATTTGGTCAAACAAATTGCATGCCTCTACTATAGGTGCACATTTCATGAGGCATTTTGTCAAACAATTCACTTACATGCATAATTTTCATGAAAGTTTTCTTGAGTGGCTTTAATAATAGCCTTTACACAATATCTATTTGTATGCTTTATGGATATTCTCTAATCATATTTTCAATCACAAAAGTTGTTGAGTTTATGTCCAATCATTTTTAATTGATGTGCTCTGTTTGTGGTGCCCTTCCCTTTTGCGTTGTGCCTAGCTTGTAAATGGTACACCATTTTGAAATATGGAAGCACCTTAATTTCTCCCATTGATGTTATTATTTTATGCCTCAATTTACATGGTTGTTGTGTTGGATTTGACTATGCTCCACCTTGATTTTTTTAGTTACTTGAGCCATGTATGAAATATAAAAAAGGTTAATATTTGGTTCAAATGTTTCTTAGACTCTTAAATGACCTAAGATTTGAATGCTCATGCTAAGCTTCATGCTTGCTCAACTTGTGTGGGATCTCTATATGACCAAGTCATTGAATTTTATATTTCTATAAGAATTAACTTGTTTGGCTTGATGTTGCATTTATGAGTGATGTAATATCATTATATATGGGTAGTATATAGTCATAGTATACTAATTGATTGTATAAGTTCGTTATACTCTATTATGTAGATTTGTTCATTTTGATGAAATTATATTTTATCAAATAAAGTTGCAAGATTAACACTATAATCTCTTGGTAGAATTGATAGTTATTGTTGTGAATGGTTGATATGCAATAACTATAATTGTATCATAAACATATTATTGCAAGAGTAAGTCTTCAATGATTTGATCTCTTTTTCCTAAGTTTTGATTGTTCTGTATACTCATGCTTGACTAATATTGAGAATAAAAAAATAGTAGACATCATGAACCATAATTTCATAGCAGTAGGGTACCTACGATATCATTGTGTACTATACTTCACTGTATATGTTTAGAAAAATTTGTAACTAAAAATAATGTAAAATTTATTAGTATGTTTTTCTACAACATAACTAAATACTATAATTAGATAATGGAAAAACCATTTCAATTCTTGGCTTGCTCCTTGGTTTAGGGTTAAATCTGGTAAAATGATATTGGTGGGTAAATCATGGGTTTATCTTATTACTATTTGATTAGTTAGCTATATATTCTATAGCTAACTAATTTCATATTTTATGGCTTGTTTAAGTGACATGAATTTATGTTGATTTATTGTTATGTGTTATTATTCAAGTTTTAATTTCATAATTAAATATAAGGAAATAAACTAGAAAAGTGAGCATTACTTAAATTATTTGAAAGAAGCAATTAGGAGAAAATTTTAAAGAAAAGTGTAGAATATATTAATATTTAATGATTTTATCTTTTGATTAATGTAAGAAGGTGTATTATAATATCTGTCGAATCTTTTTAGCCAACTTTATGTTGATTTATCTATGTAGTCAATAATTGTCTATTTACTTCATAAATTTATTGTATTTAAATGAAATTTTGAGTGGAAACATTTCACATCAATTTCATTTAATTATAACTGAGTTTAAAGACTAATAAAATAATTCTAGATGCTTGGTTAGATTTAATATTAAATTAGGTTTTTTTTGGTACTCTTATTGGGCAAGTTTCTTTAAGGTGATGATGAATTGTCACTTTCTCTTAGGAATCTTAGAGGGAAAATACTTGTGAATTTTTTTTCTTTCCTTCATGATGCCATGTATAATAACATTGACACTTTGTTAGATTGTTTTCACTTTTATATGATGTTGCAAGTGGAGTTCCATCACACCCACTTTTGTTATTATTTCTCATTACCTCAAGTGACATGCTTTCATTTTATTACATGTGCAATAAGGTCGAGTGTGCATAATTCACTAATGTGAGAAGTGTAACCCTTAGTATCTAAGTGTTGTAAATAAAAATATTTATTTGGATTGTGTTTATGCCCATTTGTACATGTATGTATGGGTGGGCATGACATAAATAGAGAGTTGTTCTATTAATTGGGAAGTAGAACATTGTTGATCACGGTTGGGATATTCATGTGATGTGTATTTGTGTATGTTTGATTAGAAGTGTTACGATTGTTCTGATGTTGACAAATGAATTCAATGGTTGTTGTTGTTGTGATAATGATATGACCCAAAGTGTCACTTGTTCTAATCCTAGCTCAAAGAATATTCTACTCATTTAAGATGTGGAGGCGATCTAGCCTCATTTCTTTGTTTTGAATCTATCATTGTATGAGTTCTTGCTAATCAATGATTCATTGTTGGTGTTCTTTGGCTTCTCTTATTTGTTGCATGTTTTGTCGAATGAGAATTGGTTAAGGTAAGTTCTCCCTAATATCATCTAGGATGGATTTTACCCAATCTTCCCTAATACCTAGGCACATCAAATGTTAGACAAGAAGGGGGTGTTCGCAACTTGGCAAACATCATTAAGAGAGAGACACTGTTGGTATGATGAAGAATGATTGTGCATGGTGTTTGAAGGTGTTGTCATTGATGGAAACAAGAAAATGAATAAGTTTGGGACAAAGATTTTGGTCCGGTGAAGAAGACTTAGTCATTTTGGCTAAGTGTTGGTAGTATACAAGAGACAACAACAAAGAGACAGTGTAATGGCTAGCATTGGTCTCCAGTTGAATATCAGATCATGTGGTTCTAGTATGTTGTTTTCAGTCCTTAGGTGATCTTATATCCAAGATTTTAGCTCTTGATAAGTACCAGAAGCATATCTTCAAACAGACTAAGTCTGGTAGAACATAATACAGTGATATTTAGAGCAGAACACTCAGTTGATTTGGTCCGCATTCCTCTGGTGTTGCATATCTTATTATGTAGTTTTGAGATGTTGTAAACATGTGTATGAAGTATCCAAATCCTAAGTTGTAGAGTCTAAGGTCCACTGGAAAGATAGTTATAAGTTGTTGAGTATCGCTACATGGCTTGACAATGTTTGACTGTGATAGGGTCTAAGTTATGATGGTCCGCATTTTGCCACAAGCTGATATTTTGCTTTACAGTTTTGAAGGTATGATCTATGATGTTTGAAGAGTCTTTGATATGTTTTTGAGAAAGTCTTGTGGTTTGTAGTGAAATATGTAGTCTGACAGATAGACTGAGTCAGCAATAGTTTGTGTTTGAGGCCGACATGACAGTGTGATATGTGTGTGGTAAGTTCTATTATTTGGAATCTTATCCTAAGTGGTTCTATAGATGGAGCTGACATAAGTGAATGTATTTGGCTGACAATTTACATAAGGCATGACTACACGCTATATCTTTGTAGGCTGACCTAATATAAAGAATCTAAGTATTGCAGATATTTATATAAGATTAAATTCGGTGTTTGGTTAAAAGTGTATGGATGTGAATGTGGGTGTGATATGAGAAGTAAAATAAAGGTGACAAGAGCAGAAGAAGAGAGATCTTGCTTAATGCAAAAGTAGAGTAGTGAAACTGAGCGGTCAAGATGAAGAGTTTTGAGACAGTATTTTTGAGCTTCATTGGAACTGTAACCATGCATTCTTAGATGCAATAAGAGCATTTCAACTTCGCAGTGAGCCATCCTTCTTTCCTTCTTTCTTTCTCTAGGTAGTGAACCTTTCTTGTAGTAAGCATTTCTTTGGGTAGTGAGCCCTAAGGCAGTGAGCCTCTTTGGTAATTTAGTATTGTTCCTACATAATATATTGTGAGCTAACACTCATCATGGTTTTTCCTTTTTTGGGTTTTCCACGTAAAAATACTAGTTTTCATGTGTGATGCATTGTGGTTGCTTTTTATGTGTTTAATTTGCTTTATTGTTACATTTGGTAAATGGATTACTAGTTTAATAAGTAAAAGGTTTAATAGAATATCGATTCACCCCCATCTCAGTATTCTAGGTGTTCAACAATTGGTATCAGAGCTTGGTTCCTTGGAAGAAGTCTAACAGCTTGAGGAAGATCTTGGAGATTGAACACATGGTAGGTAAAAAGTAATCTACTCTTGAAGAAATTGATTCAACTGAAACTATAGAAGAAGATTGCATGCTTGTCAGCAAAGAACTCAAGGCTGCCTTTGAAAATCTTGAAAAGGTTGAAATAGAAAATAGAGATCTGAAAGATAATGTCAAGGAAGTAGATGAGTGCATCAAAAAATTAAGGGAGAAAGTCAAGAAGTTCAAAGAAAAATATAAGGAGGTTAGTGAACAATTGATATGAGCAAATGAAACCTTGAATGATTTGAAAGTGGAAGTTGTAGAAAGAGCAAAAGCAGAAGAAGACCTAAATAAGTTGGTGAAAAACAAATCTGAAGAATGTGCAAAGCTTGAACAAGAAGTGGTGGATCTAAAAGATGATCTAAAAAAAGCATGGATTTAAGAAGATAAATTTAGAGTGAGTGTTGCCAAACTTGATAGAATAATTGCAAGTTAGAAGAATCCTGATGACAAAGAAGGCTTGGGATTTGAGAAAGGTGAAAGTTCTAAAGTCGATCAAGAAAAGAATGTTGAGATCAAGAAGGACAAAGGCAAATAGATCCAAAATCAAAGGAACAGACCTAGAAGACCACTAGTCAGGCAACCTGTTGGGTGAATATTTTGTCGTTAACTTGCTAACCGCAAAATGGGTATATCAGCCATAGCTATGATGAGACAAAGTCTCTCCTCTCAGCAAGGGGAGGTTCCCTCTAATTAATTGACTTTTGCAAACCAAACAACTTATAAAATTTATGTACACTAAAAACTATGTAAACTATGTTTGTGGTGGTTCCATCTCATCTCATTCTCTTTTTTCAGAATAGATGTTTATACTTCAAACTTTTGATAGAAGACTTATAAATTATCACAAAATCACAGAAACACAAAGTTTTCTGTTACCTCACTTACTACTTGTAAATGGAACTATTTCAAGTAGAATGCTGCCCAAAGTCTTCATTCCTCTTCAAGATGATAAAAGTAAATCGAATATAACAACTTGCAGCACAAAGTCTCCAAACTATTGTATTCTCACAAACGTGAACATATAGCCCACAATTGATTTGATAACACAAAGTTTATTAGAATCAAATTAAGAGCACTCTTCAATCACTTGAAACAAACTCCACACTTCTATTATTATCAAATAAGATTATGATAGCAAGACGTAAGAACAAAACTATCACAACACAAATAATCCCAAGACAAAGATTGGAATTGAACTTGCTTCCTTGTATTGATAAATATTTGAATATTGATTTTCACAAAAAGAACAAAGTCTTGATTTGCTTCTCAATTCGCCAGAGTTTTCTTGCAATAGACAAAAGATAATATTTACAAAAGAGGCTCCCTTTATTTATAGGGAAAGGCCTTGAGAAAATTTAGGAAATCTACAACTAATTTGACTTATTCAACAAGAGAGTCCTATTTGACTTAGGACTTCTCCTGTTTCACATGTAATTACATTTTGGAAAATTACACATGTAGATGTCCAAAACAAAATTCAATTTACATAACATCTAAGAAAAACAAGCTAAGGCACTAGCTTCCTCCATCTTTTTTCCTTAGGAAGTTCTAGTACATAGTTTGAACGATTGACATCTCGCATGCATCTGGTTTTGCTGTGTTTTTAGAGATGGTGCAAGCTCAGAGAATTGAATCTTTCACCACCTTTACTGCCTTTTCATGCTTGTCTAAATTATCCTTCAGGTTCTCTAGAGTCAAATGTTGATCATACAGGTTATCCATTGAGAGCACTGAGGGAGCTTCCTCTTCAAATTTCTTTTGTACCATTTCTTCAAAAGAACTTATCATTTCCTGTGCTGTGAGGAAACTATGATCTTCCCTTGTCAAGGTGCAAGGAAGTTCTTCTAGCCGGTGTAGGAGTGTGACATCACTATCTTCGCTAGCTTCTCGAGCTTGGCACAGATCTTCAAGTAGACTCTTTATTATGAAAATACAATGAGCTAGAGTCTCCTTGGTCTTGAGATATGATTCCCTGTTGGTGATGACCCCAATGGTGATTAGATTCTTTATCTTGATCTTCTTCATATTTATCCATTCTTCTAGGCTCTCTTCTTGATCTTGCAGCTCTTGTGAAAGTAGATCTACCAGATTGTCCAGCTCAGCTTTAGCTTTGTCCATTTTCTCCTTCCTTTCCACAACAGTTTTTAACAGAACTCGTCCTTGAGCCAACAACTGCTCCACTACATCCCCCACTATCTTGCCTCTAGCGTAGGCTTTTTCAACCTTCTGTATCAAGGGATCTTCCACTGTCACTGCCATTGGTTCTACTATCTCTGATGACTTTACTATTTTCTGAAGGACAACAGCCAGTTGTTCCGCTTTTGCTTTGTACTGCTCCTTCTCCCTCTTGGCTTCATCATACTTTTCAAGTAGGGTACTTGCAGTAGTCTGGAAATCTACTTTGACACCCTCATGAGTCACTTTACCAAGCTCAATCCTTGAGATGACATAATTAGTCATGTCAAAAGTGTCAACCATGGCATCTTCAGGAGGTTTGGCAATTTCGACATATCTGATTCCCTTTTTAGTGACCAGCCTAGAAACAGTCTTAGGCTTCTTCTTCTGGTTCTTTGCTTTCACGGGCAACAACTTTTCAATGTCAATCTCATCAGGTGAGATGGCTTGCTTCTTCCTCTTTGGAGTATAGGCAGATAGCCATGGAGGAAGTATAGATGTATCAACAGCTGGAGGGGGATCCACTACTTGCTTGGTTGGTTCCATGTTTGTACCGGTGATGGTGACAATTGGACTTGTGTTGGTAAACACAACAGCTATATCAACAACCTTTTGTGAAGCATCCAGAAGATTCTCTAAAACTGTTTGTTCCCCGATATCAAAAGATGGGGAAGATAAGCTTGGAATGGAACCAGAAGAATAAAAAATAGTTCCAAAGCTAGCTTTCATGGATGGAGGAGTATTGTCAGAAGAAACAACAAAAATTGGAGAAAGAGGAACACTTGAAATCACTGGCAAACTATCAGAAATCAGAACATGAGGAGGAGGTGTAAGAACTTGTGTCTCGGAGAGAAGATCTTTCACTGGAGTCTGAGGGGAGCCATCAAGTCATTCTACCTTTGTATCTTCATCTTCACCTTGTTCAGCTTTATCAGATACCTTTGTTTTAGACTTTTGAACATTTTGTTCTTCAGTCTCAACATCTTCAATTTCCATCTGATTATCATTAGTATCTTCAACATCTGACTTAGTGGCGTCAGAAGCCTCTGTGGTTTCCTTTTTCTTTCCTCCTTTAGATACAAATTTGATCTTTGGTTTGTGCACCTTGGAGGAAGAAGGGGTGTCACTCCTGGTCTTAGTTTGGTTCTCTACCTTCTTACCTGTTTGCTCATGTGTTCCCTCTTCAGACCCTATAAGGAACTCTTTCAACTTAATTCCCTAACTTTCCAACCACAAGTTGGTGTTTGCCAATATTGGTTGGAATCTTTTCCTGATGGATGTCTCCTCTTTGACTGACCATTTCACATCTGGGAGAGGTGAAGCCTCAACATTCTCTGTCTCATATTTGTGATCTAGGACATCCCCATCATCATCCATTCCATCTGGAATATCAGCGAGTCCTAGTTCTTCAATTTGACTTAGATGAAGTCTATAGAAATCTAGTTTTTTGATCTCATTTTGAGTCCTGAGATCTGCCCATATGTCTTCGACCATTGGCACATGAAAAGTTGACTTCCTCTTGATTTTATCTTGAACCCTTCTAAAGTCAAAATGATTTCTTTTCTTGTAGGTCTTCATGGTTACCAACTACAACTCGGAGTCAATTATCTTTGCTTTGTTGGCAGATTGAACTGAGCACCTTCCAATCTCAATGGGAAACTTTATCCCTGACCTCTTAAGCTCCACCTGTTTGTTGTGTACCACAATCAGTTGTCTACAAAGCTCCATAAGAACAATGCAATCACTGGGATACCATGGCAGCATGTAAGGGTAACCAGGATAGTATCCTACTCGAAGATATGTAAAGGTGGGAAATTGCAAGAACAAGCAACCAAAATAATTTACAACTTGCCAAGCTTCATCAGAAACTCTTCTTTGAACCAGTTCACCATCCCACAAGCACATGAAAACTGAGAAGAAAACATCATTGACTCTTCTGAAATGATGAATTGACCCCTTCAGAGTGATTTGAGGGTAATATTCATACACTGGGACTAATCTCCTATCTCCTACTTGGGTTAAACTTGGAAAGTTCCTCATGCTTGCAGCAACATAGACAAGATAAGAAGTCATGTAAAATTTGAAGGTAGTATTGACCCTTATCAGTTGCTCATGCAAAGCATTGCTGATCTGTTCACCCCAGAATATCTTCTGATTACCCCGTAGAATCACCTTGATGTAAGTGTACATCTAATCCTGGAATTTGGAAGCAGAAGGGAGTCCTGTGATGTGACTCAAGAGAGTAATCAAATCACACACTTCCTCCACAAAATCACTCCTGTGAAGGTCTTTTGGCCATCTGGTCAAAGTTGCCCTAGGAATCTTTAACCATTTGCTGTTTATATGCCTCCTAGCAGATTCCATGTCATTATCATAGTCTTGTTGACCCTGAGCAAAATCAATCCGCCCGACATTTTCAATTGGTGGACACATGAAGATTTTGTCCATGAATTCTACAGCCAATCTCATGATTACATTTCCTTGTGAGTCCGTCACAACTCTAGTGTCTCTGTTGTAGTGGCTGGCCACTTGTAGAACAAATTTAGGATTGTGTGCACTGACTAGAAATGATGCAACCAAATGAATACTGCTGTCAATGAATTTCTGCATAGGCTTGGAGGGATTTGCTTGTTTAGTTCTATCTACGAACTCGGCCAAGTCCACATGCCCAATTTCTGTGTCTCTGATTTCCTCAACATTTGGTTGCACTGCCATTACCAGAAAGACACCCTGGTACTTGTACTTCATGGCTCTGGACTTTGACGGAGATGATTCTAACATGAGCTCTGGAGAAAATTGTGAACTTGAACACCACGAACGTTGATTGAGAACTACAAAAGATCTCACAGTTAGGGGAAAAATTGGATAGACTGGGTCAACTGCATTTTGACGATCATGGGCAGGAAAGCTTGCGTTTGAAGGGCTTGAGTGCGCAAATCAAGGCGAAGGCGAAAGCAGGCTTCTAGTTTTGAAAAGTGAATTTTTCAGTGTTGGGAAAAAAATCAAGAAAATGTGCTTGAGCGGGTGATTTGGCCGCTATTGCAGGTTGGGAGAGTTATCAGGTGTAAGAGCATTGGAAAACACCACTTTTGCATGTATTTTGGAAGTTTTGGTTTAACATGCATGAGCGTTTAATATTACCACTATTACATGTAACTTAGTAAAAACCTCAAGTGCTCGGGCGGAGGTACTGGCCGCTTATGCATATAATAGGTTTCGTTACCAACAAATGTTTAGGTGAGTGTATCGGCCGCTCCAGGAGGGAAGTGACCAAACAGGTTTTGGTGTAGGGGCAGGTATATCGGCCGCTCCGGGAGGGAAGTGACCAAACAGGTTTTGGTGTAGGGGTGGGTATATCGGCCGCTATTACATGTGAATCAAAACTCAAAGTTGACAATGTTCGGTCAGTGATAAACACCGACACTGCATAGGGTATTTCGGAGTCTTCAGTGTAAGGGCGAAAAATCCGCCGACATTGCACATAATGGAAGTTGCGAGGTTTGGAAGGTCTAAGCGGCGAATTTGGCCGTCGATGCATCTCTTCGAAAGTTGTATCAACGGTGAAGGTTTTAAATGATGAAAAACATAGCATCCTCAAAACAAAAACCCTAATGGCAGCCTATGTTGTATGGGCAAAAACACTCCAGACACAAATCACAAACATAACCAAAACAAAAAAAGAATGAGAACCTAACAAAAATCTATCTAATTAAAACCTAAACCAACAGTTGCGTTTAAACAAAAATCTCTGGTAAGAAGATCGTGTTCAAAAGAAAGGTCTACCTATGATGTCAGCAGAAAACCCTAAGCACCAATCTGCAACATGAAATCCGCTATGGTTCAAAAACACGCGATTTGGTGGTCGAAGATGGTATTAGCGAATAGGCTAAATGGTTTTTGTTTTGAAATGAAAGAAATGACGAAACCATGGGTTTATAACACCTTAAAAGGTTGAAAACAAAACCATTAATACCTGGCATGAATGACCATAAATGTCACTCCAGTTAAAAGATCTAGAGATCTTGTTGAAGCGGGTGTTTCGGCCGTTCTGGCAGGGAGAGTTAACACTCATATGTAACGGCGGGTGATTTGGCTGCCATTACACAACAAACAAAAATGCAACATATGTAATAGCGGCTAAAAATTCTGCTATTACATATTAAAACAAACTTCAAAATATGTAATAGCGGGTGAAAACACCGCACTTACATGATAAATCAAAAATTTGGCTAACACCTGAAAAATGACTAAAACTTGACCTTTTAACCAGTTTACGACTTAAATGATCCTCGTGAATATCGAGAAATCAATTCAAGGGAATGTCGTAGATGAGTTTAGAATGTCAAATGACTTTGCATGAGACCAAGGAAATCTTTTCTCGATTTGCGATCTTAGAGTGTAGATTCACGAAACGGACAAGTTTCATGGGGGTTGTCTACAAAAACAAGCGTAGCTGATTTTGAGAACAACAGCTGGCTCTAACTGTGGAACTTCCTTCAATCGAACTTTGAAATGATTGAGGAGAGTAGAATCTAGTCTCTAAGTGCCTTCATCCATGCCATTGGGCTATAGAGTCAATCTAAAAAGAAAAAGACACAAAGGACTAAAATGAAAACACAAAAAAAAATAAAAAATAAAAGCACAAAACTATACAACGGTACAATTAAACTTATCTGATACTTCAAGGATTGAAGTGCTTCAGATGTTGTCCACTGTGAGGCAACAAGAATGGTGTCCCATCCTGATACTCCAGCAAGAAACTGTTTTCACCACAGAATTTATGAATGGTGAATGGACCTCTCCATAAGGAATCAAATTTTTCGTGCATTCCTTTTGGTTCTCTCCTCTTGTGCCACAACAAGACTTGATCTCCAATCTGAAACTCACGAGCCTTTGTCTTCTTGTCAAAGAGTTTCTTTACTTGATTTTGGTGCTCAACAATACGGTCCACCACCATAGTGCGCTGCTCCTCAAGTTCAGTCAAATACATGATCCTTTTATCAATAGAACTATCAAAAGTTCTATCTTCCAATGCCTTTACCAACCTCAATGCTGGCAATTCCAAGGTAATTGGTATCTCCGCATTCACACCATATAGAAGCTAAAATGGCGACATGCCTATTGCCCTTTTGGGGGTAATTCTATCTACCCATAAAGCATCAAACAATGCCTTATGCCAAGTTCTTTGATTCTCATCTACCAGTTTCCTGATGATAGTGACCAGATTCTTATTGCTTGATTCTGCTTGACCATTCCCTTGTGGATAATAATCTGAAGAATGGGAAAGAGTGATCCCATGTTCGTAGCAAAACTCAGTAATCTCATGAGAGGAAAAACAAGTAGCATTGTCTGCTACAATCTTGTTTGGAACTCCAAACCTGGAAATAATGTTCTCTTTAAGAAAACTGCATACCACCTCTGAAGTAGCATGCTTGACTGGAATAGCTTCCACCCATTTGGTAAAATAGTTTATTGCGGTGAGAACATAGTTATGTCCTGCACTTGATGATGGATTCACTACACCAATGAAGTTAATACCCCATTGCTGAAAAGGCTCCTCAATCACCACTGGTTTTAGAGGTAAGGCCGCCAATTTTGGTTTCCCAACAAATTGTTGGCATAACTCACACCTGTGTACCCAATTGTACACATCTTGGAATAGTGTGGGCCAATAGTATCAAGCTCGCAAAATCTTGTGAGCTGTTACAGGTGCTGAAAAATGTCCTCCACAAGCCAAATTGTGGAAAGACTCCAAAGTCTACTTTGTTGCGCTTTATCCACGCAACGGAGAAATACACCGTCAAGACTTCTCTTATACAAACCATTGTCCCAAAGGACGTAGTTAGCAGCTTTTAACTTGACAGTTCTTTTTTCCTTATAGGACAAGTGAGAAGGGCACTCACCATAGGTAATGAAATGAGTGATATTGGAATACCACTCGTCAGTTGTAGTAACAAAAAGAACAGTTGGCATGTCCACAACTTCTTCTTCGTCCCCTGTCTCTTTTGGAATGTTATCTGTGATCAATTGACACAAACCTTTACCATGCACAAGCTTGGTAGGCTTGATATCCGGATGAAATTCTTGGATCTTAGCGATCCAATTACCTCTCTTTGTTCCGAACTCCTGTTGAGTTAGGATAGATTTGACTGTTGTATCAGGAACCATAACAACAGTGTGTGAGTTTAGAATATAGAACCTGAAATGCTTCACCGCTTTGACTACGGCATAGGCATGCTTCTCCATATTCGAATACTTCAATTCATGAGCTTTGAGAGGACAACTCATAAATGATATGGGGGATTCAATGCCTTCTTCATTCTGCTGAACCAGAATAGCTGAAAGTGTGTGCTTTGAAGCGTAGCTATAGACTACAAAATCCTTAGTGTAGTCGGGACAAACAAGAACTAGAGCATGAGCAATTGCTCTCTTGATATCCTCAAACGCTTCCTTACCTTCCACAGTCCAATGGAAAGTGGCCTTACCCTTCATCATATTAACAATGTGATGGGTTTTTTCTGCAAACTCAGGAATGAACCTTCGCAGAAAATTCACCTTTCCAAAGAAAGAGTGAACAACAGTCTTACTTGCAGGTAGAGTGAGACTTTGAATAGATTTAGCTCTCTTCGAGTCAATCTTAGTACCTTCCCGGGATACAATATGTCTGAGAAGCTTACCTTTCGTCACCCCAAAAACTGACTTCTTGGGATTGAGGGAAATACCGTTTTGCCGACAGCGCTCCAGCACTTGTCGTAAATGATGCGCATGATCATGACGATTTTTGGAGAAAATAGTCAAGTCATCGAGATACACTATGATGAACTTACCCATCTCATCTCTGAAAGCAAGATCCATCGCTCTCTGAAATGTGGTGCCAGCATTGATTAGACCAAAAGGCATTCTGCGATATGCAAATGTGCCCCATGGTGTGGTGAAGGTAGTTTTGAACTAATCAGCTTCATTGACTTCCACTTGGTTATACCCCGAAAAACCATCTAACATAGATAGTGTTTCTGAACTAGTCATTGTTTGCAACACTTGGTCCATGATGGGCAAAGGGTAGTTATCTTTCAAGGAAGACTGGTTGAGATTCCTGAAATCAACACAGATACGGATTTCTCTATTCTTCTTCCTTACAGGTACTATGTTTGTGATCCATGTGGAATGATGAATTGGAAAAATTATCCTTGCATTTAGCATCTTTTGAATTTTAGAAAGAATCGTACCTGATATCTTTGGATTGTATTGCCTCTGCTTCTGTTTGTGAGGCAACGATCCAGCTTTGAGGGGAATTTCATGTTGAACCTCCTTAGGCCTGAAAGACTTCAGGTCATCATAGGAGTAAGCCAAAACATCAATGTAATGGCGAAGGAGGGTAATGAATTTGAATCTTTCATCAGCAGTGCAACATTTTCCAATGTTGACCATCTTAGGATCTATTTCCGAACCCAAATTGACCTGCTCAAATTCCATAGAGGAACCTGAATCCTATTGTTGTTGCCGCTGCTTGATATACTTGTCATGTTTATCAAAGAGTTTCTCAAGGGAAACCAAACCTTTTGGGATTTTATTTCCTTTCAATTGTAGAAATTCTTCACCGGTTTGCGAATCTATCTCTGAAACATATTCATGCGGTGGTGATTCACTTCCTTCAAAGTATAGCTCATCAAAACTATCCATCTTTTCTAGGAAAGCAATGATTTGATTATCACCATTGAACACCTGCCAATGGTCAGCGTTATCAGGTACACTCGGTCGGAAGACCAGCTCAATAGTGTACCTGTTTCCTTTGAAATCCTTATGAGGCACCATGAGAGTGGCGGAAACAGCCAATGAATCTGCACGATCATTAAACTCTCTTGGCACTGCTGAAATGCGATTGTGATAGTGTCTCAGTCTTTCATTTTTAGTTTGGTACAAATTTCTTACTTGACAAACCACCAATTCGGCGTCCCCTTGTGCAAGAAGGATTTTAACACCTCTAGCATGCGTAGCTTCCAATCCGAGCAACAAGGACTCGTATTCGGCGGTGTTATTGGTATTGTCAAATTGTAACTTGTATGAAAAAGGTAAAATATCACCTTGTGGTGATATTAAGACCACTCTGGCTCCAGAACCGGTAGAAGAATAGCTGCCATCAAATTCTAAAACCTAGACTCCATCAGAATTTGATTTCTTGGACTTTCTTTGGTCAGGAGACTCCTCTTCGTCAGTGAGGGGAGAATCAGGTATTGCTATACCCTCACCTGAACTTTCATCTGAAAACTCTTCTGAGTCTCCATCTGACATATCTGAGCTATCACCCGATGTGCTCTCATCTGATGAACTGGAACCATCTTCGGTAGACAAGAAATAGTTACCCATTCCTGAGGACTCAAACAAAATTTGAGCTTTGGGATTTGATGTTTGAGTAACAATATATTTCGCCTCCTTCTCAGGAAGCAGCTTCTGCATGACACCTTTAACAGGTATCCTTGCTTCAGACAAATCCATGTTCAACTCCCCACCTATATCCTTGTAGAAATTACGCCCAAGAAGAATGCCGTATGAAGCTGGAACATTAGCTACCAGGACTGTCATCTTGATTCTCTTATCTGGAAAAGTTGCAAATGCAAATTGGGCATCTTTGATTTGACCCAAAAGTGGAACTTGCTTATTCTCCATAGAGAAACACCTCCCAAAAGTTTTGGTTAAGGTGAGGCCAAGGGCATCTGCTACCTTAGCAGACATAACATTGTTTGAGGCTCCAGAATCTATTGCACAATTACTCAATTTATGACCATTTACTAATAGGGAAACATAGAAAGGTTCAATTTTTCTAGAGGCTTCAGGGGGAGTAGTAACAAGATTGTTTTGGGTAGGTTTACTTTTGGAGGAGTCATGAGTAGCTTTGGGAAACTCTTGTCCTGCAGGGACGGCCTTATTTTTGACATATTTGGCTAATCTATCAAATTGTTCAGGATTAGCCTATAGATACTCAACTTTAGACATTTGTATCTTAGTTCTCCTAGCATGATCTATTATATCAAACTGCTGAAAAGAATTAGATACGGAGGAAGAAAAACCATCATTTTGATTTTTAGTAGAGATAGCACTAGTCTGAGGAGTAGAAGTGGAAGGTATAAATTCATTAGAGGCACTTACTTGTTTATTGACCACCGGGTCTTTTGATTGGAAAGGTAGCAGAGTCCCCCTTTTAGCGATTGAAATCACCGGTTGAGATTCTTCTCTCGCCTTCCCTTTATCAGCTTGAAGAGCTGACTGATTTTGAGACCTAGTGAAAACAACATATGCTCCTTCACACACTTCTCCTTTTTCAGCTTCATCTTGATAGTTCAGAAAGCTGATGGTAGAGTCGCCAGCTAACTCTTCTTCTCCTTCTGTGAAGAGATTAGCACCATTTTCATAATCCAACTCAGGTTGGAAAGAAAGTTCATTTTTAGCTTCATAGTAGCCAATAGCAGAGTTGACCGGCGCTGCTTCAATGGCGAGCTTCCCCTGTGTAGGTGGAAGACGATTGTGTTGTCCTTGATTCCTAGCAGCATTGCCTTGATATGAATTATTTGGAAATGTCCTCCTTGGTATATCTCAGTAAGAAGGAGGCGCAGACATACCTTGGGACATTTGTCTCTTCAGTGCTAGCAATTCATTTGCTAGCTTTTGCACCATGGGATCCGTGGTGCTTGTGGAAGGATTCTTAGTAGAAGAGGAGTTTTTATTTCTATTAGTATCCCTTCTTATCTTACCTGCAAGGATAAGATCATCTTCTACTTTAGTTGCCAGAATCTGAGCTGCAGCAATATCAGTAGGAGCAGCTCACCTCAATAGGAAACTCACCTCCGGAAGTTGTGTATTGATAAAGAAACATTTAAGGTTCTCTGCTGTTGGCTCAGTGGTGGTGGGAATCCTGTTTCTCAATTTGTTGAACTTAGCGATGAAATCTCGCATTGGTTCATGAGGTTCCTTTTTCATCTGTATCAGCTGTGCCAACAATGCATGAGCATCTTCTACAGGTTTAAACCTGGATTCGAACTTGGTTTTGAGAGTAGCCCAGCTCGTTATGGTCTGAGCTCGAAGGTGGTAAAACCAGTCCGCAGCAGCACCTTGTAGTGTTTCTACGAAGAGTCATACAACAACATCTTCATGCTGGACAACTATCACACCATAGGCTATACAGAAAGCCGCAATGTGCTCATCAGGATGAACTTTCCTGTCACCATAGAATTTGGGGAAATTCTTTCCTGAACTACGAGGTAGTTCATGCAATGGTGGGGTCAAATTTAGAGGACCAAAGGTATTACCCCAAGGGCCTTGGGCTACCATGACGCGCTGATTGAAAGGTGGTATAAAAACCTTGGTGGTGTATGAACAGCCAAAACTCTGTTAGCACTAAAAACTTCACCTGGTATTGGAGACCTGGTGTTTGTAGGGGACAAACTCCTGGTGTGCTGAAGGCGAGGTCGCGGAGTTAAGAATCCAAAATTATTCTGCTGCATCAATTCAAATGCAAGATCAATAATACCCTGAGCCCTCTTGCTTCTGGTGTACCGGGAATCTGCCAAAATGTATTATGCTAAACACAATTTTGCAAGAAAATGGAAAAGAACTGAAAATGCTTCAACTCGGAGTGTGAGGCTTCAAGTTGCGCGTTCCTTCCCCAGTAGAGTCGCCAAAAAACTGTTGGGTGAATATTTTGTCATTAACTTGCTAACGGCAAAATGGGTATATCAGCCACAGCTATGATGAGACAAAGTCTCTCCTCTCAGCAAGGGGAGGTTCCCTCTAATTAATTGACTTTTGCAAACCAAACAACTTATAAAATTTATGTACACTAAAAACTATGTTTGTGGTGGTTCCATCTCATCTCATTCTCTTTTTTTAGAATAGATGTTCATACTTCAAACTTTTGATAGAAGACTTATAAATTATCACAAAATCACAGAAACACAAAGTTTTCTATTACCTCACTTACTACTTGTAAACGGAACTATTTGAAGTAGAATGCAGCCCAAAGCCTTCATTCCTCTTCAAGATGATAAAAGTAAATCGAAGATAACAACTTGCAGCACAAAGTCTCCAAACTATTGTATTCTCACAAACGTGAACATATAGCCCACAACTGATTTGATAACACAAAGTTTATTAGAATCAAATTAAGAGCGCTCTTCAATCACTTGAAACAAACTCCACACTTCAATTATTC
This sequence comes from Cunninghamia lanceolata, assembly GCA_027924645.1. Classification (NCBI taxonomy): domain Eukaryota; kingdom Viridiplantae; phylum Streptophyta; class Pinopsida; order Cupressales; family Cupressaceae; genus Cunninghamia; species Cunninghamia lanceolata. Next base: position 9,238,142 of record BSBN01000726.1, read on the forward strand.
TCAAATAAGATTATGATAGCAAGATGTAAGAACAAAACTATCACAACACAAATAATCCCAAGACAAAGATTGGAATTGAACTTGCTTCCTTGTATTGATAAATATATGAATATTGATTTTCACAAAAAGCACAAAGTCTTGATTTGCTTCTCAATTCGCCAGAGTTTTCTTGCAATAGACAAAAGATAATATTTACAAAAGAGGCTCCCTTTATTTATAGGGAAAGGCCTTGAGAAAATTTAGGAAATCTACAACTAATTTGACTTATTCAACAAGAGAGTCCTATTTGACTTAGGACTTCTCCTGTTTCACATGTAATTACATTTTGAAAAATTACATGTGTAGATGTCCAAAACAAAATTCAATTTACATAACATCTAAGAAAAACAAGCTAAGGCACTAGCTTCCTCCATCTTTTTTCCTTAGGAAGTTCTGGTACATAGTTTGAACGACTGACATCTCGCATGCATTTGGTTTTGCTATGTTTTTAGAGATGGTGCGAGCTCAGAGAATTGAATCTTTCACCGCCTTTACTACCTTTTCATGCTTGTCTAAATTATCCTTCAGGTTCTCTAGAGTCAAATGATCATACAGGCTATCCATTCAGAGCACTGAGGGACCTTCCTCTTCAAATTTCTTTTGTACCATTTCTTCAAAAGAACTTATCATTTTTTGTGCTGTGAGGAAACTATGATCTTCCCTTGTCAAGGTGCAAGGAAGTTCTTCTAGTCGGTGTAGGAGTGTGACATCACTATCTTCGCTGGCTTCTCGAGCTTGGCACAGATCTTCAAGTAGACTCTTTATTATGAAAATACGATGAGCTAGAGTCTCCTTGGTCTTGAGATATGATTCCCTGTTGGTGATGACCCCAATGGTGATCAGATTCTTTATCTTGATCTTCTTCATATTTATCCACTCTTCTAGGCTCTCTTCTTGATCTTGCAGCTCTTGTGAAAGTAGATCTACCAGATTGTCCAGCTCAGCTTTAGCTTTGTCCATTTTCTCCTTCCTTTCCACAGTGGTTTTTAACAGAACTTGTCCTTGAGCCAACAACCACTCCACTACATCCCCCACTATCTTGCCTCTAGCTTGGGCTTTTTCAACCTTCTGTATCAAGGGATCTTCCACTGTCACTGCCATTGGTTCTACTATCTCTGATGACTTTACTATTTTCTGAAGGACAGCGGCCAGTTGTTCTGCTTTTGCTTTGTACTGCTCCTTCTCCCTCTTGGCTTCATCATACTTTTCAAGTAGGGTACTGGCAGTAGTCTGGAAATCTGCTTTGACACCCTCATGAGTCACTTTACCAAGCTCAACCCTTGAGATGACATAATTAGTCATGTCAAAAGTGTCAACCATGGCATCTTCAGGAGGTTTGGCAATTTCAGCATATCTGATTCCCTTTTCAGTGACCAGCCTAGAAACAGTCTTAGGCTTCTTCTTCTAGTTCTTTGCTTTCACGGGCAACAACTTTTCAATGTCAATCTCATCAGGTGAGATGGCTTGCTTCTTCCTCTTTGGAGTATAGGCAGATAGCCATGGAGGAAGTATAGATGTATCAACAGCTGGAGGGGGATCCACTACTTGCTTGGTTGGTTCCATGTTTGTACCGGTGATGGTGACAATTGGACTTGTGTTGATAAACACAACACCTGTATCAACAACCTTTTGTGAAGCATCCAGAAGATTCTCTAAAACAGTTTGTTCCCCGATATCAAAAGATGGGGAAGATAAGCTTGGAATGGAACCAGAAGAATAAAAAATAGTTCCAAAGCTAGCTTTCATGGATGGAGGAGTATTGTTAGAAGAAACAACAAAAATTGGAGAAAGAGGAACACTTGAAATCACTGGCAAACTATTAGAAATTAGAACATGAGGAGGAGGTGTAAGAACTTGTGTCTCAGAGGGAAGATCTTTCACTGGAGTCTGAGGGGAGCCATCAAGTCGTTCTACCTCTGTATCTTCATCTTCACCTTGTTCAGCTTTATCAGATACCTTTGTTTTAGACTTTTGAACATTTTGTTCTTCAGTCTCAACATCTTCAATTTCCATCTGATCATCATTAGTATCTTCAACATCTGACTTAGTGGCGTCAGAAGTCTCTGTGGTTTCCTTTTTCTTTCCTCCTTTAGATACAAATTTGATCTTTGGTTTGTGTACCTTGGAGGAAGAAGGGGTGTCACTCCTGTTCTTAGTTCGGTTCTCCACCTTCTTACCTGTTTGCTCATGTGTTCCCTCTTCAGACCCTATAAGGAACTCTTTCAACTTAATTCCCTAACTTTCCAACCACAAGTTGGTGTTTGCCAATATTGGTTGGAATCTTTTCCTGATGGATGTCTCCTCTTTGACTGACCATTTCACCTCTGGGAGAGGTGAAGCCTCAACATTCTCTATCTCATATTTGTGATCTAGGACATCCCCATTATCCTCCATTCCATCTGGAATATCAGCGAGTCCTAGTTCTTTGATTTGACTTAGATGAAGTTTGCAGAAATCCAGTTTTCTAATCTCATTTTGAGTCCTGAGATCTGCCCATATGTCTTCGACCATTAGCACATGAAAAGTTGACTTCCTCTTGATTTTATCTTAAACCCTTCTGAAGTCAAAATGATTTCTTTTCTTGTAGGTCTTCATGGTGACCAACTGCAGCTCGGAGTCAATTATCTTTGCTTTGTTGGCAGATTGAACTGAGTACCTTCCAATTTCAATGGGAAACTTTATCCCTGACCTCTTAAGCTCCACCTGTTTGTTGTGTACCACAATCAGTTGTCTGCAAAGCTCCATAAGAACAATGTGATCACTGGGATACCGTGGCAGCATGTAAGGGTTACCAGGATAGTATCCTACTCGAAGATATGTAAAGGTGGGAAATTGCAAGAACAAGCAACCAAAAGAATTTACAACCTGCCAAGCTTCATCAGAAACTCTTCTTTGAACCAGTTCACCATCCCACAAGCACATGAAAACTAAGAGAAAAGCATCATTGACTCTTCTGAAATGATGAATTGACCCCTTCAGAGTGATTTGAGGGTAATATTCATACACTGGGACCAATCTCGTGTCTCCTACTTGGGTTAAACCTGGAAAGTTCCTCATGCTTGTAGCAGCATAGACAAGATAAGAAGTCATGTAAAATTTAAAGGTAGTATTGACCCTTATCAGTTGCTCATGCAAAGCATTGCTGATTTGTTCACCCCAGAATATCTTCTGATTACCCCATAGAATCACCTTGATGTAAATGTACATCCAATCCTAGAATTTGGAAGCAGAAGGGAGTCCTCTGATGTGACTCAAGAGAGTAATCAAATCACACACTTCCTCCACAAAATCACTCCTGTGAAGGTCTTTTGGCCATCTGGTCAAAGTTGCCCTAGGAATCTTTAACCATTTGCTGTTTATATGCCTCTTAGCAGATTCCACGTCATTATCATAGTCTTGTTGACCCTGAGCAAAATCAATCCGCCTGACATTTTCAATTGGTGGACACATGAAGATTTTGTCCATGAATTCTGCATCCAATCTCATGATTACATTTCCCTGTGAGTCCGTCACAACTCTAGTGTCTCTGTTGTAGTGGCTAGCCACTTGTAGAACAAATTCAGGATTGTGTGCACTGACTGGAAATGATGCAACCAAATGAATACTGCTGTCAATGATTTTCTGCATAAGCTTGGAGGGATTTGCTTGTTTAGTTCTATCTACGAACTTGGCCAAGTCCACATGCCTAATTTCTGTGTCTCTGATTTCATCAACATTTGATTGCACTGCCGTTACTGAAAAGACACCCTGGTACTTGTACTTCATGGCTTTGGACTTTGACGGAGATGATTCTAACATGAGCTCTGGAGAAAACTGTGAACTTGAACACCACGAACATTGATTGAGAACTACAAAAGGCCATGATCTCGCAGTTAGGGGAAAAATTGGATAGACTGGGTCAACTACGTTTTGACGATCATGGGCAGGAAAGCTTGCGTTTGAAGGGCTTGAGTGCGCAAATCAAGGCGAAGGTGAAAGCGGGCTTCTAGTTTTGAAAAGTGAATTTTCCAGTGTTGGGAAAAAAATAAGAAAATGTGCTTGAGTGGGTGATTTGGCCGCCATTGTAGGTTGGGAGAGTTATCAGGTGTAAGAGCGGTGGAAAACACCGCTTCTGCATGTATTTTGGAAGTTTTGGTTTAACATGCACGAGCGGTTAATATTACCGCTATTACATGTAACTTAGTAAAAACCTCAAGTGCTCGGGTGAAGGTACCAGCCGCTTATGCATATAATAGGTTTCCTTACCAACAAATGTTCAGGTGGGTGTATCAGTCGCTCCGGTAGGGAAGTGACCAAATAGGTTTTAGTGTAGGGGCGGGTATATTGGCCGCTATTACATGTGAATCAAAACTCAAAGTTGACAATGTTCGGTCGGCGATAAACGTCGACACTGCATAGGGTATTTCGGAGTCTTCGGTGTAAGGGTGGAAAAATCTGCCGACATTGCACATAATGGAAGTTGTGAGGTTTCGAAGGTCTAAGCAGTGAATTTGGCCGTCGATGCATCTCTTCAAAAGTTGTATCAACGGTGAAGGTTTTAAATGATGAAAAACACAGCATCCTCAAAACAAAAACCCTAATGGCAGCCTATGTTGTATGGGCAAAAACACTCCAGACACAAATCAAAAACATAACCAAAACAAAAAAAGAATAAAAACCTAACAAAAATCTATCTAATTAAAACCTAAACCAACAGTTGCGTTTAAACCAAAATCTCTGGTAAGAAGATCGTGTTCAAAAGAAAGGTCTACCTATGATGTCGGCAGAAAACCCTAAGCGCCAATCTGCAACACGAAATCTGCTATGATTCGAAAACACGCGATTTGGTGGTCGAAGATGGTATTAGCGAATAGGCTAAATTGTTTCTGTTTTGAAATGAAAGAAATGACGAGACCACGGGTTTATAACACCTTTAAAGGTTTAAAACAAAACCATTAATACCTGGCATGAACGACCATAAATGTCACTCCAGTTAAAAGATCTGGAGATCTTGTTGAAGCAGGTGTTTCGGCCGTTCTGGCAGGGAGAGTTAACACTCATATGTAACGACGGGTGATTTGGCCACTATTACACAACAAACAAAAATGCAACATATGTAATAGCGGCTAAAAACTCTGCTATTATATATTAAAACAAACTTCAAAATATATAATAGCAGGTGAAAACACCGCACTTACATGATAAAACAAAAATTTGGCTAACACCTGAAAAATGACTAAAACTTGACCTTTTAACCAGTTTACGACTTAAATGATCCTCGCGAATATCGAGAAATCAATTCAAGGGAATGTCGCAGACGAGTTTAGAATGTCAAATGATTTCGCACGAGACCAAGGAAATCTTTTCTTGATTTGCGATCTTAGAGTGTAGATTCATGAAACGGACAAGTTTCATGGGGGTTGTCTACAAAAGCGAGCGTAGCTGATTTTGAGAACAACACAACCAAATGCTCAAAGGTACCCTTCTTTCAATGGTTATTGTAATGCATGCAATAATTTTGGTCATAAGGCTACTCAATGTAGGAGCATAGTGAATCAAAATGTTCCATCATTCTGTGGTCAGTGTCTCACTTGCAATAAAGTAGGTCACAAAGCTAATGAATGTAGAAGTCAGATAAGGAATGGTTACAACAATGGAAGGAATGCTCAAACTTTCAAAGGTAACTGCTTTATATGCAAGAGGTTTGGTCATAGAGCTAGTGAATGTAGAAGTTGGATAAGGAACAACTATTTAATAATGGAAGGAATGCTCAATCCTTCAATGGGAATTGCTTTGCATGTAATAGATTTGGACACAAGGCTAACAAATGCAGATCAAGGATGAATGAAAGGAACAATGTGTTGATAACTGAGAGGGGGGGTGAATCAATTATCTTATTTAACTTAACTTTCTGTTCTTCTTTAATAACTAGTGCAGCATCAAAACAAATAAGCATCCATAATCATGAAAGTAGAAACAAAGTCAATACACATAACACAATGATTTTGACATGGAAAACCCTATTAAGGGAAAAACCATGGGTGTCTAACCCAAGAATGTATTCTCTGTTAGAAGAATAGAAATACAAAAATGGCACTTACCAATTAGGGCTCACTGCTTGAGCATACTGCTTACAAGAGGCTCACTGCCTACAAGAGGCTCACTATCTACAAGATACAAAGAAAGTAACAAGATACTTGAACTGATGACAAGCATCCACATATGCTGAGGTTCAGTTTCGGTTAGGTTCAGTATACTGATCTACTACACTTCATTCTTCCTCTTGTTTGGTGCTGCTGTTCTGTCACATACCGGACCTGTATTATGGCTGTCACACTGCTCTTCTTCTTTTCTTCATATCTCACCACACACCACACCAACCTTCGCATCCAAATTCATCTGGTATATATATCCGCACCAATGATTTCAACACCTTTCTAGTCGGCATCCAGAATAGTCAATATTTTCTCAAACTCTGATCTGTCAGCTGAATCCTTGCTTATCAAGTGATGCGTATCAAGGAGATGCTTATAGAAGTCATCAATCATGTCAGCCAATCATGAATGATACCTCAAGAAACTTGATCACCATCAATATCTCATCTAGATTAAGGTCTGATGCTTTGCCAGTCAGTTCTTCCTCAGTCTACTCTGCCAAACAGGAACCCAACACTTAGGTGTTCATATCTTTTTACTCTTACATCACTAGAGGCTCAATCTCTGGAATATATTAGTCAAGGTACTCCACTTGACTTCCCCAAGTCCATGCTTTACTGAGATACTTCCTCTGAGAGATTCGGACCTGACTGTCAGACCTTGCTACATACTCTATTCTTGCTTACCAGACCAAGATACACTTCAGTTTGTCTTCCGGTATGGTTATACCATGTCCTACGGATGTGTGGGATGGACTTTGTTGCCATCAATGACAACACTCATGAATAAATTTTGTATGCTTCAATTTTAACATGCCTGGACATATTGCAAGATTCTACAGAAGCAAGAATATGAAGAAGGATAATCAGGAAGAGATGAAGAAATTGGTACAAAAGGTAGATCTAGCAGACATCAAGAAGGAGATGAACACAATTTGGGTTAAGAAGGAAGTACATGAAGTCAAGGACGAGTCTGCACCAGACTCTAGTGCAGGTACTTCCTCTGGGAAGTAAACTGAGAGCTTAGGTTCAGGGGGAGCTTAAATTAAAAATTTTGTTCCCCTAGCCATAAGTGTGGTGCTGATATCCAACACAAAGATATGAGTTGTAAGACAGAATGACAAATCCTTTGGGGAAGATTCTGGTAGAAAATAACCTAATGCAGTGGATTGTGGAGTAATTTAGATCAACTGTGAGTGATAGAGAAAGTTTTTGACAGCTTTTTGAAATAAGCATTTATGATGAAAAGAGGATATAAAGAATTCATCTGAAAGAAAAATCACTTTGCATTCAAACTCTCACGTGACTAAAGATATCTAAGAAGCAAGCTAAGGCGAATTCAAGCATTCGGTGAAGAAACCCTAACAGAAGCAAAAGGTATTTACCATTCTCTCATTTGAAAAGTTTCTGTTTTGAGTCAGTAAAAGATGTCTACTTCTCAAGTAGTAGAGATTATCGAGAGGCCCCAACCCAAATTCAAGAAACACCCATTCAAATATCTAGAAACTGATTTGGATGGTGCGTTTGAGGTTTCGCATGGGGTTATGCACATTGAAGACATTAGGGCATACATACATGTAAACTTGGAAGAATATGATCATATGAAATTAGGGCAAATATACTTGGATGAGTGGACAAATGATAATCTTGAACTGAAAGAAGAATATAGTGCCTTGCATGAGAAGAACATGGATACATGGTTAGATTTTTCGGTATTATCGAATGATGCTTGGGTTAGGTATGTTTTGAGCATGATTCATGATGAGTTCTTTTGGCTTAATGTGCCCTATATGATAACAAAGGATGCCATCAAAGCAATAAATGACATGTGCTCCACCAGAAAGGTTCTAGCTTTGAAGTCTATGAAGAACAGTACAGTAATACAGTTGACAGGTGCAAATTTTGATAAGAGGGCACTAGCTCTAAATGATATTGAGGATCCAGCGATTAGATTTGCATCAATGGTTATTGGTTACAAGGTCTACTTCTCTAACAGGGAGAACTCAGTCTTTGCAATAGCCATATATACAACATATGATATGGTTAAGAACAATACAAACTATGACCTATGTGAGTTGCTCTAGTAACAATTGTTGGAAAATCTGAAAAGGACAAAGGAAACAAAATACCCCTTCAAGCATGGAACTCTAATCATCTATCTATTCTTCTATTTTCTGAAGGTGTTACCAGGTATGGATAATATTGGTTGGCTTGGTCATTGACCAGTAGCCTTGAAGTCTATGAAGAACAATACAGTAATGCAGTTGACAGGTGCAAAATTTGATAAGAGGGCACTAACTGTAAATGATATTGAGGATCCAATGGTTAGATTTGCATCAATGGTTATTGGTTACAAGGTCTACTTCTCCAATAGGGAGAACTCAGTCTTTGCAACAACCATATATACAACATATGATATGGTTAAGAATAATACATACTATGACCTATGTGAGTTGCTCTGGTAACAATTGTTGGAAAATCTAAAAAGGACAAAGGAAACAAAATACCCCTTCAAGTATGGAACTCTAAACATCTATCTATTCTTCTATTTTTCTAAAGGCGTTACTAGGTATGGATAATATTGGTTGGCTTGGTCATTCACCAGTAGCAACACAAATTAGAAATCATCTGCAGAGTTTAGGAAATGCTGATAAACAAAATATAGCATTATGGGGTTACTTTAAGAACTTCCAAAAGAAAATGCAGGCTAGAGCTAGGATCACTGAAAAGATAGTGAAGAAATATGAAAATGACATTGTATTCATGGTGGACAAGGATAAATGCCTCATGGAGGCTATAGAACCTAGAACTGTATGGGTCCCAGCCATGGGATATGAAGTCACAGAGGACATCCTAACTGGTTTGGCATATCTAATGTTTAGCAAACCAAGATATCCTAAGGAGGAGAGATTTGGGACATTTGAAGAATTATCTATCAAGGTACACATGGAATTGAAGCAACCAAAGATCAAGAGAAATGTAAAGAAATGGGTTGAGGACTATGCAATAAGCAATGGATTCACAAAAGAGCAAGTTAAGGAAGCTAGAGACCAATTTGAAGCAGTTGAGACATCTAGTGCCTCAGAGGGGCAATCTTCAAAGGCTTTGGAGAAGAAAGAGGAGAAATCTAAGAAAGAAAAGCTTGCATCTAGCTTCGGGAGGAGAAAAAGAGCCTCATCCTCAATAGTAGCTACCTCTAATACCTACAGACCCTCTATTGAGGTTGAGAAAGAAAAGATAAAGCCTGTAGGTGTTGTGAAATAAGTTCTTGAGAAGAAGAAAAGAAAGAAGACAAAGGCCACAAAAAGAATGTATGTGAGCCTTGGGGCTGAAGAAGAAGAAGAAAAGACAGAAACAGATGAAGAAGTTAAAACAAAAAGGGCAAAACCAGAGGAAACCACTCTTAGTAAGAGGGAGAAGCCCTCTGAAAAGACCAAGAAGAAGAATGAAGATGAGAAGACTAAAGGTGAAGCAACTATGTCCTTAGAAACTACCATTAATGAAATGGCCAAGCATGGGAATCTAAAGCCCATTATTGATATGTATGATGAAATCTCTGATGTTGATAAAGCCACAATTGAAGCTACAATAGTAAGATATCTTGACATGTATAATAAAGCTTTGATTGAAATTATTGATGATCTTCTGGATAGTCTAGGCAGCATAATGACTGCAACAAAAGGAGCTATGGTAAAAGATGTTGAAATAAAATAATGTCTTATTGAAACTTTGCCCAAACATAACTAGTGAAGGGTTAAAGCAAGAAGTTGAGTATACATTTCGCGGAAGTCTCTCGTGGATGACAAATGTCGCTTGGAACGGGTACCCATTTAGGATCGGGATCCCGAAGCAAAACGGGTACTCGTTTTCAAAAAGTTTTTTTTTTACATGCCTATGGCTAATTTTTTATTTTTTAGAAATGGGTACCCGTTATTTTTAAAACGAGTACCCATTTATAACGAGCACCCGTTATGAATGGACACCCATTTATAATGGGTACCCATTTCTAAAATTTTGAAATTTCAAACCCACCAATATGCATTGGTTTGAGGCTTGGAAACCCAAGCCTTAGCTTTGGACCAGCAACTAGGAGACCATGAAAACAACAAGAAAAAAAACTAGTTTCACCACTATGGCTAACGATTTGTTTTTTCACAATATTTTAACGAAATTAAAACCCATTATAGATCTAAAAGTCTAGTTTTTAAATATGTAATTTTTTCTACTATTGAACATAATTTTCTATTTATTATTTATTTTCCAAACAAACTAACTCATAAACTTGAAATAACATAGGTTACTATATTTTTAATAACTTTTGATTTTGAAAGTTTCTTGAAAAAAAATTATGTCTAACCAAACTAGACATCATTCTCTGAATGACAAATTTTTTTATTTGGTGAATTGATTAGTTTAGCTCAAATTATGTTGGCCGTACACGAGGGGTTTTAAAAACACTAATTAGGCCATTAAAAATTTAATAAAAAATATATTTATTAAAAAAATACAAAAAAGTATCCTGACCAAAATTCAACATCCTGAGAATCTTTCCACAAAAGGAATTAAAAAAATACATTAATTCAGGTCAAATTATGTTGGTTGTACACATGCATGCTTTTGCAAAAAATAGGGGACTTTTAAAAAGACACTTTTTGTACATCCAATAAAAAACCAACTTGCATCATCTTGGTATTAGAAAAAAATACATATTTGAAAACTAGAAACAAAATCCTACATTTCTTATTTTTACATCATCTTAATATTTTATGTGCGAGTGCTTCAAATTGTCAGTCCAAGTATGACAAAATTTCAAAAATAGGAAAAACACTTTCACTTTTTAGCCAAAAAGTGAACTCATATTCTTGCACTTACCCTAAAGAAAGAAGCAAAGTCACCAAGATAATTAGTGAAAAATTCAGAACAAAGAAAAGGTCAATACTCTTAAGTCTGGAGACATTGAGACACTGGTGAAAGAAACAAAGGAGATAACCATGAGTGTGTTGCATGAATTACAAATCTCAACCACCGTAAATATTGATGGGGAAGAGCAAGATAATGATGTTGACACTTACAACACTGCTTCGGAAGTGAATATTGAGCAGAGCATGGACCAAAGTGCAATCACTCCTCCAGAAAGCTCTGGAAAGGATGAAGAGATGAAAAATTCTAAGAAAGAGAAGAGCTCTAAAGAAGCAAAGGTAGCTCCAGAAGAGAATATCCTTGAGAGACAAGAAGAGCAGGGAGAAGAGATAACTGAACAAATGATGGACAATCCTATTCTGGAACCAAAAAGAAATGAACAAGAGCACAGTCAAGAACCTCCTTTGGAGAGACAAGATGCTGAAGTGTCTCAAGTTGAAGATAGGAGAGACATTGCTAACTCTTTGAGAGAGTTTTTGGAAGCTCAGATTTTGACTACACTGGAGCTATTACAAGGACCTGTTAACCTTGACACTTTGTCCCCAATATAGAAGATGAGACTTGGGACAATTTTTCAAACCTCTGCATAGGAAGAGATATTGAAATCTCATATGGAGCACATCGAGTTGATAGAAGATGCACCAGTAATTTTTGAAAAGTTAATGCCCAGAATAAGGAGAGATACATCCTTGGCCCCTATTGTACAAATGAAAAATTTAATGGAATCAATCAATTCTCATTTTGAGTCCCTAGAAAAAGATGTAGAAAATAAAGGGCAGAGATTGATGACAAAAGGTTAGTAGACCTAAATGATAAAGTTTCTCAAGATAAAGTTTTGTTAGAAAAGAGTATAGAGTATGCACAGACTGTTATCAAAGATACTAGTGAAATATATCAGATCTATCTTACATGGCTTAAGAAAACAAAGGACCTAAAGGAGAAGATAAATGGATGGGAAGCCAAAATAATGAACATCTCCAAAACATATGATCCGGTTCAAAGGATGTTATTGGCCATCAAAGGGTAGAAGTTGAGACTATTCACTCTAATATACATAAGTTGCAGATGCAGAGAGAGGTCATAAAACATAGAATGAGCCAACTTTGGGAGATAGTGAGCTTCAAAATTGTATCCATGGCTGGACTTGTAGTAGCTACAGAATAGACAAGGCAAATCATTGAGGCCCCTGCTACTGTGAAGAAGGTAGACAATTTGGTGTCCCAGATTAATGGACACATATTAGATTTGAGTGATGCTAAAGTTAGATGGGATCAAGATGTAATTCAACTAAGGAAACTTTATTTAGATATTCTCCCAACAAAGCATAAGATATTGTGATTTCACTTGTATATATATGCGGATAGTAGAAAAATAGTTTTAAAGTTTTGGCAACTTGTACACATCTTTGTATCATATACCTTTGCCATTGATGTCAAAGGGGGAGAATGAATCATGCGAAAAACATTTGAAAAGTAAGAAGAGAAGCATGAAGCTAGGGGGAGCAATGTGTAAAGAGAAAGGGGGAGTAGTGTAATAGTTTTTCACATCAAGTGTTGCCATCAATGCCAAAGGGAGAGATTGTTGGCAACTTGGCAAACATCATTAAGAGAGAGACATTGCTGGTATGATGAAGAATGATTGTGCATGATGTTTGAAGGTGTTTTCATTGATGGCAACAAGAAAAGGAATAAGGTTGGGACAAATATTTTGGTCCGATGAAGATTTAGTCATTTTGGCTAAGTGTTGGTAGTATACAAGAGACAGTGACAGATAGACAATGTTGTATACGCCTAAAAATGACACAAATCATCCTAAATAAATATTCTAAATATTTATTTCCTTCTTCTATTAATTAAATAAATGTTCCAAATTTATTTAATCAATTCACTATCCCATAATTAAATAAATTCTATTTATTTAATTAAAATTCTTCTAAATGTCCTACATGATTAAATAATCATAAATTATTTAATTAATCCAAATTCCTCTATCCTAAGTTCTAAATTCAAAATCCACCTCACCTTTACACCTCACCTTGTCCACATCATCAAGTTGCACATGTAATTAAATATATTTAATATTTAATTACCTATTTTTCTCTCACCCACATGGCCTATTTCTTCTCAAATCAGAAGTTAGTTAACTAATCAATCAAATCTGTTAACTGATTAGTCATTTGAGTTCACTAGTCAATCTATTCTGCTGACTCCTCAATCAACCCAGTTCACTGGTCAATCAATTCAGTCAATCCCATAATCCACTCTTCTAACTGATCAATCAAGTCTGTTAACTGTTCAGTCAATGGAGTTAACTCTCCAATCAATTTTGTCACATCCCCTCTTTCATGATGGAGCTGGGACACTTGTCACATTTCTACTGGTTGCACATTCCTCAACCATCCTTAGTCGTCGATCTTCACATCTCCTCTCAACCGTTGATTCCCATTCTTCCAAGTCTATAAATGAAGATTCATCCCTTCATTCTATTCATCCAGGCTTTTGACATCGTTACTCTGCAGAAATATCACCAGCGCGCCTTTGGCACCCACTTGTCATCTACAAGCTTGAGATCACCATTGTTGCATTGGAGCTCACCTTCATTGCATATCACACCATAGCCGTTCACCATCGACTTCCTCAAACAGCTTTAAAAGATTGCACTCTCTGAGGGCTCATCTCATCTGCGAAAGGACGATTCGTGATAGGCGAACAACAGAAGTTTCGAAACGGAAGAGGTTTGCTGTGTTTGTTCATTGCTTTGTTTACTTGAATCTTCTTTGTTTCACTATTCTGTTGATGTTTGGGTCATCTATTATTCATTTGATTGATTTGACATTTTACCCTCACATTTTTGGCGCCCACCGTGGGGCCGTTGCCCCTTTATTTCACCATTTTTGAGCTTTTTTGAAGGCAGGTTCTGTACAAGTCTCGCAGAGTCACGCACAGGTTCTTTCGGCGCATCTGTTCATTTCCACGGCGCATATAAAGACTGTTACGGCGCTTCTGTAAATCCTGCGCATCTGTGCATTTCTGCGGTGCTTTTGTGGACTGTTGTTGCGCATAGGTTATAACTGCGCATCTGTTGACTGTTACGGCGCTTTTACAGACTGTTGCTGCGCATCCATTAAAACTGCGCATTTATTCATTTTAACGGTGCATATGCTCAATCTTGCAGCGCATTTATTATTACGGCGCTTCTGTTGATCATTTCTGCGCATCTGATCACTGAAGCTGCGCATTTGTAATAGACTCAAGTTTTAGTACTTTTCTAGAGGATTTTGCTAGCATTAACCCCTTTGCAGGTGTTTGCTGGAGCGGTTTTGCAGGATAGGCTCGGGTTCAGTTACATGTAGTTGCATCTAATTAGGTCACCTTTCATTTTCTGGGAAAGAGTAAAATGGTTGTTCATTACAAATCTTCATCTAGTCCTAATTAGGGAGGAAGTAACTGGTTTATTTCACGCTTGCATTACAAACACCTTCAAAGTTATTGCTATCTGAGGTTTAAAATTGAACTCATCACTGATCTTGAAGGTAAAATGAACCATTGCTATATCGTGAGACCTGAATTTCAAAGTTAACAATCTCGTGCTTCACGGTTTTAAAATTGAACTCATCATTGATCTTGAAGGTAAAATGAACCATTGCTATATCGTGAGACCTGAATTTCAAAGTTAACAATCTCGTGCAACGTGGATTTAAAATTGAACTCACTACTGCTTTCTGGGATTTAAAAACTGAACCACTGCAATATTGCTGAAATCACTTCAAAGTTCTGTTTGAGTAGATTAGCCCATTTAGTTTTTATCTTTTAACTAGGGTGGATTAATCAGTGTATTTTGTGCTTGCGAATGACAATAGGCTTATGCTCTCCCCTCTTCTGGGTGATCAGAGTGCCAGACTTGTCATTCTATTTGTTTGACCTTTAGGAGGGGCCTGCCCTTGGATACACGCTTGTCCAAGCGGGAACGACCCTGAGTGGTAACAGGCTAATGCCAAGCCCTACCGAGCCACTTAAAATAAATTGTGCTTGAGGTGAAAACCTCCTGCAACGAGTGCTGTTATGTTACACCGACGGCCAACCTCCCCCAAAACCCTCTCAGGCGTAACCCTTTGAGGCTGGGAGACTCCATAACGGAGAGTAGCGCCGCCGCACGTGTAACCACTTGAACGGTTGCCCGAATTAAATACCTCTTGTTCTAGTGGCCAAAAACCCTTGTAATCCATTTCTCGCCTAGGATTTTGTGCTTGCTTTTGTCTAAAATAGATTCAAAAAACTACAAAAACATTGGAAAACTACAAAATACTCTTTGTGCTTGCTGTGTTTTCTTGCTAAATTAATTCATAATATCAGATCAAGAAGACCTTTTCCAGCCAAAGAATACCAAAAACAGAGAAAAATCTAAAAAAATTTTGCAAAAAAAATACCAGAACTGCGCATATACACTTTTCTGCTGTGCATACACAGCGACTTGCTGCGCTTTTGTACTGACTGGCTGCGCATACATACCTTTCTGCTGTGCATATACACTTTTTGGCTGCGCTTTTATAGTGACTTATTGCGCTTATACAGCGACTTGCTGTGCATATACTTTTCCGCTGCGCATTTACACACTGTTACTGCACATACATACTTCACCAGAGCTGCGCTTTTATAGCGACTTGTGGCGCATTTACCTATTCTTGCTGCGCATCTATTTCTGCGCATGCGTGACAGTGAGCATTTGCCCTATTTTTGAGAAATTATCGTCAACTATTCAGAGTACCCATTTCGGCCTAGTTTCATTTTTCGAGGTCAGAGTCAACCTTGCAGTTAGTCTTCATCCGTTTCACCCAATTCTCTCTCTTTCGTCGGTCGTCCCAGTCACCTTCTGTCCAAGTCACTCTTGTCCCAAAGTCATTCTGTCCCATACCGATTCGACACAGGTCCTTCTTCGTTTCATTTGTGAATTCACGTAAGCCTAGTAGGTCACAGTACCTTTGCTAGTAGTCTTGTTGAACGACTAAGCCCTACACAGTAAGATTGGTATTGACTACCCTTGCTAGTGGCTAGAGTCTTGTGTCAACCGTCTTACCTGAAGTCATTGAGCGAGAGAACCCTTTGTCCAAATCTTGTCCTAGATACCCCATTCATTACAGTCTTAGTCGGCACCTTGCCAAAATTTCTAATCCTAGTCCACTTCATCCCACCCCACCTTGCATGGTTCTTACTCGATCCCAGTACAACAAGCTAATTGAAATGGCCGACTCATCCGATCACATCGCCCCCCCACGCGATGATGATGAAGAAATTTCTCGTGAAGAATTAGTGGCACACATGCAAGATAGCAAATTCCAATGCTTAGTGGAGAAAGTGCTCCTTGAGGACCCCACCAAATATTTCCATCATCTTGCTAGTCTCGGAATCAAACTCCCCGTAGACTTTGACATTAACTCCATCATGGAAAATGCAGGCAATGAACGTGAGAGGGACACAAATGACACAGTCCCACATGCACATGAGAGAGGCATAAATGACACGGTCCCCCATGCCAATGAGAGAGGAAAGCAACCCATAGATCAAAATGCTCCTATGGCGGATGTGAGACAACAAATTGAGAGTCTAAAGCTAGAAATCTCCAACCTTAAGATCGGCACAAGTTCCAAGAACTACTCCTTGGAAGATATAGCACCATACCCCTTTGACAGAAGTTTGGTCATGAAACCATTCCCCTATCAGTTCGAAATTTCAAAATTTGACAAATACAAAGGGAAGGGGGACCCTAGAGATCATATCAGGGAATTCACTACAGCATGTTTAGAAGTAGCTCACAACGAGACCTACTTAATGAGACTGTTCCCAAGATCTTTAGGAGGTCAAGCTATGGAGTGGTTCTCGCGTCTACCACCAGGAATCAAAACTTTTGATGAACTTGTCAATAAATTCATAACGCACTTCTCTTACAACATAGAACACGAGGTATCTATGCTAGACCTATGCAACACCAAACAAAAGGGTGGTGAGTCTTTTGCCACCTTCTTACAACGATGGAGACAGCTAGCTAGTAAGTGTTCTTACGACATGCCTGAGAAACAACTATTGGAAATGTTTGTCCACAATTTGAATCCCGATCTTAGCTATCAGATTCAGATACAATGCCCTACCTCATTCGCCAAAGTCATTGAAATGGGGCTATTCATTGAGAAAGCTATGATCGCTAAAGGAACTCTCAAGCTCTACAAGGACACACCTCCTTCCAATTACACAACTGACAAGTCAAAGTTTTGGACCAAGAACAAGAATGTGGTCAACGATGGAGTAGTGGATGCCAAGGCGGCAGCCCCTAAACAACAACCCATATTCACTCTTAAGGAAGAAGCAAATAACGGTGCACTCAACAAGCCACCCCCTCGGGAACCTAGACCTTGGTTCAATTCAAATCCAAGGAGGAAATTCACACCGTTAGGAGAATCTCAAGAATCGGCCCTCAGAAAGTTGTTGGCTAACAATGAAATTTCTCTACCGCCAACAAGTGACTATGAGCCCATAGTCAAACCTCCCTATTGGAAGGACACAGACTATTGCGAGTATCATCGAGGATGGGGGCACACGACTAACAATTGCATTCGCCTCAAGAATGTCATACAGGATATACTGGATCAAAATCAGGGAGGGACACAACAACATACCTCCAATGAATCTCATGTGGCCTACCGGGATCCCCTTCTAAACCACAACCGGCCGTATAACAATAATCGCAACAATGGCCACAACAGCAACGATGGTCACAACGGCAACAACCCCAATGGCCATAACAATAATGACAACAATCGCAACAGGCCAAACCAAAACAGCGGGTCGAGTAATGCTAACTATGCAAGCGTTCCATTCGAGTACACCATTAACTGCATTTCTGAGCACATTCCGCATATCAACGTCATATCCCCCAACCAACAACCAGGACCTAACAGAACTAGTTGTAGTATAATTACCCGCAGTGGTAGAGTCACGATCAACACCACTCCTCCAAGGTCATCACCATCTCCGTCCAACTCCCGCCCATATAATGTCATCGACCAATTGCAAAAAACTCCGGCTCACATTTCTATATTGGAGCTCTTGCGTCTATCTCCTTCTCATAAGGAGATTCTTAAGAAAGCCTTAGTGGAAACTACTGTCCCCACTAACCTAGCCCAAGAAAAGTTTCAAACCATGGTGGGTAATTTGACATCCTCCACTTCCATCTCGTTTACAGAGCAAGATGACCTTTCCATATCTCAACCCCACAACACTCCCCTACACATTGTCGCATTCGTACACAAGCACCGCATCAAGAGGGTTCTTATTGATGGGGGTGCCGGTTTGAATATTTGCATGTTGAAGCTAGTCCTTGCATTGGGGTTCTCTGAACAGGCAGTAGATCCAAGACGGAAAATTACTATCAAAGCCTATGACGAGGAGGAACGAACCACAAAGGGCACGGTCGTCCTACCCATTCAAGTGGGACCGGTAATTAAAGATGTGGCGTGCCAAGTCCTTGATCGGGAGCTTGCTTACAATATTCTACTAGGGAGACCATGGATCCACGCCATGAAGGCTGTCCCCTCCACCTACCATCAATGCATAAAGTTCCCACACGATGGCAAGCAGGTCACCATACAAGGCGACCCCGACCCCTACCAACATTGCAATTCTTTCCAAGCAAAATCTGAGTGCGTCATTCCCAACAACAGAGCCTACATTTCCCCTACTTCGCCACAAGACCATACTGCCGAAGCTTCCTCCTCGAGGCCCAAACCGCTGAAACTTACCATAAAAGAAAATGGCGTGGGAGAGTACTCCATTGAGCACAGCCTCAACCTTGCCACCATGCCTTTATCTCCTCGCTCCTTTGGCAAACCCAAGCATCAACCTAGGCATTTTCCAACGCCATCTGCTCCTCCTACAACTCCCGCAAATCCCTTTGTAAAATGGGGGACCTTATCTGATGAGACAGAGGAGCGAGATCTCCTACAATGGCTTTATGCTGAAGAGGAAAACACACCCCAAGAGCCGCCTAGACTCCCTACAGAACTCTATGGATGGGGTGAAACCATTTTGCACAGGATGGGGTATGAAGGACAAGGCCCCATAGGCCTCAGAAAAGAAGGAATCGTTGAACCTATCCAACCTTCTTCATCCTCTTCAGCTAGAAACACAACTGGCCTAGGGTACAAAGGTAAAGGTAAAGCCAAGGAAAATGCCTGCCTTGTGGAGACAATTCAAACATTCCAAGTGGATAGGGACACGGATTCAGATAATTCAAACGAGTATGAGTGGGACGAGCTAACAGAGCACTCCTATGATGACAAGGAGATTGACACCATCCAAACTCTTAGCCCCTACCATGAGGGACAGACGCAACGGGACAGACCACTGGAGTCTGACTTGCCCCTCCCTGAGAGTATGGCTTTCAAGGAAAGTTTCGATTCCATTGTGATAAACAACTTGGAAGAAAGTACCACCTAGAACACTACCCCCGCCAATGCCCATAACATTTCCATTCACACCATTAATGGATCAGATCTCTCATCCGACTCCCTTCCCCTCTTACACCCTGAACTTATTGACTGGGATCTGCAAGGAACCCCCCAATTAGATATGTTCCAGAATGATGATGCTTACATTGACTATATGGAACTTAGGGATCACTTACCAAAAGGAGATCATAAAGCTGGTTTTGCCATCGAACTCAACACTGTGGCTTACTTCGGGGAGGGTGCCAAGCCTTCTAGTCGCAAGAATATCAAAATCAAAAATGGATCTGATGGTGAAAACTGCCATGCGGCAGTGTCAGATCATAAAACAGTAAAAAGAAAGGACGTATCCGAAGGTGAAAACCCAACTGTGGCACCTGACGATGGAATGCTTGACACCCTCCCAAGTGATATGTATCAAGAAAGGTCACAGATCGTGGTGGAGCCAACAGAGCCAGTGAACATTGGAACCGAAGAGCAGCCTAAGATTATCCACTTTGCAAAATCTCTCACGCCGCCTGAGAAAACCAGGTTTGTACCATTCTTTAAAAAGAAGAGAGGCAGCTTTGCTTGGTCATATGCCGACATGCCAGGTTTGGACCCAAACCTGATTCTGCATCATTTGCCATTGGATCCAGGGGTGAAGCCCGTAAAGCAGAAACTGAGAAAGATGCATCCCCATATAGCCCTTTTGGTCAAGGAAGAACTTAAGAAATTACTAGATGTGGGGTTCATCAGAGCCATAGATTACCCCGAATGGATATCGAACATTGTGCCAGTGTCTAAACCAGATGGCAGGGTTCGACTATGCAATGATTTTAGAGACTTAAACAAGGCATGCCACAAAGATGACTTTCCGTTGCCAAACATTGACATCATAGTCGACCTCACGGCAGGACATACAATGCTATCACTCATGGATGGATTCTCAGGGTACAACTAGATCAAAATAGCACCAGAGGATCAGCACAAAACTGCTTTCACTTGTCCATGGGGTACCTTTTGCTGGAATGTCATGCCATTTGGGCTGAAAAACGCAGGTGCTACATATCAGCGGGCCATGACAACCATCTTCCATGACATGATGCATGTAACTATGGAAGACTATGTTGATGATATCTTGGCAAAATCCATCACAAGGGATTCACATCTGGACACATTAGAAAAAGTCTTTCAACGGTTGGATCAATTCCAAGTAAAACTGAACCCGAAGAAGTGTGTGTTTGGGGTCACATCAGGCAAGCTGCTAGGCTTCATCGTGTCAGCAAATGGCATAGAGGTAGACCCGGCCAAGGTCAAAGCAATCATGGACATGCCACCGCCCAAAACTCTAACATAGTTGAGATCCTTACAGGGCAAGCTCCAGGCCATCCGCAGGTTCATCTCACAACTGGCAGACAAGTGCCATCCTTTCAGCCATCTCCTACATAAGAACGTTCCATTTAAATGGGATGAGCAGTGCGAAGAGGCATTCAACAAGCTCAAGGAGTACCTCATGAATCCTCCTATACTCATGCCTCCAATCCAAGGAAAACCTTTGATTCTCTACATATCTGCTACACCTACTGCTCTTGGGGCTCTCCTAGCGCAGCAAGACTATGAGAACAAGGAAAGAGCTGTGTACTACATCAGTCGAACCTTAGTGGGCTACGAGTTGCAGTACTCATAGGTGGAACGTTCATGCCTTGCGGTGGTTTTTGCCTCACAAAAACTCTGACACTACATGTTGGCACATCCTGTCAAACTCATTGCCAAGATCGACCCACTAAAATATCTTCTCAGCAAAGCAGCTCTCACAGGTCGACTAGCCAAATGGGTTATGCTTCTTAGTGAATATGATATAGAGTATGTGGACAGAAAAGCCATCAAGGGGCAAATCATCGCTGACCAACTAGCTGAGGCACCGTTACAAGACACTTCACCAATGCAGTTTGAGTTCCCCGATGAGTCTTTATTCACTCTGTCAACATCTCCTTGGAAACTCTACTTCGACGGGTCTTACACCAACCATGGATCGGGGGCAGGTATCTTGTTTATCACTGCCCAAGGCGACACTATTCCAAAGTCCTACAGGTTGTTATTCCCATGCACTAACAATATAGCGGAATATGAAGCCTTGGTAATTGGTCTCAAGATGGCCACTGAGTGGAAAATCCAAGCACTATGTGTCTACGGTGATTCGCAGCTTATCATAAACCAGGTCAATGATGAATATCAGACCAAAGATGAGAAGCTCATCCCATACAAGCGGATGGTCGACGACCTCAAAGAACATTTTGGGACCATCTCGTTTGAGCAGATACCCAGGATAGAGAACAAAGCAGCAGATGCAATGGCGACCATAGCCTCTCTTCTAGAGATACCTGAACATGAGTCACGGTACGAGTTCTTAGTAGAAACCATTCGACAACCGGCTTATGATCTCCTCGAAACCCATTCCATTTGCCTCCTAGTAGGATCTGATTCACCTTGGTATGGTAAGACCTACACTTACCTCAAGGACAATATCCTTCCTTTGGACCTCTCTTCCAACCAAAAGCGAACTTTCATCCGACAAGCCTCCCGTTACACCATTATCGCCAATACCCTTTACCGACGTGGTCTGGATGGTACTTTACTCCGTTGTCTAGGACAAGAAGAATCTGTAACTGCCTTGCGAGACGTGCACGAAGGGATCTGCGGAACACACTCCAGCGGTCCTTCCTTAGCTAAGAAACTCATGCGTTTGGGTTATTACTGGCCCAATATGGAAATGGCTTCATATCAGTTCGTCAAAAAGTGCAAACAGTGCCAGATACATGGGAACCTGATTCATGCACCTGCTCAGGAGTTGAGACCTCTAACGACACCCTAGCCCTTTTGCCAGTGGGGACTTGACCTCGTGGGAAAGATTCATCCGCCTTCTTCCAACGGCCATAAATTCATCATAACCGCCACTGAGTACTTTACAAAGTGGATTGAAACTGTTCCCCTATCAACCGTCACAGGAAAGCAAATTTCCTCTTTCATTCTGAATTACATTATCTACCGATATGGCATCCCTTAATCCATCATAACGGATAACGGGAGACCCTTAAAAAATTAGGATGTCCAGGAACTTTGTGAGCGTTTTAAAATCCAACATCGTTTCTCCACTCCATACTATCCCCAAGGTAACGGCCAAGCTGAGGCATCGAACAAAACCATTCTGAAAATCCTAAAGAAGACTGTCAATGAAGCTGGACGCGATTGGCACATCCAACTCAATCCCACTCTGTGGGCCTATAGAACCAGCATACGCACTCCCACAGGTGCTACACCCTACGCCCTCGTCTATGGTTCCGAAGCCATCCTTCCCATTGAGGTCGAACTCCCATCCCTTCGGGTGTCGTTGAAAGGTCTCATATCAGACGAAGAGTACAGAGTCTCCAGACTACAAGAGCTAGAACTGCTAGAGGAAAGGCGCCAAAAAGCTTTTGACCATCTCAAAGCCTATCAACAGATGATGTCAAGAAGCTACAACCACAAGGTTAGACCAAGATGCTTCAAGGTTGGGGACCTCGTCCTAAGAGAGAACCCTCGCAATCAGCAGGACAGAGAAAAGAAAGGTAAGTTCGAGCCTAACTGGCTTGGACCCTATGTAATTGTAGCAGCTTACGGATCGGGGGCATATCAGTTGGCCACATCAGCAGGTGAGTTGTTTGATGATCCAATCAACAGCATGCACCTTCGCCGGTTCTATACTTAAGTGAATCCCAATGCAAGGGGGTACACTAAAATCAAAAAATCAAAAAAATCAAAAAATCAAAAAAATAAAAAAAAATGGAAAACATACAAAAAAATCGTCCTTTGGTGAAAACCTGGCAAACAGGCGCCTTGGATAGGTATCATGATGAAAACTTGGCAATCAGGCATCATGTTACTTTCTAGCTTCTCGTGCAAATAAAAGCAAGTGATGAAAACCTGGTAAACAGGCGTTACTTGTGACAGACCGCATTCTCCATCTTTGGGAATCCAATCACCTTGAGTCCATTCTTCCTCTATTTTTCCCATTCGACCCATATCCATCCCACAATAAATAATTGACAGTTACCTATCATGGCTTGATACTCACCTTGTGGCCTTGTCGACCAAGGTTTTGTCCCATACCGTCTCCTTAGTGTGAGCCTAGCATAAGTGTCTCTCGTCGGTGTCTGTGGTCCAAGTCCGTGAACTACGTTGCCTTTGCACCGTCACGTAGGCAAGGCCATTATTCTAATGCGCCCCCGAGGCTTCCATCTCTCCCAAGGTCCCATTCGTCTCCTTTCTTGTCTTCATTTTTGTCGTCTTTCTTCTAGTCCATCCATGGTCCATTAGGGTTTACCCCGAACTACGTTGCCTCTGTGTCGTCACGTAGGCAAGGCCATTTAGCAATGAGCCCCTGAGGCACTAGGTCAGTCCCTTAGGGTCCGTCTTCTCAATAAGGATTGTGCAATCTTCTCATCAAGCAAGCAAATGCAAGCAAAACCCGCGCTTCAAGCAGAAACCTTGACTATGAGCATCTTAACCTATGCAATGCAAAGCAAATACCCAAGGTCCTCTAAATGATTTTATGCAAATTAAGGCAAGAAATAAACACATATCAACGCAAATATGCTTTGTAGATTTGAACCTAGGGTTAAGTTACAGAGTCTTGATTTTTGCTATCATACCTTCCTATGCTACTCAAGGATGCCAAAAGCTAGAGATGCTATGATGGGGGCATGATTACTTTCTTTGTTTGTTGTCTGTGGATTAAACTTTAATAATGTGAAGCCTTGTCTAAGGACATGATCGGCAAAAGATCATTGAGGACATCAAAGGTCTTATAGGAACGGGGGCAATCCTTGCTTGTTGAAACGCAAGAAGTACTCAGGTCATCTAGATTCAATTTTGACTAGATGCTTGTATTAACTTGCTAAATCACACTCCATGTAAGCGATACTCAGGTCATCTCGGTTCAATTATACCTAGATGCTTGTATTCACTTACAACATTTCAGAAAAGTACCAAAAACAAAATGCCCAATGATGAAATAAAGCAATCTAACAGCAAAGCATCCGTCCTATATCCATATACACATCCATGCATCCGTATCCCATACAATCCTCATTATCCCAACTATGCAGAGTAACGATATCAAGAAAAGTCTCTAGGTCATTCTATCACAACCATTCTTCTATCCATCATGTCATTCTTATGACGATAGAGTACATTTGGACTTCACAAAAGCAAAGCATATAGGAGCATATCATATCATTCGTAGGAACTAGTCACGCACATGATTAGGTTAGTAGAATGCACCATCCAATGCATTAGATCACCAATACATCTGCATCACATCGCATCTCAAAGGCACAGAAAATCACAAAACATATCCACGTGCATCATATCACTATACTGCATCACCACATAGTACTCATGTTACAACTGCATACATTCAAAGCATTACATCATATAAACATCCAGTAGTGTCCCATATATCTATACAGCATCATCACATAGAAACCATATCACATATGTATACATTTGCATTAGATCATATAGACATCACATATACAGTTACATCATAACATAGAAATCATGTTTCATATACATACATTTGCATCATCACATAGACATCATATCACATTTCGCATTCATTTGTCACATTAGATCATATAGAAATCATATAGTAGCATATCAAAATGTATCTCATATAACATCAGATAGACCATCTAACTATGCAATAGATCACATCATACAATAGAGGTAAAATCATCATCTCATAACACATGCAATAGATACACAAAGCTGCATCATCATATATACTATCATATAAAAGAGGTCCAAATGTACAATATCACCATCTCTCTCAAAAATCAAAGTGTCATATACAATATACGTCTACATAGACGGTGATACATGTCCCGAAAATGCCCAAAATCTGGTCTCTGTCTACCCCTGCTGCTGTGGTCCACCACTGCCAGCTCCTGACTGCTGAGGTCCCATCACGGATGCCCCTGACTGGGATGGACCCGCTCTGTGAGCCACCCCGGACTGACTCCAGAAGCTCCCTGCCCTCTGGCTCGACGCCACGGCACCATGGTACAAGCCTCAGTAGTACTATGCCTGTGACTGCTCTCTAGCTAAGAAACTCATGCGTTTGGGTTATTACTGGCCCAATATGGAAATGGATTCATATCAGTTCGTCAAAAAGTGCAAACAGTGCCAGATACATGGGAACCTGATTCATGCACCTGCTCAGGAGTTGAGACCTCTAACGACACCCTGGCCCTTTTGCCAGTGGGGACTTGACCTCGTGGGAAAGATTCATCCGCCTTCTTCCAACGGCCATAAATTCATCATAACCGCCACTGAGTACTTTACAAAGTGGATTGAAGCCGTTCCCCTATCAACCGTCACAGGAAAGCAAATTTCCTCTTTCATTCTGAATTACATTATCTGCCGATATGGCATCCCTTCATCCATCATAGCGGATAACGGGAGACCCTTAAAAAATCAGGATGTCCAGGAACTTTGTGAGCGTTTTAAAATCCAACATCGTTTCTCCACTCCATACTATCCCCAAGGTAACAGCCAAGCTGAGGCATCGAACAAAACCATTCTGAAAATCCTAAAGAAGACTGTCAATGAAGCTGGACGCGATTGGCACGTCCAACTCAATCCCGCTCTGTGGGCCTATAGAACCAGCATACGCACTCCCACAGGTGCTACACCCTACGCCCTCGTCTATGGTTCCGCATCTGTATCTCGCCTCCTCTCCACTCTCCTCAGCTGTGCCTGCAGCTCTCACACCTGTCCCCTTAGGCTGGCTATGGTCCTCTCATGAGCCTCACCCTGCACTGGCCCCTGTGCTGCCTCTGCCTGTCCTAGCCCCTGCTGCTGTGGTACCTGCTGCTGTGGTACCTGCTGGGGTGGTGGCATCTGTGCCTGCTGCGGCACCTGCTGCTGTGCCTCTGCCTGTCCTGGCACTGCCTGCCCAGCCGGATCTATCCTCCTCCGCTGCCTCGGCCTCTCCGCAGCTCGGCCACCCCGTCGTCCTCATCCTCCTCTAGCTCCCCTCCGCCCTGGGCCAGCCTCTCCCTCCTCCTCTGAGTCCGCCTCATCAATACGAGGCACCAGCATACTGGGTCCTGAATATCTCGGGAAAGGATGTGTAGTGATCCAGTCCTCGTACTCCTGTGTGACCCCCGCATCTGCTATCTCTCTCCGCATGTCCCATGCCACATAAGGCAACTGCTGGAACTCTGCCAGAGCCTCCTCATAAGAAGCCATTGGCCCCCATCGGACCCTCTCTGCATGTGTCCGTGCAAACATGGCCTGTCCCTGTGGCATGCCCTATCTCCGGCCGAACTGTCTCAACACTCGGCCCACCATCTGTCTCTCCAATATGTGCCGTGTTCGGCCTATCAACCACCTGGTCTGGAAGTAGTAGGGTAGCTCGTCTCCCTCGTCATCCCAGGGCTCGCAGTCCAGATATGGTCGCCAGACGACCACATGTACCCCATCCAACGTGTGCCTCCAGTACTCTAGCTTCCCTAGCCTGTGTTGGGAAATCACTCTTGCATAGCCATAGCTGTATGGCTCTCCTCTCTGCCTAGCAAAGACGCACATCGGCCTGGTCACCGCTATGTGCTCCCACAGCCAGAACTGTAACAGCAACACTCCAGCCGATAGACTCGTGCTGCGGTGGTACACCACCTGATGCATGTCATGATAAAGGTGGGCCAGCACGCAGGGTCCCCACGCATATCGGGTGCCCTCAGTCAACATCTGCTCCATGATCCTGTCCCATCCAATGGGGAACCCATGCGATCTCCTTTCCGGGCATACAATGCCCCCAACCAGTCCAACAACTATCCCAGGGAAGTAGTCGTAACAATCATAGATATCCTGCCACGGGATGACCTGTCCCACCAGCTCGGGATCATCAAATACTCGCTGACACTCGGCGAGTCCCACGTCCCGCTGTGCATTGTACTCCACTAACTCGCCTACCACGGGCAAGTGCAGTATCCTGTAGACATCCTCTAGGGTCACCGTCATCTCTCCAGTAGGGAAGTGGAAGGTCCCGTCCTCACTGTGGAACTCTCCACGGCAGCTGTCAATAGTCCTCGGTTCGCCTGCACCTCGGGCATAAAGCAAACATAATCTAAACCCATGGCACCAAGCGCCACTCTGTCAGCCTCCGTCAGCATGTATCTCTGCAATAAAGGCATAGGGAACGTCTCCCTCGACTGCAGCGTCTCTCGTATCTCCTCCTGCAAGCACGCAAAGCAAGGCGTCAGTCTCAAGCTGCATATACCATACTCAACATATCTACTGAACTATATCAACTAAACTTAGCATTTCAAATTGATCAAAACAGCACACTACATCTCTTGACTAGATTCCTGCAATCTCGGAGATAGCTCATCGATTCCTGCGTCAAACAGGACGCTAATCGAATCAATTTGGCTAAGTAATTTGCCACCCCAAGCAAATGCGCCACTACAGGTGGTAAAAGCGCCATTTCTGGTATATGCGCCGCAAGAATCAACATATGCGCCGCAAAATGCATATGCGCCGCTACAGTGCATGTATGCGCCGTTCTAACACATGCGCCGCAGAAATCCACGCATGCGTCACGAAATTACGCATGCGCCGCAAGAATCCACATATGCGCAACTTTCTCAAATGCACTGCTATATTTCACATATGCGCGGCAAAAATACAAAAGTGCCACCAAATTACGCATGCGCAGCTAGAATGCACAAAAGCACAGCTTTCACGCATGCGCCGCCGAAACTGACATATGCGCCGTGAAAATACAAAAGCGCAGCTTCGCGAGGCATATGCGCCGTTCTGTGTTTCAGCGCATCTATTTCACCTATTTTCTACGTGCATTTATGACGCCTAAACTTGACCCTAGGGGAAATTTTTTGAAGCACATACCGGGGGTCCTGCCTCTGCTGGCCGCCCGAATCATCGGACTCACTCGAATTGGTGCTCCTCGCGTGGTATATCTGCTGCTCTGGCTGCCATGCTGCTCTAAGTTTGCTCTGAGCTCTCTTCCTCCAATCCAGATCAACCAAGTGTGCAAATGACTATTCTTGTGGACCCAGCTCCTATTTATAGCCTCCAAACCCTAATTCTGGCTAGGTGATGACTGTGACTACTTCCCATGTCCATTTTTCCTCCCGTTTTCTTCCCGCATCCCTGACCGCGTCCCTTTTCCTCCAACCTATCCTCACCCCTTCTTCGTTGTGAGATCGTCTGTCTCCAAAACTTTCGCCGTTTTTCCCGTCCAATCTCCCGAGGGGGCATCCTATCGTCATTTAACTTGTACCAGGGGCAAACTGGGGCATGTATCATCATTCAGACTATCAAATTCTTTGAAGCAACGCTGTAAACTGCATTGCATCAAAGATGGGCAAAATGTATACGCCTAAAAATGACACAAATCATCCTAAATAAATTCTAAATATTTATTCCCTTCTTCTATTAATTAAATAAATGTTCCAAATTT
This sequence comes from Cunninghamia lanceolata, assembly GCA_027924645.1. Taxonomy (NCBI): domain Eukaryota; kingdom Viridiplantae; phylum Streptophyta; class Pinopsida; order Cupressales; family Cupressaceae; genus Cunninghamia; species Cunninghamia lanceolata. The sequence continues at coordinate 9,267,236 of BSBN01000726.1, forward strand.
ATTTAATCAATTCACTATCCCATAATTAAATAAATTCTATTTATTTAATTAAAATTCTTCTAAATGTCCTACATGATTAAATAATCATAAATTATTTAATTAATCTAAATTCCTCTATCCTAAGTTCTAAATTCAAAAATCCACCTCACCTTTACACCTCACCTTGTCCACATCATCAGGTTGCACATGTAATTAAATATATTTAATATTTAATTACCTATTTTTCTCTCACCCACATGGCCTATTTCTTCTCAAATCAGAAGTTAGTTAACTAATCAATCAAATCTGTTAACTGATTAGTCATTTGAGTTCACTGGTCAATCTATTCTGTTGACTCCTCAATCAACCCAGTTCACTGGTCAATCAATTCAGTCAATCCCATAATCCACTCTTCTAACTGATCAATCAAGTCTGTTAACTGTTCAGTCAATGGAGTTAACTCTCCAATCAATTTTGTCACATCCCCTCTTTCATGATGGAGCTGGGACACTTGTCACATTTCTACTGGTTGCACATTCCTCAACCATCCTTAGTCGTTGATCTTCACATCTCCTCTCAACCGTTGATTCCCATTCTTCCAAGTCTATAAATGAAGCTTCATCCCTTCATTCTATTCATCCAGGCTTTTGACATCGTTACTCTGCAGAAATATCACCAGCGCGCCTTTGGCACCCACTTGTCATCTACAAGCTTGAGATCACCATTGTTGCATTGGAGCTCACCTTCATTGCATATCACACCATAGCCGTTCACCATCGACTTCCTCAAACAGCTTTAAAAGATTGCACTCTCTGAGGGCTCATCTCATCTGCGAAAGGACGATTCGTGATAGGCGAACAACAGAAGTTTCGAAACAGAAGAGGTTTGCTGTGTTTGTTCATTGCTTTGTTTACTTGAATCTTCTTTGTTTCACTATTCTATTGATGTTTGGGTCATCTATTATTCATTTGATTGATTTGACATTTTACCCTCACAAATGTAATGGCTGGCATTGGTCCACAGTTGAAGATAATATCATGCGGTTCTAATATGTTGTTTTCAGTCCTTAAGTGATCTTATATCCATGATTTTAGCTCTTGATAAGTACCGGAAGCATATCTTCAAACAGACTAAGTCTGGTAGAATAGAATACAGTGATATTCAAAGCAGAACACTCAATTGATTTGGTTTGCATTCCTTCGGTGTTGCATATCTTATTATGTCATTTTGAGGTGTTGTAAACATGTGTATGAAGTATTCAAATCATGAGTTGCCGAGTTTGAGGTCCACTGGAAAGATAGTTATGAGCTGTTGAGTATTGTTATGTGGCTTGACAATGTTTGACTGTGATAGGGTCTGAGTTCTGATGGTCCGCATTTTGCCGCAAGATGATATTTTGCTTTGCAGTTCTAAAGGTATGATTTGTGATGTCTAAAGAGTCTTTGATATTTTTTTGAGCAAGTCTTGTGCTCTGTAGTGAAAGATGTAGTCTAACAGATAGACTAAGTCAGCAATAGTTTGTGTTTGAGGTTGACATGACATTGTGATATGTGTGCGGTAAGTTCTATTGTTTGGAATCTTATCCTAAGTGGTTCTATAGCTAGAGATGACATATGTGAATGTGATTTGAGTGTTTTTTTGGTCTACTGTGCATCATGGTGAATGTAATTGGCTGACAAGTTACATAAGGCATGATTACACACTATATCTTTGTAGGCTGACCTAATATGAAGAATCTAAGTGTTGCAAATATTTATATAAGATCAAATTCAGTGTTTGGATGAAAGTGTGTGAATGTGAATGTGGGTGTGATATGTGAAGTACAATAAAGGCAACAAGAGCAGAAGAAGAGAGACCTTGCTTAATGTAAAAGTAGAGCAGTGAAACTGAGTAGTCAAGATGAAGAGTTTTGAGACAATATTTCTGAGCTTCATCAGAACTATAACCATGCATTCTTAGATGCAATCAGAGAAATTCAACCTCGCAGTGAGCCATCCTTCTTTCCTTCTTTCTTTCTCTAGGCAGTGAGCCTATTTTGGTAGTGAGCCTTTCTTGTAGTGAGCATTTCTTTGGATAGTAAGCCCTAAGGCAGTGAGCCTCTTTTGTAATTCGGTATTGTTCCTACATAATATATTGTGAGATAACACTCATCGTGGTTTTTTGCTATTTGGGTTTTCCATGTAAAAATACTGTGTTCATGTGTGATGCATTGTGGATGCTTTTTTTGTGTTTAATTTGCTTTATTGTTGCATGTGGTAAATGTATTACTTTAAAGGTTTAATAGAATACTGATTCACCCCCCTCTCAGTATTCTAGGTGTTCAACAAGGGGAATGTTTGTTTGTGTTTCATTTGTTTTGATTTTGTTGTCCTTCTTGACTTTATTAACTTTGTTGACCTTGTGATGAAATCAAGGGTTTGACTTGATCACTTGTTTCTCTTTATGTGTTTTATAATGTTTTTGGTATATTTTTATAAATACAATCCTATATGAATGCAAACCAACTTTTGATTCCTTTTTTGAATTTTAAATGATTTAATTATCTAGAAAGGGAAAATGTATGCAAGATTTATGGTTTTTTTTATGTAGTATAAACTATGTTTTTATTTATTTTCATGGATTGATTTTGAAAATGTAATCTAATAAATTGAAAATTGTAATTAATCTAGATGCAATGAAATGAAATTAATCTAAGAAAGAAATTCAAACTAATCTAAGAAATTTAAATTCAAAATTACTCTAGGAAAGTAAATTAAAATACCTATCAAGAGAAAATAAAATAATGTGTTATTTTCCCAAGAGCACGATTTGATCTAATTACTACTAAAGATTCAAGAACCTATATGAATCAGGTGGCAAATTTCCTAGAGTGAGTCCTTAGAAGTCCTTTTAGAGACCGTTCCTTCCTCTACAACAACGAGGTCCTCCTCTTGGCATTAAGGACAAAAGTGAAGATATAAAAAGAAAATGGCTATGAGCTTTGAAGCTATGGAAATTGAATTGAGTATATGTATGCTATGGAATATAAAATGGCTTGAGATTTGAAGCTATGGATAAATACAAAAAGCACACAATGTTTTACAATGAGCATAAAAATGCTATGGGGGCAACTATTTGTAAAAACTTAAGAAAAAGAAAGAATGCAATAATGAATTTTCCTCTTAAGGGAAAGCTTTGAAGCTGTGCAAAAACTAAAACTAAAGAAATAAAATAAGAGGATCAAAGGCTTGTGAAGAAGCTTGAAAAAGCTTGTGAAGATGAGAAGAGCATTCTTGACATGAAAAATAAATAAGAGGTGAGGGGTATTTATAGGTTTTAAATCTACACCAAAGGTGGTGGTGATTGAGGAGTTAATAGGAATTGATTAAAGAGTGATCTAGTTTTTGTTGGAAGTGAACAATGGTTGAAGAGAAGATCATTGAAGAATGAATGAAAAATAACAATAGATTGATTAGGAAATAAGAATAGATTAATTAGTAGTCTAGAAATAGGTAGGAGAAGTGAACAATCATTTATGAATGGAGGAACTCGCAATGAAAATCTAAAAATAGAGTCAAAATGGGCTAAAATTGGAAGAAATCATACATGGAAGAGACAAAAGGGTTTCCCATTTCAAGAAGTGGGTTGCCCCTTTTAGCAAGGTAGGTCACCCTTGGAGACCCTAGTTAAGTTGTAGAATCATCCATGGAGATTCTAAAGACAATAGGGGTGACCCATGTCAAATGGTTAGACAAGTGGTTTGAAGGTGGGAAAGTGGTCTTGGAGGGATAAAAAAAGTTTAAGAGGCCTGAAAGGAGGAAGATGAATCATGCAAAGTGGGTCACCTCTTTTAGCAGGGTAGGTCACCCCTGAAGATCCCACTTTAGCTATAGGGTCACCCAGGGAGATTTTACAAGACATAGGGGTGGCCCAACTAGAATGGTTTAGATAACTAGTTAAGAGGTATAGGGGACCTTGGAAGGTCAATTGGATGGTCATAGAAGAATGAATGATGAAAAATCCCCTTGGAGAAAGTGAATTTCCCTTCTTAGGAGGTGGACTACCTATGTCATCAAGGCTGGCAAGCTCAACATGGATGGTTTATCAATTATGAGCTAGGTGGAAAACAAGAAAGCGTGCAGGACCTTAGAAGATTAGCTTGAAGGTTAGGGAGACAAACAAAGAGAAAAATAATTGAAAATGTGTGGCTAGGAGAGAAAGTATTGAGAAGTATATATAATTCATGTTTACATGTACATGATTAGGACTCTAGCTCATCATCGGACTACCATGTAGGCATGTGCACCTTTTTCATACTTACATGCACTAGCAGATTTTTCTAGATTATAGGTTCTTTATTGTTTTATAGATTAGAAATAGTAATTAGCAAACACCCTCACCCTTGAGAAGTAAAACTTGTCTTTTATTTTCTCTTGGTTTATTGCTTTTCTAGATCTAGTAAATCAATTCATTGCATTGTTAAAATAGCTACACGTTTCATTTATTAGAATACTTTCATCTCATAAATAAATCTAAAAAAATACTAAAAATGCAGATAAATTTTATTAGGGAAATGCCATTTAAATTTACATTACATATAGAAAGTAGTAATTAAATCACATTAAAAGCTATGAAAAATACAAAAATATAGCTACATGCATTTAGAAGTAAATTGCATTAGAAACTCATTCAAAACACAAAAACAACAATAGAACAAATGCTCAATTCCATCATGAGGTACAAAACTCTCAACATTTAAAATAAATCCTTGATTTCATCATGAGGTATAAAGCTTTCGACAAAACAAGCAAAAATAGAACATCCTTCTTCCTTCACTCAATACACATACTCAAAGTGCCCAAGTGTGAAAGAAGATTGGATTAAATCAATCTTAGAGGAAATCAAGGAGAATCTCCCTATCCAAGAAACCCCACTAAATGTTTGGCTCTTTTGTTGATTCTAAATGTAGGTTGAAAAAGAATCATTTAGGATTCCTAAACTATAGAAAAGATAATTTGTTGTGTTTAGTTCATGTTTTTTGTTTAGTTGATTATTTATCAAACAAGGTTGAAAAATATACTCTATATTTCAACTTAATCAACATTTTATTTAAGATTCATGATTTGTAAACAAAAATGTTAACACATTGATTAGTTGATCATTTATTAAAAACAAGGTTGACAAATACATAATGTTTCTATCTTACTAAAGATTTATTTAATTGATTGTTCAACTTACAAAAAGGTAGGTTGAAAAACATAGTGTTCTATTGAACCAACACTAGTTGTTTTCTCATCAACTTCTCTTTACATTTCCCAAATTGTAAAGAAGACAAGTTGTGTTTCAATAATTTTACAATCACTAATTCATCACTTCATTGTTGGAAAAACTACAAGTTCTATAACATGCTATGTATTTCACTCTCTAGACCTCTTGTTTAGTATCCATTAATAATAAAGAAGATAATATGCTTTCTTCTAAGCTTATGATTTCTATATTGCACAAATGAGGGGCCACCCAATTAAGGAGTGTTTATATTGTGTAACTATTTTTTTTCTTATTTAGTTGGTTCAAAATCTATGATTCCTTAAAACATGAAAGTCTAGGTTGTTTAGTTCATTAGTTAAATATTAACCTATTTACCATTCTTAAAGGTAGTCATATATATCACAGTAGGGTGTCTAAATTTTTTTAGGTATTATTTTTCCTATTTAGTTGATTCAAATTTTCATGTCTCTTATTGGTTGTTAATTAAATAAAAATGCAAGACAATGTTTTGCAGCTAACACATGTTTAAAAACATCAAGGTTCTAAAACACCATGTAGACTAAAAATAATGAATTTAGAAGTAAAAAATTAATTGTCCTATTTATGTAAAAAATTATAGAGAATATAGGGGAAAAAGATAATGCACTTGAACTAATTATCTTCAAAGCATATTCATTCCCTTCCAAAACACTTGAGATGTTGCTCCAACTTACACCTAAGATTCTCTTCATAAACATCTGTGATTCACTTCAAAAATACCTGGAAATTTATGTTCACCTCTTCTCTTTCATCTGTAAGCTTTTGAGTGGTAATGTAGTCATTCATTAATGTAGGAAAAGTGTGGTGGATGCAAGGCTTAAATTTGATGGTCATATGGCTGCATTTAGTCATTTTAGGTGTAAAATACAATTAAAATTTTAGGAAGACTATCACTTAAAGACAATCAAAATTTACATGTATTATTCTTATATATATATTCTAAAATAGACAGATTTTAATATTTTAAAGACAATTTCACATAGATGACAGTAAAAAAAATTTGACTGACTGTCAAGGTCGACCGTCAAATTTAAGCTACGGGTGGATGTATCAAATAAGAACTTGCAGCACAGGCCATGCCAAAAAAAACTCATTGTACCTGGAAATGCTGGCAGCTATATCCAATAGCAAGTTGGAGCATCTGTTGACTTGCTATTCCAAATATCTGCCAGTGTTCATCCTTTTCTTTATTTCTATCCCTAAAATAAAAAAATAGATTTCTTATTAAGACAATTATGTCTGTCAAATGGGCTAATTGTATGTTGGAAAATCGTGACAGCGAAAGTGCTAAACATGTGAGGCATGTAAAACGGATGCTGCTACTTTTTAACCATGTGAGGCATGCCAATAGGTACGTCTACTATGGAGCTTAATCTTCGCCCGAAAAGTGTATCTAAATTCCCACATGTTCCAATATATCTGCCGCTGCGAGATAATGCTGCATGTTCAATGGTTCGCAATGATTAATTTCTATCCCACGCGGATTTCATGTTAACATCATGATAATCTTTTTATCTGTGCATCAATATCTCAAAACGGTCAGATGCATACAGAGATTCATCTGGTAGTTGAGTCGTCTGTTAAAGAAGAACACCAGCCATGAATGTCTACCAAGCTTCTAAGAACTAGAGGACGAAGACGCAACTGTTTATAGTTGCAGATGATACATGTAAAAGTTGTAATTCAAATTTTATAATTGTATATATTTTTTTAATTTTTTAATTTTTTAATTGTGTTATATAATTTTAATTTTTTTATTGCATGTAGTTTATCTATTTTTTTTATTAAATCTCTAATTATGAAATTTGTATTAATTATGCCTCTGGGCAGAGGTGGAGTTGAAGAGCGCAAAGATTCCAAGATTCCGTGTAATTTTATACGATTCTAATTTTTTCAAAAAATATATAAGATTCTATACGTAATAATATGCGTAACTGCAAGGACAAGAATGATAGCAAATAAAAAAAGAAAAATATATAAGATTCTATACGTAATAATAATAAATGTGGTAGTAATGCCTCTATGCGTAACTGCAAGGACAAGAATGATAGCAAATAAAATATATATATATATATATATATATATATATATATATATATATATATATATATATATATATATATATAAGATTCTATACGTAATAATAATAAATGTGGTAGTAATGCCTCTATGCGTAACTGCAAGGACAAGAATGATAGCAAATAAAAAAAATATATATATATATAAGATTCTATACGTAATAATAATAAATGTGGTAGTAAATGTGGTAGTAATGCCTCTATGCGTAACTGCAAGGACAAGAATGATAGCAAATAAAATATATATATATAAGATTCTATACGTAATAATAATAAATGTGGTAGTAATGCCTCTATGCGTAACTGCAAGGACAAGAATGATAGCAAATAAAAAAAGAAATTAAAAAATAACACGCTGCCACGTTATTAAAACCTTTCATTTTATTAAAAAAATAGCTCACTAATAATAGTAGTTGTTTTAATTTGAATTTAATTTAATAAAAACCACAATAAGTTAAAGATTTAATTTTTAATAAAATTATTAAGTTATACAATATTAAAGAGAAGTTAAAGATAAAAACAATGGCTAAAAATAAAAGAAATCATGCCAAAACCAGATCATAATCCTAGACAAAAGGAAATAAAAAATTATTAAATATAAAAAACAACAAATAAAAATTCATAATTTTAAAAAAATAAAAAAATGAAAAAAAAAAATAATATATATATTTTTTAAATCAAGGAAAACTGTAAAATAAAAAGGGAAACAATAATGGTTAAAAATAAAAGAAAGCATATCAAAATAGAAAAGGAAAATCAATATGGATTCCTATAATGTAGCCAACTTGACTTAATTATAGTAAATGTTGTTTAAAATTGATTTTTTTTAAAGGAATGTAATCATATTGTGTGCTAAATGAAAATTAGGATTTGAAATTACCAAGACTTAAATTTGATGTTAACTTATTTAGCTTTTTATTTTACATTTAAGAAAAATATTTATTTTCTTATTTGTTGTTTAATTTTATATAAAATATTGATTGTATTTAAGATATTGGAATCAAATCAAATCTGTAGTAAACTATTTTGTTTTTAAAACAAGAAATAAATATTAATGTTAAATTTTGTATTGATTCATTCCTTACAAAAGAAACAAGAGAGATTTCATAATATTTAAATCTTCTTCTTTTTCCTCTGGTGTATCACCATGCACATAGTTGTATATATAAAAACCCTGTGAATTTATCTTTGTACACCATTTTTGCATCATGCAACACTTGAAAGCTTTAGATATGTGATCTTAACACAAAACAAGAGAATTCAAAATTAGGGTTTCAAAACAAAAAATAATGTAAATTAATAAACACATAAACAAGGAGTGACAAAAAAAAATTAACTCCAAGAATGGGGTAAGGAGATGAGAATAGGGCATTTCAACATTGTTCCAGAAGCTTCTCCTCCATTGTGATAGATAAATGAAACATAAGAAGAATTGAGAAAAATGAAAAGGAATTGAGTAGGAGATATGTTTTATATGCTTCTTAACTAATTCTATTTCTTTTCCTTAAATTTAGCTTCATATACTCATTCCATGAATTTAGGTTACCAATTTATCTATTTAGTAGTGATTTTTTAGAAAGGTTGCCTTTAAATTTTAATTTATTAGAATTAGTGCTATTTTTATTATTTCTTTTTAATAAGTTTTTTTTTTCAAACCTACATTTAAGTGAGAAAGTTATTTAATTGTAATTAAATTATTTAAATTAAAATTAAATTAAGTAATTAATTTAGTTGTAGAATAAATATAAGTGAAATCAAATAAGATTATTGGTCTATTTAAATGAATTTAGGAGTGTATTATTTTTAAATTAATGTATGCAAATAATTTTAAAAGGGTAATTATTATTTTATTTAATGCAAACAATATTAGGGGGAAGTCACCATTGAGTGCAAATGAAATGAGTATTTAAATTCATTTTGGGTTGATATAATACATTAATTGACATTTCCTTTTTATTAAAATAGAGCAAAGAATAGTATAGAATGCACTATTTTCCTTTTTATTAAAATAGACCAAAGAAGAGTATAAAATGCACTATTTTAATTAAGGTTAGGGTTAGCCTAAAAATTAGGGTTAAGGCTAAAATTAGAGTTAGAGATAGGGTTAGGGTTAGTGTTAGAATTAGGGTTAGGGTTAGAATTATGGTTATGGTTAAGGTTAAATTAGGGTTAGGGTTACAACTATAATTAGGGTTAATGTTAGAATTAGAGTTCGGGTTAGGTTACAATTAGGGTTAAGGTTAGTATTAAGGTTAGGGTTAGGGGTTGAATTATGGTCAAGGGTAGGATTAGAGTTAGGGTTAGGGTTAGGGTTAAAATTAGAGCTATGTTTAGGGTTAGAATAAGCTTTAGGGTTAGGGTTAGAATTAGGGTTAGTGTTAGGGTTAGAGTTAGAATTAGGGTTAGGGTTAGAATTATGGTTATGGTTAGGGTTAAATTAGAGTTACGATTATGGTCAAAATTAGAGTTAGGGTTGGAATTGTAGTTATAATTAGGATTAGGATAGGGGTTAGAATTATAATTACAATTAGGGTTACAGTCAAAATAGGGAGAAAATTAAAATGAGAATTAGGGTCAAAAGTACGGTTAGGGTTATAATAAGGGTTAGGGTTAGGGTGAGAATTAGGGTTAGGGTTATAACTAAGGTTAGGGTTATGGTTTAAATTAGAATTAGGGTGAAGGTTAGAATTAGGGTTAGGGTTTAGATTATGGTTAGGGTTAGGGTTAGAATTAGGGTTAGGGTTAGGACTATAATTAGGGTTATTTTTAGAATTAGAGTTAAGGTCAATGTTACAATTAGGGTTAAGGTTAGTACTAAGGTTAGGTTTAGGGTTTAAATTATGGTCAATGTTAGGGTTGGAGTTAGGGTTAGGGTTAGGATTAAAATTAGAGCTATGTTTAGGGTTATAGTTAAAAATAGGGTGACAATTACAATGAGAATTAGGGTCAAAAGTAGGGTTAGGATTATAATAAGGATTAGGGTTAGGATGAGAATTAGGGTTAGGGTTAGAAATAAGGTTAAGGTTAGGGTTAGGGTTTGGGTTTCACTTACAATCAAGATTAGGGTTAGAGTTAGGGTTACGGTTAAAATCAGAGCTATTTTTAGGGTTACAATTAAAAATAGCGTGAGAATTAGAATAAGAATTAGGATCAAAAGTAGGGTTAGAACTAAGGTTTGGGTAAGTGTTAGGGTTCAAATTAGTGGTAGAATTAAAATTATGTTTAGAATCAATTTCATGGTTGGGCTTAGAATTAGGATTAGCATTAGGTTTAGGTTTACGGATACAGTTATGGTTAGAATTATAAATAGGGTTAGAACTAGGGTTGCATATAGGCTTATGATTAGGGTTAGAATTAGGGTCAAGATTCATGTTGGGATTATAATTATAATTAGAGTAAGAATTAAAATCAGGGTTACTAATAGGGTTAGGCTTATTATTATAATAAGGGTTAGGGTTAGGGTTATTATTATAATAAGGGTTAGAGTTAGGGTGAGAATTAGGGTTAGGGTTCAAATCAATGTTAGAATTAAGTTTATAGTTAGAATCAAGTTTATGGTGAGGGTTAGAATTAGGATTAGTGTTAGGGTTAGAGCTAGAGTTAGAATTAGGGTTAGGGTTATAATAAGGGTTAGAATTAGAATTAATGTTAGGGTTAGGCTTAGAAATAGGGTTAGAGATAAAATTAGAATTAGAAATAAGGTTAGGGTTAATGTTAGAATTAGGGTTAGGGTTAGAGTTAGAATTAAGGTTACTATTAGAATTAGGGTAAGAATTAGACTTACAATTAAGGTTAGGGATAGAATTCAAGTTAGTGATAGACTTAGGGATAGGTTTAGAATTAGTGATATAGTTATGGTTAGAATTATAGATAGAGTTAGAACTAGGGTTGCATATAGGATCATGATTAGGGTTAGAATTAGGGTCAAGATTCATGTTAGGATTATAATAGGGTTAGGGTTATTATTATAATTATTAATCTAACCCTAATTCTTACCATAACTATAAGATTACACTCAACATTATTTTATAAGCCTCAAAACCCTCAATCTAACCGTATTTCTAAATCTATCCCTATTTAATATAATTCTAACCATAATTTTGGTCGTAATTCTAATACTAACACTAATCCTAACCCTAACCCTATTTCTAATCATAATTCTAACCCTAATTATCACCCTAACTCTAATACTAATCATAACTCTAATTCTAACCTAAGCACTAACCCTAACCCTAATTTTAACCCCTAACTCTAATATATAATATAATATAAAATTTTAATTATTAATATATTATAATAATAAATTTTATAAATATTATATATCATTATAATATAATATATTATATATAATTATAATATAATATATTATATATAATTATAATATAATATATTATAATAATATATCTAATCTATATTATAATTAATTATAATAATTCTTATAATTATATAATATAGTTAGAAATAGGCTTGCCGCTCCGGATGCTACTAGCATACCTATATTTAAAAAAATATATCTAAAGTACGCCGAGAGAAGGATTCCCGAGGCACCTATTTTTTTAATCAATGTACCATACATAGGTGGAAATAGGCGCCTCGAGAAGGATATCTCTCGGCATACTTTAGATATATTTTTTAAATATAGGTATGCTAGTATATTATATACATATACACATAGAAATACACACATATGTATATTTATATACATAACATACATATTAAATTGAGTTAAGTGTTGGTCTTAAGGACAATCTTAAATTTATACATGTTTTGACAATTAAGTCAACAACCTATTTTCACCTTTCCTTACATTAGTAGTTGAAGACTAATTTTATCATAACCTATTTAACTCCATTTTTAATGATTCATCTTTAATTTTATTTCCACATTCTTGAAAATTTTAAGATTCTCCTTTAACAAGTAGTTTTAACCATTCATTTAAGACTGTAATCTAGAATCTTTTAAATAGAATTATATCTTCAACCTAATTTTGTATGTGTATTAACTGAAAAATCCACCACCTATAAATATTATATTAGTTTTAACTATACACTAAAAGTTCAATTTTATATATTGATCTAACAAATGAAACCATTTAACCTAATTTAAAAAAAAAAAAAAACCAGATATCTAAGACACCTAACTTCAACTATACAATCAAAACTCAATTTTAAATATTAATTTAAGTATTTAACCAATTTTTTTACCTCTTTCTTTATACCAACCAAACGTCCAACTTAGAATGAATTCGATAAAAGTTATCTAAAGTACTGCTGTAGAGATAGCATAATTTGGTAGAAGCCATACCACAATTTAGCCAAGCCTAGAGTTCAATTCATTTATCAAAAGCCTTACGAGATAACCACATCATTCATGTTTTAGAGAAATAAAAACATTCGGTCACTTAAACATGCATAATTAGCTACAATAGAAATCTATGCCCTTCCAAAAAGAACCTGATATGCGGTGAGGACTAACAGACACCATTTTCGAGGCAAGATGCCTCTACATGGGATTTTGCCTTGCATTTATATTAGAAAACCACTTCCTAAAACAAAAGAAGCATTTGTCTACCAAACAACGCTAGGACGCACAGGGGAAATAATTTCTTAAACATTACAGAATCGATAAAACTCCCTTTGTTAACTTATTCCTAAACTAAGAGACACTTTACATTATATCATATATACGAACTAGACCAGGTGAGCATAATTAGTGGTGATCTGTTAAGTCCAACACATTCTGCTCCTTTGCTCTTCGTTGTTCCATATATCTATAGAATGAGACTTCATTTTTCATATGTGATGTGACTGATGAAAAGCCATTGTATATGCTGCTGTGAATATAATAAAACAGAGTTTCCCCTGCTTTTCCCGTGAACGTAGCCATTAATGGTGAACCACGTAATTTATATTGTCTCTCTGTGTGATTGTTTAATGTTTGCCAGTCCTTTGTTCTGTTCAATTGAGTTAATCTTCTTGCTGCTCTTTATACTCAACAATTAGCAGGTGAAGGTGAACTACTGTAAGCCTGTAGTATATCTTGAGCGATGAGCTGAGCATCGATCGAAGTTCCAAACAATCCTGTTCTCCCCAAACCCACCGTATAAAGACCATTTTTTCCCTTCCAGTTGTTTGGAAATGCTTCCCTTGGAAATCCATTGTCACCAAAAAAGTTACCCTCATTCTGTTGATTAATGTAATTGTTAGTAAGCATTTCAAACAACATCAAACTCGCTGCATACATCTAATTTAAAACCTTTCAAACAGAAACATGTAGAAACCTTCCAGAAATATATTTGAAGGCATTAGAGAAAAAACGTTGATGAACAGTACTGAAATTGTTTATATCTATGATAATTAAAGCATTATCCATTATACATAAATAAATATACATTAGATATTGCTTTCAGAAATTTTCGTCAAATATGATTAGAAGACATGAAAAGGTCTATAGTTTGAGTAATTTGAAAAGACATGTAAAATGTAAAAAGTTTTAACTTAGAGGAGTTCACAGATGAACTGTGCATCCGACTTGCAGTAACTTTCAAGAAATATGATTTGAAAAAGATTTAGAAAAAGAAAAACATTGTTGGTTTATTTTTACTGATTCGACTTGCAAAATCTTCCCCACAAAAAAGAAGAAAGACACAAGCGATGGTGACACATAATACTATTTAAGAGTTAAAAAGCATTTAGTTTGAAGTGTACGAATCCATTTGCAGTAGAATTGTAGAAATTTGTGCTTAAAAAGTAAGGAAGATCGTTTATAGCAAAAACTTTTTTATTTATGTTTGAAAAGTACCACTTTATTTAAATATCATGGTCAAATAATCAATAACAATTTTACAACTCATCCATATTAAAAAGTGGTAAATATGTTGGACATTTGACTCTTTTTTGGGATGATGTTTAAAAATAACAAAAGTACACAGAAAATTATGGTGTTATATAAAGTCACGAAAAAACACTTTGACGGGTACGCATACTCATTGTTCATATGAAGTTAAAGGAAAAACATACTCGAACCCATATGTACAGTCCACAGAATATTCGACATACCTTGAGCCAACGCAATACGCCGCTTCTATAGCCAGTCGCGAAGATAATGGCATCGAAGCTTTCTATGCGTCCATCTTCAAATTCGACGTCTAAGGCCATAACGCGCTTAATTTTGGGAAAAGTCTGCGAAAAATTAATGGAGAATACGTGTTTATGCCTATGAAAAGTCATGTATTTTAAATGAAGTGAAAGATAGAAGATTTGATTAAATACAGTCAGTAATGAAGAATTTCATTGAAGAATACGAAGAGTCGAGCATTTTGAATGAAATGAGCAAGTATTTGTTTAAATTTAACCTTGATGTCTCCGCTGCGTATTTTGTTCATGGTTCCGACGTCCAGCACAGGGGTTTTGCCTATATTACGCTTGAGCTCTAAAGGTCCTTGCACAGGCCGAGCTATTCCGTATGTATTGGTGTCTCCCAGGCTTAATCTGCTGTACAGGAGGAGCAGACGATCCACGATCCGCAGAGGAAATATTTTCAGTAAACATGTCAACACAAAAAATGTCGACAGCCCGAGGATTTCTCGCGGTAAAATGTGCAACTGTCCATGCAAAAGAAAATAAAAATAAATCAAAGAAGAGATACGCTAGAAAACCTGCATGAATTGGAATATTCAGCTACTTTAATGTCGTAATATTCACTTTGATAGTTTTATCTGCAACAAGACAACCTTTGAAGGACAACTTAGAAAAACTTTCAAGAGATCCTTGGAAACAACTGTCTTTCAGCGCTATCCGGGGAAGAAATAATAAAAGTCGATAATATTTAGGAAAAAAATACATTCGGACTTAACAAAGCCACGAAATTTTGTCAGGTATAAGATTTCCTTGAAGTATTATCTATGACAGAGACATTAAAAGATTTAAAGAAACGGAGAGTAACTTGTGGCAGAGAGCGTTGGAATCAAATTTCTTGATTGTCAATCAGCAAAATCCGCCGGGAAAACAATAAAAACGGATATATTTTAAGCATTTATTTGCTCTGTCGTTATGAGATAGGATTTTGACAGAAAGTACTTTTCTAGCAGAAATATTCCAAGATTCGATAAGATTAACGTCAAACTTCATAGGAGGAGAAACATTAAAGATTAAGGTGCCGCTTTGCAGGAAATTCTTCAAAATCTTAATTTTTGACAGATAAATAACCCTTTCACTTAGATTTCTTGCAGGAAATAAGCATTTACGAATCAGAAATAATCTTGAAAAGCACTATGGAAACCCTTACCGCACTGCGAACAACAATTGACGGACTTGCATCCTTCTGCAGGAGATCCAGCGCTATTTCCATACCAGAATTCCCGCATCCGACAACCAAAACCTTCTTGCCGGTAAAATCCTCTCCGCTTTTATATTCACTCGAATGAACAACAATGCCCTCAAAGCGTTCAATCCCGGGAAGATCAGGCACGAATTTTTCACTGTTTTCGCCTGTAGCAACCACTAAAAACCTTCCGCTGTAAATCTTTTCACGCCTCTCCACAGAACAGAAAGCGACAACACGCCATTTTCCCGTCTCCTGACAGAAGCTCGCAGACTGAACCGACTGACAGAAAATTGGCTGAATACTAAATCTTTTAGCATATTCTTCCAAATACTCAACAAATTGATTTCTACTGACAAAGGTAGGAAACTCTGACGGAAACGACATCAACGGCAACTCACAGAACTTTTTACCGATGTGCAATTTAAGCCTATCGTAGGTCCTTTGCTTCCAAAGAGACGCCACGCAGGATTCTCTTTCCAAAACAATACTGCGAACACGGACCTTCCAAAGACATGCTGCAACCGCCATTCCAGAGGGCCCTGCACCAACAATTATAGCTCCATCTGTCTCAATTTTACTCAAACTTTTATCCTGATCCATTTTGGCAAACTGCTCAAAAAAATCTCCACAATATGCCATTAAAATCACAATTACTTCTCCAACCTTGCCAATTCGAACACAATAATTATGTTCTCATGAATACGGAAAAATATGCCATTAAATTCAGCCTTTCGCCTAAAATTGGTCTCAATACTTAGGGTTTCGCCATTCTTTTTCTTTTTCCTGCGCTTCTTCTTCATGGATTTATCAATTTCTGCTCGAAAGAAATCATAATATATGGCCCGATCCTTTTTTCTTCACATTTTACTGGTACTTTTTTTATTCCAAAACTCTTGGAAAGAAAAATTCAATTATTTCGCTTCAAGATTTCCTGCAACTTTCTCTAAATAAAGAAATTACGCCCGCCAGATTCTTCTGTTCCATTGGAAAAGATCTGCAAAGCATTAATCTCTGAAAAAAATAAAGAAAATTCTGCAATGCAGTACTGGACAACAATAAATAAAACCTCTGCGCTTTGCAGGCGTAGTTTCGACAAATTTAGAGTGGAATCTAGCGAATGGATAAATATATGTCTGAAAATAATTGACTGTTTTTAATATGGACTTGGAATAGATAGTGGATAAATATATGTCTGAAAATTAAAATTATCTTAATTTGTTGTAATTTCCGTTATGGATAGAAATTTAGAATAGTTTTGTTTACAAGTGGAAGTTTTTATAGCAAAATTATCGGCATGCATCTTACACTTCCTTTGCACTAGCCAAGTTGACGACTAGTTTAAACAGCCTCTAAAATAGGCCACATTAACAACATAAATTTATTCATATATAGTTAATGGGAAAAAATAACAACTAAATACCATTTTTTATTTCTACTGCAATATAACATACCATATGAAAGTGGCCTAGGATATTTGGTGGGGGTGCGAAATAGTAGCGAGTCTTCTAAAAGGTAACGGTATTATTGAGAGGATATATTTTTAAAAAATAAAGTAGACACACTATTGTAAAGAAAATAACACCTTTTATATTTATAAAGTTTAATTAATAATAAAATGTTAGGATGAAGAATTTCTATTTGAATAATTATTGTAAAATTAAATTTATATAATTTAAATAAATTAAATGTGATAGTTAGATTTCTAAAGGTGAAATATATTGTTGAAGATGTTGAAATTTAATTTGTTAATTTATTGAAAATCAGGTTACTGTTTAGACAAACATCTTGGAATTTGTAAAATCAATTGGAATGTGCTCTAGTTTAAACTTGCTCTTACAAAACTAATGTGGAGTGTGGAATTGAACTTGGACCTGCAGAGAATTGGGACTATAACAAATGCATCTTAGATCACTATACTTTTGTCTGAAGTGGGGTGGTGTTAAGAGATGCCATTTGGGAACTTCCTAGGCAAAGGTTTATTCTCCTTTGGTCAAGTCCTTAGGTAGACCAATTTAATAGCAATGAACTAAGATCAAAGACAACATGCAAGAATATAGTATGCCTAGAATGATTGTAGACATCCTAAATTCATCACTAACATTAGTCATACCTGTAAATTAATTAAATAAACAATTATTTTTCTTTATTTAATTATTTAACCCAATTTCTTGCAAATTAATTAAATAAATAATTTTTGATTAAAAGAGCTTGTTTCCCCCATAAATTAATTAAATAAATAATTATTTAATTAATTTAGCTAATTTAATCCACTTTCCCATAATTATTAATTATTTACTAACTCATTCTCAAGGCTAATTAATTAAACCATATTTAATTAATAACCTTAGTTCCCATTCCTCCATCTTAATCAATTAATTAATCCATGATTAATTAGTTGATTAGGACAAATTAATCCTCATTAACATTTCCTCTAATTAAAAAATCCACATCATATTCAATCATCTCCTTTTTAATCCTGACCATTCAATTCACCCACATGGATCAAGATCTCAGTCGTTCATCACCTAACATGTGTCCTACCTCCACTACTTTCTTACACATGTGTGAGCATGCTAGCTCATCCCACTCCTTGCTCACACATGTGTGAGCATGACAACTTGGAAGCATCTTTGACTTCCACCTCACCCCCACTCCTTGCTCACACATGTGTGAGCATATCACATGGGTTAATCTTGAACCTTGATCTCTTTCTCTTCATATCCACATCCATTTACATACTTTCTCTCTCTTCCACATTCTTCATCTCATCTCATCTTACATTTTAAGAAAATCTTAACCATTCATCATGTAGGAACCCTCTCATCATGCCACTTGTCAAAAGTCTAATCAATATCCTCATGAAGACAAATCCTAACCATTGATCTCCATCTTTTGATCTCAACCGTCCATTCTCCCTTGGTAAAATCTATTTAAAGAGACTCACCCAAAGGATTTGGACATCCACTTTCATAGTAATTACATATTGTTGAATTAGGCAATATCATAGCACTTGAGCATCCACATTTCATATCATATAGCAATAATCACACTTGGTCTTTTAGAGCATATCTATAACAACAAAATGGAGGTATAATACTTTTATTTGTGTTTGCATTTGTTGTTTCACTTTCATTTTCTTTCTCAAACCAAAGGTAGATGTTAGTATTAGATTGTAGGTTTGTTTTTGACTCACTCACTCACACTTGTTTGTTTGTGTCTCACTTTCACTTGTTGAAATTTAATTCATCAATTTATTGAAAATCAGGGTATTGTCTAGACAAATATCTTAGAATTTGTAAAATCAATTAGAATATGCTCTAGCTTAAATTTTCTCCTATGAAACTAATCTAGAGTGTGGAATTGAACTTAGACATGTATAAGTCAACTGGTAGAGAATTGGGGACTATAACAAATATGTCTCAGATCACTATACTTTTGTCTAAAGTGGGGTAGTGTCAAGAGACGCCATTTGGGAACTTGCTAGGCAAAGATTTATTCTCCTTTGGTCAAGTCCCTGGGTAGACCAATTTAATGGCAATGAACTAAGATCAAAGACAACATGCAAACATATAGTATGCCTAGAATGATGATGCAAGTTGATAATGTAATTAGGATGCTCTATTATGCTCTCATATAAATGCTCTTTATTCTTGATCTCTCGTGATAATAATGAATCAAGGCATGCCCTTAAATACACCACTTAGCATGCAACTTGGAATAATTTACACTTAAGTCAGCTCATAACAACTAGTATGAAAAGGGGAACATGAGCCTAATTAAAAAAAATTAATTAAAAGGGTTGGTATTCGAATATGTGCATATGAAAGTGACTTGGATCAATTTCACACTCACAAATTTGAACCAAGGTGATGAATAGTGGAGATGTAGATTTAGATCTTGAGAAAAAGCAATGATGAAATATATTGAAATAAAGTTATTTCTTTTAACTTCCATACAAAAACATGTCAACTTACACACCAATCAATACATAAAGAACAAATCAAAACAAACCTAAACCATAAAAAATAGATGGATATATAATTTTACCACTACAATTTATTTACTTAAAAAATTATAATATACATTTCTAAAATTTTAACACTTACATAAGAAAGTTATTGTTATTATAAAATTCAACTTTATAATTAAGTATCTAAATTAACTTTTTTTAAATTTGAGAACTTATTATGTCAAGAGGCTAGTAGGGCATGGAGTCTCATGTCATGAGCATGTACATGAAAAGCCAAAACAAAACCAACATATATTTTCAAAAAAGACTAAAACTATTAAAATGTAATATATATATATATATATATATATATATATATATATATATATAATATTTACTACACTTTTCAAAGTTAAAATAAAATAATAGAATTATGAAATAATGAATGGTGGATTTTCCAAAAGTAAAATTTAAAGCTAAAAACAAAAGTGAAATAAGTGTATTACAAATAAAATAAAGTTTAAACAATATAGATAAAATAAAATAAATAGTTCTAAAGTAAAATAAAATAACTATTTATTTTTCTCCATTGTTCTTTAAATAAAATGTATTTAAGATACATATACCATAGTAGGCATGAGTTTTTCACATTCCATAGAATACATATAGAAGTTCTTTTGGATTAAATTGTGTGTATTTCCTTCCTTCAATGTTTTAGATCACACTTAGTGATCCATCATTAGGAAGATGATGCTTGTGATTTGGATTGCAGACTTACTCTTTATACATATATAATATAATAAATATATTATACATATTAACTGTTTAATTTTTTGACTACCTCACCAACCCTAATACCCCTCATCCTCATCATTTTAAAGGGTAAGTCTGCAATCCAAATCACACACATCCTCTTCCTGATGATGGATCACTAAGTGTGATCTAAAATGTTGAAGCGAAGAAATACACATAGTTTAATCCAAAAGCACTTCTATTTGTATACATATACCAGTCCAAACAACATATAAAACATGCTAAATACAAATTACAAAATATAAGATTATAAATGGACACTATACTTGTTTTAAAAGTTTATGATATATAAATCTCAAATATTAGCAATTGCTATATGAGTTAGTTATAGAGTTCAATTTTAGTTGAGTTGTTATAAAGTTTAACTTTCAACTAAATATTAATGTGTATTAAAATATATATTAAAAATTTAACTTTATTCAAAATTGAGTTATCTACAAAAATAATATGTGATTAATTACAAATGAATATAGATATCTCAAATATATATCTATTTAAAAAGTGTCTAGAGATATCAAAATTATTTTATTTATTTAAGAGTTATTTTTATTTTACTTTAAAACTATTTTATTTTTAAATATATCAAGTTTTTATGTACATAGACATGATACTTCATATCTTGGTCACTATAAAATACCTCTTGACATAATTAATTATAAAAAAACAATTATAAAAAAATCTCTTGAAGCATCAATTCTTCATTATCACACTTCTCCATTTTTTAGCACGATATCCCCATCTCCCTTTAGGACCAAGATTTTTATTAGTTTTTTAATTATTATTGTCTCCTAGCTTGTCATTAAGTTTTAAAATGATATTGAGATATCTAACTAAGGCCAACATCTAAATACATATTATAACTCGAATCCTTAAGTTGCCCTTGAGTTAATTGTGACTTGTAAGTAGACTTATTTAGGTGAAACTTGAAACTAGTATAAGCCTCTATGTTCTTGTAAGGATTCTTAAAAATCTAGGTTAAATTAAAAATCTTATTCATCTTCTTTTAAAATAAAAGTAATTTTAATCTTTTATTAAATTTTTATATAAAAATCTTATTATCTTCTTTTAAAATAGAAACAATTTTAATCTTCACTTGATAAGGGTTAAGATCAATGATTGTCAACATAGATGCAGTAAGTTGGCGACATCATGAGGTGGCATGTGGGTAAGTGAAGGTGGTGAGACAATCTGTTTGCATGTGTGAGGGAACGAGTGGACATAATGGGATGACAAGCTGAGCTTTGATCATAATGAAGGGGCAGTAAGAAGGGACATATATTTTCAGAGGTGTAAATGGTATGTTTAATAAGCTCATTTTTATCACATTTGACACCCTCAACATTGCATTCAATGGCATCTGGTAGTGGTAGCCTAGGTGGGCAAGGGAAGTTTAAGGTAAAGGAGGATGCAAAAGGGAAGAATTTATGTGCAAGGGTGCCCAGAAGGAAGTTGAGAAGGAGGATTGGGAGTAGGATGGTAGATGGGAAGAGGGTGGTCAAGGAAGACTGACCTAGAAGGAAGGGTGGTGTATGGAGGAGGGAGAAGAAGATCTCGAGTAAGGAAGCCATGACCGGGTTTATTAATGAGGTGGAAAAGGAAATTAAGAACCCTTCTTTAAGGGATTGGTTGGTGAGGATTTTGAAACTTTTGAAGGAGGTGGATGGAGAATAAGGGGTCAACGTTCGTTCTATGATGGTGAACCTGCTACTTGACCCTGGTAATATGAGAAGCCAATGGAATGTATATCATGTGACATAATCTTTGATGATGACAACTATGCTCTCAATTGCGGCTTGTTTGATGCTAATTCATGACAGTTTTCTGGAGGTCTCAAAATAGGTAGAGTCTAATATGGAGATCAGGATGGGGCATATCCATGACATACATACCAGATAGATTGATTCTCGAGTGGTATTGGAGAGAGTGGCAAAAAAGATGGAAATTCCCATACCAAAGCGTCCTTAGCCATCCTACTCCTGTGGGTGTGATTCTAAAAATGATATTGTTCATCTTGAAGGTACTGGTGCAAATTAGGGTATGTTAGCACTGTAATTGTCTCTTTTTGTTTAGGATTAGGGGCATGTGTAATTTGCCCATTTCCTGCTAAGACTTATAAATATGGGTAGGGGTCTAGTTATGGTAACTGTGGGGTGATAAAAGGGTAGATTGATAATATAGTTTGCTTTCTATTATGTCTCATTAACAATTCATACTATATGCTCCTTGTGGACTGTGGGTGAAAGCCCAACATTTTGATATAGGTTCTTAGACTTCAAAATCAAGTTATACTATAAAAAAATTTAATCTTTTGTTAATATTTTACTAAAAAAAAAATATTTTAATTAAAGTTAGGTTTCATAAATAAGATAGCATTAATTAATTTATTTTATAATTAAGGGTAAGTGCAAGAAGATGATTCCACTTTTTCTGCCAAAAAGTGGAAGTGTTTTTCCTATTTTTCAAATTTTGTCATACTTGAAGTGAAAATATGAAGCACTTACACAGAATATCAATATGATGTAAAAATATGAATTGTAGGATCTTGTTTCTAGTTTTTAAATATGTAATATTTTCTAATACGTAGATGATAAATATTGGTTTTTTAGAGGATGTACAAAAAGTGGCTTTTTAAAAGTCCCCTATTTTTGGCCAAAGCATGCACATGTACGAACAGCATAATTTGACCTTTAAATGAAGGTATTTTTCTAATTCCTTTTGTGGAAAGATGCACAAGATGTTGAATTTTGCTCAGGATATTTTTTTGTAATTTTTTGATAAATATTTTTTTTTATTAATTTTTTTATGTCTCCAATTAGTATTTTTTAAAACCCCTCATGTATGACCAAAATAATTTGAGCTAAACTAATCAATTCACTGAATTTTTTTCATGTAAAGAGTTATGTCTAGATTGGTCAGACATAAATTTTTTCAAGAAACTTTCAAAATCAAAAGTTATTAAAAAAATAGTAATGTATGCTATTTCAAGTTTATGAGTCTCTTCGTTTAAAAAATAATTAATAAATAGAAAATTATGTCCAATAGTACAAAAAATTGCTTATTTGAAAACTAGACTTTGAGATCTACAATGGTTTTAATCTTGTTAAAAGATTCTGAAAAAAAAGTCATCAGCCATAGTGGTGAAATTAGTTTTTTCTCTTATTGTTTAGATGGTCTCTTAGTTGTAGGTCCAAGGCTTTAAGGCATGAGTTTCCAAGCCTAAAACCAATGCAAATCCATGGGTTCAAAATTTTAATTTTTTAGAAATGGGCACCTGTTCTAAAATAGAACGGGTGCCTGATTCTAAACAGGTGCCCATTTCTAAATGGGAACCCATTTCTATTTTAGTTGTTTATTTTTTCCATAAAAATATAGTACAACATATTTTCTACAACATTCTTTTTTACCAGTATAGCTGACATTAATGAATTCTTTGATTTTTTATATGTAGGTGTCAACTCAAGCTCTCAACAAGGCATATTTTATGCAATTTTTTATAGGGATTCAATCATAAGGAGCATTTTTAGATGGAATGAAGTAGAAGAAATATCTTTTAGAGAGATCAAAAAAATATTTTTTTTAGAGAAATCAAGAAAATATCATATTGAGCAAAGGATCTACATCTACTTGTATTTTAGAAATTTTAAGGAGAGATCCAACTTTAAGTATAGTACAATATATTATTTGTTGATTTTACCAACACATTTTGGTAATCATGGGATCAAATAAAAGTCAACAAAAAAACAAAAGGAAAGTTATGACACTTGAAGTACATCGAGATAAAGAAGTAAAATGACAAAGAGATAGGAGAGAGAGGATTCAAAAAATGAAGAACAATGGAGCATCAAATTCGATGACTATTGAAGGGGAGAACATTGAGGAGGAGAATATTTAAGAGACCAATATGGATGAAGTGAATGTAGAATATACAAATGTGGAAGAGTTCAAGAATATGGAAAATGCAAATATAGAAATGAATCCAAGTATGTCTTCAAATCCCTTGAATGATAATGAGGTTATTGATTTAAAGGAAGTTGGATATAACATTGTTAATATAAATTCTTCTATTACAAACAAGACAATAAAAAATGAAACCCCTTGTATGAGTGAAAATGGAAAATGTTTTTTTTTTTAAAATTGCAATTAATGTTTTGAATAATCTTCGTGGTAAGATATTTGGAGACAAATTCAAACCCATGCAAATAGATTGTATAAACTAATTTTTATAGAAAAACTCTTGGATTTTAATTTCAACTTGTATTGCAATTGATGGGAATGTCAAAAATGTGAAAAGTAATAAAAAAATTAGGCATATTTGTAAAACCCAGAAAGTTGAATGAATCAATGGAACAAGTTATGTCTAGTGTTGCTAATGCTATTGGTTCTATTGAAAAAATGAATCAATCTAAGGATAGGAATGCATCACGTTGAGAAATAACAACTACTTTAGTCAATAAATTAGTTGTGAGAAAAAGTGTGATAAGACAAGTGGATATTTAAACACACGCATACTAAAATATTGAGAAGAGCAGAAAAGAGAAGAGTAAGTATTGAAGATGTGTTCTAGTGTAGGTTTTTTATTCCTTATTATAAGTTTTTCCTACACCTTTTATTAAGTTTACTTAGTTTCTTAAAGTGGGTTTATTTAAATGAGTGGATTATGAGGTGTCACCATCCTACAAGGGAGCTTCCATTAGCTATCTTGGGAAGATACTTTGCTATCTTTAGATTGATAGATGGTCGCTTCCTATTGGTTAGTGTTGCCACCTCTACCCTCTCCATTTTCTATATAAAATCACTACCTAGCTTGTATTTTGGAGTCATTTTATGTTAGAGCTATAGATATCTCTTAATGCTATTGTGTCATTCAATAATTTAAACCAAATCTCTTGATAGATCACTGTTATGCTGTTTCATTTCATTTGCATTTATAGTTTATTGTTTCTAATGTTGGCAAGAGACGCTGTGTGGCTTCATCATTGTTGTCATTGATGGCAACAAAGTTTATCCCACACATCCGCAACACATAATAGGTCTTTATCAGAAGTCAGATTGAAGAGTGTTTTGGTCCAGTGAGCAAGAACAAAGCATGCAGCAAAGTCTGACAATCAGGTCCGGATCTCTCAGAGGATGTATCTCAGCAAAGTGCGAACTTGGGGAAGTCAAGAGGAGTACCATGACTAACACATTCTAGAGATTGAGCCTCTGATGATGAAAGAGTGAAAAGATATAAGCATCTAAGTGTTGGGTTCTTGACAGGCAGAGTAGACTGAGAAAGAACTAACTGGCAGAGCATCAGGCCTTAATCCGGACAAGAAATTGATGGTGATCAAGCTTCTTGAGGGATCATTCATGGTTGGCCGACATGATTGATGACTTCTATGTCTACATTTTTGATATGCATCACATGGTAAGCATGGATTCAGCCGACAGACCAGTATTTAGTAAATATCTTGAGTATTCCAGTTGTCGACTAGAAAGATGTTGAAATCCTTAGTGCGGATATATATAGACTAGATGGATTTTGGTATGAAGGAGTGTGTGGTGTGTGATAGTGTGTGCGAAGAAAAGTAGAGAGTAGTGTGGAAGCAGCTATACAAGTACAGTATGTGAAAAGATGGCAACACTAAGCATAGGAAGAATAAAGTGCAGCAAATCAGTATACTGAGCCTAACTAGAACTGAACCTTAGCATATGTGGATGCCTCTGATCAGTTCAAACATCTAGTTACTTTCTATATCCTTGTAGATAGTGAGTCTCTTGTAGGTAGTGAGCCCTAATTGGCATGTGCCATTTTGTTCTTTCTATTCTTCTAACAGAGAATACAATCTTGGGTTAATCACCCCGTGGTTTTTCCCCTAACAAGGTTTTCCACATCAAAATCATTGTGTTATGTGTATTGATTTTATTTCTGCTTTCATGGTCATGCATGTTTATATGTTTTGATGCTACACTAATTGTTAAAGAAGAATAGAAAGTTAAATTATTTAAGATAACTGATTCACCCCCCTCTTAGTTATCTACCTTGTTTCCAACAATTGGTATCAGAGCTAAGTTCCTCTAAACAGAGCCTAATAGCTTGAGGAAGATCTGGGAATCTCAATGGATATGTATGGTATGAGGGAACAACTTCAATCTGCCCTAGATGATCTTGAGCAATCTCACTCTGAAGTCAATAACTTGAGGGAAAGACTCAAACAAGCTGATGATTTCATAAATGAACTCAAAGAAAAACTAAGTATCTCATTGAAGAAAAGAAAGGAACTACTTTATCAATTAGCAAGTCAAAGTGAAGCCAATGATACTAATGAAGATCTGAATGAGAAAAACAAGTTATGTGAGAAGCGATCAAAAGAGGTCATTATGGTAAGACATGAAATGGAATCAGGAGTTATGAAATTCACCCAAGAAATTGAAGAGAAAAGAAAAATTGAAGATAATCTAAAACAATCTCTCAAGGAGAAGCCAGAAGACTACCACAAAATAGATAGAATAATCAGGCATCTGGAATCTGATCTTGAAGAAGCTAGAAATAATGAAGAACAACTTGAGAATCAGATAGACACTCTTAAAAGGGATCTTCAAACAACAAATGAATACAAAGAAAAAATCAAGATAAGCTTTTCTCAACTTGAATTTCTTCTTGAAAGCCAAAAGAGGGTAGATGACAAGCATGGCTTGGGATATGAGAAAGGTTAAAGCTCCGGATCCGGTCAAAAGAACTCTAGATTAGGAAATCCAAGGTACAGGCCTAGAAGACCTCCGGTAAGGCAACCAAATGCTCAAAGATATCCATCCTTCAATGGATACTGATACAATTACAATAACTTCGGTCATAAAGAAAATCAATGCAGAAGAAGAATGAATCAGACTAATTCATCATTCTTTGGATAGTGTCTTAACTGCAAAAGGTATGGTCACAAATCTCATGAATGTAGAAATATGCAAATAAACAATTCATTCAATGGTAGATGCTTTACATGCAATAGAATGGGACATATGGCTAATCAATGCAGATCAAGAGGATATCGGTCAAATATGCAAAGAAATATAGCTTTCTATAATTGCAATAGATCTGGTCATATTGCCAAATTCTGCAGAAGTAAGAATCAAGATAAAAGGGGTCTGGTGTATCATAATCAAAATCAAGACAAAGGAAAAGGAAAAGTGAATGTAAATGAAGTTCAAAGGGAAATGAACAAGATTTGGGTAAAGTGAAGTACATAAAATGTTGGGGATGGATCCGCACCAGAATCCGGTGTTGATATTCCTTCTGGAAACTAAATAGATGAGTTGTGGCTAGGGAGAGTCACAAAAGAAAACAATTTCCCCCAGCTAGTCAATTGGTGCCTAAAATTGGCACATGGAGTGTTGCGGATTGAAGAGTTCTCAAAGAGATATCTAATTAACCCTTGGTAAAAAATATAAAAGATCCGTAAGGAGTTTTGAAGAGGTTAAGCATTTAAGATTGATCTAGTTTAACAGTTATTCGGTAAAGGCAAGATTTCCATAGTTAGATCCGATGTGATTCAAAATTGAAATATCTTGATCTGCAGATAAATGGAATGATTGGAGAAAGGAAGATAGATTGTCAATTTTCACCAAGAATAATTCTAAGTGTATCTTAATGATCCGGAAAGATCTCTCTCAGAACAAGAAGAACAAGGCAACCGAAATGACTTAAGTTGTGCATTTATTGCAATATGGATTTAGGGTTTGCGCAGAAATAAAAGGGTTCTTTTGTTCATCATTTGTACATTTGCATTCAAGAAGAAGAAAGAAAGAGCTCTACAATAAGATTGCTTCAACCCTCTCAAGGATCAACCATAGAATTCAATTCAACCAGCGATCTTTTTGGCTCTCAAACCCTAGAAGCGTAAAAAGGTATTTCCACTCTTGAATATCTCTCTCTCTGAATCTTTTGAAAGATGGCTACTCCAAATGTTGTTAAGATCACTGATAGGCCATGCCCTAAGTTCAAGAAACATCCTTACAAATCCCTAGAAGTTGATCCCCTAGGCGCATTCTCTAGCATTTTGCATGGGGTTTTGCACGTTGAAGATGTTAGGGTATACATTCACGCCAACATTGAGAAATTTGGGGAATCCAAGCTGATGGATATCTATCACAAGTAATTAATAGATGAAACATTTGAACTTAAACCCCAATACAAGGCCATCCAGGATAAGCATTTTGGACATTGCATCCATTTCCCCTATTTTGCAGAAGATGAATGGGTTCAGTATGTTCTTAGTAGAATACATGATAACTTCATGTGGCTGTTGAAGACCTTCAAGATAACCAAGGATGCAACCAGGGCAGTAACTGGTTTGCACTCATCTGGTGGGTTGCCTGCTCTCAAATCAGTCAAAAATCAAACTATAAGTGAGGCTACCGGATCAAAATTTGATAAAAGAGCAATGACAATTGAGGATATCATAGATTTGGATATCAAATTTGCTTCTATGATAATCAGTTATAAAATATATCACTCCAGCAGGGAGAATTCTGTATCCGACACAACAATATACACTGCTTATTAGATGTTAAGGGAAAATGCTGATTCTGATCTTTGTGAGCTTCTCCTAAACCAACTATTAGAGAATTTGTAGAAAATAAAGAAGGATAAGAAGAATTCATTTAAGTACGGTGGCTTGATACTTTGTCTCTTCTTTTACTATATGAATGAGCTACCCGGATCCAGTGGTTGGGTATAGCAAAATGACAGACCGACTGCCATACAAATTAGATATTATATGTATGGGCTTGGTGATTCCAAGGCTCAAAGCATAGCTCTCTGGGGATATTTCAAGAATTTCCAAGGTATGATGTAGGCCAGAGAAATAATTCCTTAGACATTAGTTGAAAAATATAAAGATATAATGTGTTTTATGGTAGACACTGATCAATGTCTAATGGAGGCAGTAGAGCCCATAATAGTCTAGATTATGCCAATGGGCTATGAGGTGGATGAGAAAATTCTGGAACTGCATGTCCAACACCTACTAAGTTAGCCTAAGGACCCTAAGGCAAAAAGGTTTGGAACTTTTCAAGAATTGAGTGTGAAAATTCATGTTGAAAAAAGACAACCAGAGATGAAGAGAAAAGTGAGAAGGGAAGTAGAGGAAGTTGCCAAAAGATATGGCATCTCAAAAAAGGTAGTTGATGCTAACAAAGAGAAGGTAGAAAGAGTAGAGAAAGAAAGACAAGAAGCAAGAAAAGAAAGTGTTCCGATGCAAGCCCCCTCCCAGACTAGATCCTCAAAGAGCTCTACAACTACTACTTCTAAGAGCTCAAAATCCTCAAAACCAGAAGCAAAGACATCTGGAAAGGGAGAAAAGAGAACAAAAACCAAGGCTACAAGACCCTATATAAGTCAAAAGGATGATGAAGAGATAGAGACAGATGAGGAGGTTAAGAAAATGAAGAAGAAAAAGAAAACATCTGTGGAATTCTCTGCTAGTAAGAGCAAAGAAGAAGAAGTAGAAGAATTTGTTGAAAGGCCTACTCTTTTTGTTGATGATGTCATCAAAATAGTCACTGTAGATGGGAATCTGCAGCACATAATTGAATTTTATGATGAGTATAATGACACTGACAAAAGAATATTGGAGGAAGCCATAGTTAAGTACTTGAATATCTATAATAAAGCATTCATTGAAATCATCTCTCTAATCCCCAAGAGTTTAGAGAAAGTACTTGAACTCAAAAAAGACAATGCCAAGGAAAAGGATATGGAGATCCGGGAACAGATAGCTATTAAGCTCTACCCTTCCATCAATCCTAAACAAATGAACATGATCTTCAAGGATTGCAAGGATGAGTTCCAGAGCAAAGCCAGAATGAACAAGCTTATGCTCAGAGAGACTGATCAGGTGGCAAAAGAGATTGAAGACATCCTCCATAATGCATATAAAAGATTCAATCTTCCTATTATAGAGGACATAAGTGATGAACCTTCTGCCATGGATGTCGAAGGACTAAGTGTATCAAAGGAAGACCCTACTGAGAAATTTGTAGAAGATTCAAAGGAGTTAGGTGAGGAGAAGACAAGGACCTGGATTCCTCTGTTCTGGAAGAGGAAGTCCATGAAGAAGTAAACATCTCTCTTCCAGATCCCCCTGCAGACTCCATAACTGAAGGAGAAGCAAGAAAAGAAGAGAAAGCAAGTCAAGAAGAGGAGAAAAAGGGAAGAGAAGAAGAACAAATAGAGAAGATCTCTGATGATAGCTCTAAGGCTGCAAAAGGAAAGAAGTCTCCGGCAAGAGATACTATAGAAGCAGTGAAGAGTTTCTTGACCAAGGAATTAATGTAGATAGATGAACTAGAATTGTTTCATGGACCACTCAATTTTGACTCCCTCTCTTCAT
The DNA here is from genome assembly GCA_027924645.1 of Cunninghamia lanceolata. NCBI lineage: Eukaryota > Viridiplantae > Streptophyta > Pinopsida > Cupressales > Cupressaceae > Cunninghamia > Cunninghamia lanceolata. The sequence continues at coordinate 9,298,033 of BSBN01000726.1, forward strand.
TCCAAACAATGAAGGTAGCATCTTTTGCTCAAGCTAAAGCAAAGGAACAACTTCTGAAGTCTCACATGGAAGACTGTGAGCTAATAGAGATTGCATCTGGTGTGCTAGAGAAAATCATGCCATCCTTCCAAAAGGATCTTTTGGCCTCCTCATCTGGTAATCTAAAATCTCTTATTGATTCTGTAAGCACACATTTTGATTCTTTGGAGAAATCAACAGAAGAGAAAGTCTGGAAAGAGTTTTTGGGTAAGAGATTCACTGAAGTTCAGGGGCTTATAGAAAATGATAGGAGAAATCTAAATATTGGAATAAAGAGCCTAGAAAATGTTCTTAAAGATGGCAGAGAATTATACAAATTTTGTTTATAGTGGTCCACAGTGGCAGCAGACATTGCCAAGAAGGTGGAAGAACAAGAGGGCAAACTATCAAGTTTATCCTAGAGTTTTGATCCTCTCACCTCATCCATAATGAATCAAGAGTCCCAGGCTATTGCCACTATAAATGAGATAAAGAGGCTTGAGAAGGAGAAGAAGAATAGAATAAGCAGAATGAGTGAACTAAGAGGGATAATTATCCCTAAGTTAGAGGCAATGCATGAAGCCCTAACTGATGCTCAGACTACAGCCCAGACTAGTAATCCAGCAAACTTAAAGAGGGTAGAAGCTTTTGTATTTTTATTAAGTGGTCACATCTCAATTTTGGATAGGATGAAGCAGAGTTGGGCAACAAAATTTGTCCAGTTGAAAACCACTTTTCCGGATATACTCAAGTATATGTAAGTATAACTTTTATATATATACTTATGCAGTTATGTATAGGTTAAATTTTGCAAATTTTGGTGTGCGAATTCCACCCTTTGCCATTGATGTCAAAGGGGGAGTGAGGAGTAGTGAAAAATGTGGAATCGAGCTAAGGGGGATCTCTAGAAAAGTGTACATAAGAACAGAGCATCAACTAAGGGGGAATGTGCTATGACACTTAGTCATTTTTCACTAAGTGTTGCCATCAATGCCAAAGGGGGAGATTGTTGGCAAGAGACACTGTGTGGCTTCATCATTGTTGTCATTGATGGCAACAAAGTTTATCCCACACATTCGCATCACATAATAGGTCTTTACCGAAAGTCAGATTGAAGATTGTTTTGGTCTGGTGAGCAAGAACAGAGCATGCAGCAAAGTCTAACAATCAGGTCTAGATCTCTTAAAGGATGTATCTCAGCAAAGTATGAAATTGGGGAAGTCAAGAGGAGTACCATGACTGACACATTCTAGAGATTGAGCCTCCTGTGATGAAAGAGTGAAAAGATATGAGCATCTAAGTGTTGGGTTCTTGACAGGTAGAGTAGACTAAGAAAGAACTAATTGGCAGAGCATCAGGACTTAATCCGGATGAGAAATTGATGGTGAACAAGCTTCTTGAGGGATCATTCATGGTTGGCTGACATGATTGATGACATCTATGTCTACATTTTTGATACGCATCACATGGTAAGCATGGATTCAGCCGACATACCAGTATTTAGTAAATATCTTGAGTATTCTGACTGTCGACTAGAAAGATGTTGAAATCCTTGGTGCGGATATCTATACTAGATGGATTTTAGTATGAAGGAGTGTGTGGTGTGTGATAGTGTGTGTGAAGAAAAGGAGAGAATAGTGTGGAAGCAACTATACAAGTACAGTATGTGACAAGACATCAACACTAAGCATAGGAAGAATGAAGTGCAACAGATCAGTATACCAGAACTGAACCTCAGCATATGTGGATGCCTTTGATTAGTTCAAACATCTATTTACTTTCTATATCCCTGTAGGTAGTGAGTCTCTTGTAGGCAGTGGGCCTCTTGTGAGCAGTGTGCTCGGGCAGTGAGCCTTAATTGGCATGTGCCATTTTGTTTTTTCTATTCTTCTGACCGAGAATACAATCTTGGGTTAATCACCCTGTGGTTTTTCCCCTAATAGGGTTTTCCACGTCAAAATTATTGTGTTATGTGTATTGATTTTATTTCTGCTTTCATGGTCATGCATGCTTATATGTTTTGATGTTGCACTAATTGTTAAAGAAGAATAGAAAGTTAAATTATTTAAGATAACTGATTCACCCCCCCTCTTAGTTATCTACCTTGTTTCCAACATCTAACTCTTTCAATTCAATACTAGGTTGTAATTTATTTCTCAGATTCTAACATGCTATCAGAGCATGTTTTGGAAGATTAGATTCATATTTTGAGAGATTTTTTTTTTGGGTGGGGTGGGGGGGGCTATTAAGATTTACATGTAGGATTCCAGAAAACCTAGTATGCTCTTCTCTTGCATCTTCAGATGATCTAGAGAATCTGAAAAGTTTGACGGAAAGTTTTTAATCTTGGGGTTCATATACTTGTATCTTCTAAATCTGGTTGGTTGCAACTTTCTGACTATCCAAGCAGTGCCTTCAGCTATCTCATTGTGTCTAGAATGCTCAAGAAAGTTAGATTTGGCTTTAATTTTGCCTAAATCAGAGATCGAGAAGTGAAGTTGCGAATAAGGGTTTCAAGCAAAGATCTGGCATATAACTATTTTCTAGGGCATTTTTAGGCCAAAAGGATGTCACCATTGTGACCAAGAGGACCAAAAACCCTAAGAACACCTATTCAAATGCTGAAATCGGAGATCAATTTTTATTTTTATTTTTTGAGGATACATCCTTTTGTCTAGCAGTCCAAAGGGTGCTATGTAGAGTGTGGCCTTTTGTCTAGTGGTCTGAAAGGTGCTCTGTAGTTCGTCCTTTTGTCCAACAATCTAAAGGGTACTTCATGGGTGTGACCTTTTGTCCAGCAGTCCAAAGTGTGCTCTGCAAGGTGTAGCCTTTTGTCTAGCAGTCTGAAAGGTGCTTTACAGTTCAACCTTTTGTCTAGCAGTCCAAAGGGTGCTCCATAGGTGCGGCCTTTTATCCAGTGGTCCGAAGGGTGCTCCATAGGTTTGACCTTTTATCCAATGGTTAAAAGTAATCCCCCATCCAACCCCTACTCTCTTTTTGCTCAATTTTCTTCTATAGGCTCTAAATGAGTAGTTTTGTGGAAACGACCATAACTTTTTTCTATGGAGTCAAAATTTTGAGTAAAAATAGGCATTGGAAAGGTGTTGCAGTGCACTACACAACTAGAGACTTCTTTTTTGCAAATTTTTAACAAGTCCATTTTTTGGATCAAAAGTTGTGTTTTGTCCATTTTTGGGCCCTGTGACATGTGATCTTCGAAAAGCATTGTAATCACACTGTGTTATAAAGTACCAAACTTGTAATCTCTGGGGCATGACTTCTAATCTAGTGAAAAGAGGGGGTGTCTTGAGTGTGTTCTTTCTTCCATTGCATTTTAGTTTTCTTTCCTACACAACAACAACACAATATTTCTTTCTACGCTAAAATGGATAAATTAACAGTACCTATACTCACACCCTACAACTACTATCAATGGATGTCAAAAATTAAAATCTATCTTAAGAAGATAGGGTTATTTAGAGTAACTATGGGTCTTGAAATTGAACCTACTGTAGATGCAGATAAGCCTAAATGGTTTAACAAATTGGATGAAGCTTTTGGAACCCTGTGTATGTTTGTATCTTTGGGTTTGCTTTTTCATATTGAGTCTGCAACAACACCAAAATGTTGTATGGACCACCTTGGAAAATCTCTTTGGTACACAAGATAAAATAAGAGGACATCTACTAGAGAATGAGCTAATACAGTTAAATCCATGTAATTTTGATATAATTCAAGATTTCTTCACAAAACTAAAGGCCTTAAGATTGCAATTGAAGTAGTGTGGTATAGAAAAGAAAGACTGTCAATTCATTCTAAGCATTCTTTCCAAACTTGGTACTATCTTCTCAATGTTTGTTTCGACATTCTATGCCACTAAAAGTGCCGTAGGAACAACATATAAGATGCCTTTGTGTAAAGTATGCTACCCATAACTATATCATAGAGTTCAATAAATCATCACATCCACATTAATAGAAAATGAAAAAGATAAATCTTCTATACATGTGTAAAAATATCAATTTACATCTTACAAATACATATGCTATATCCATGAGTTAGCACAAGAAATATAATGTACAATGATCCAACTCTCATGCCATATAGTAACTCCTTACAATAATAATATAAATATCCAAGAATTATACAAGTATGATAAAATGAATAAAGTCACTATCACTGACCACCACTAACCCACATGGTCTTTCGCAAGCCGAGAGACAAGAACATGGTTCAGGCAATTTTCTACCCAACCACGAAGCATTACACTTCCCCAGAATCCTTCCTAACATGAAGGATACCCAACCCTATATGAAGTGCCTAGCAACTTGGAAACAATAGGCAAGAGGGAAAACTCAACACACTCATAGAAAAATAAACTAATTTCCTTACAAAAATAATCCATGGTAGCACATGCATTTGCTAAACAAATAATTACTATTACTTTCTCGCAAAAATTAACATGAATTTAAAATTATACTTTTCTAGAAAGTACATGATCTATGATGATTTATGCACATTATACTTCTAACAATGAACTCCATGCACGATATTTATTTCAATAGCAAATACTATCTATACTCATGTTTTTTCTAACCAATTCTTGTTTTTTTCAACAAGGATAAAAAGATAATTTACAAGGTTCTATAGAACCCAATAGATATTTTCATAATAACCATCTTTAATATAATTTTATAAATACAATATAATCACATATAAACATCATGCTAAAAATAGTAACAGAGATAGATAGTCACTAATTAATACATATCTCATAATTGACAAACTAAGTAAGGCTGATTTTTTTATATGATTTAAAAAACTTAGTTGTGCACCTTCCATAAAAAATTCAGAGAAACTCGATTCATAAAACTAAAGTTATTGATGCCGCAAAAGACTATTTTTTTTTCTCATGACAGATTTACCAGTTTACAAAAATAGTCCACTTGTTTTAATAACTAAAAACAAAATATAAAAGATGAAATTATAAAAATTGGAGATAAAGATTATCCCCTAATTTAAAACCATATATCCAGAAATTAGAAATACCTAGATCACGGTTTAAGAGATATGTCTAAATTAAGATAGATTACTATTTTTCTTTTCAATCTCTTCCCAATTTTCTATCATGTTTTTTTTCCTATACAAGAAATTAATATTTCAATATTCTAAAAATCATATTCAAATCAAATAACCTATCAAATCTTCCTACTAACTTTTAAGAATTCTCAACAAATTCAATTCAACAAAAAATCTTTTCTAATCTTCAAAATTAATGAAACTATAATTTGTCTAAATCTTTCTTTTTGCATAGGAAGCATATAAATCACAATTTCTTCACACAATCCTATATTCAATTATTAACCAAAGTAAATCTTGTTGAAATACACCGGACAACTGAGAGGGGGGTGGTGAATCAGTTGTCCCTAAAACTTTGAACACTTATCAACACATCAAACACTTATTTACTGTTATTCAGATTTAACCATGAAAGGATGAAATAAGAAGCTCAACTCAATAACACAATCAACACATGAGACACTAGATTTTTTACATGGAAAACCCTATAAGGGAAAAACCACAGTGGGTGTTAGCCCACAAAGATATATATGATATAGTAATACCAAATATCAGAGGCTCGCTGCCCAAAATGCTCACTGCAAATGTTAGGGCTCACTGCCAAGAAAGACTCATTGCTAAGGGGTGGCTCACTGCCAGGGATTGGTGAGATGATTTGATAGCATCTACTTCATGCCTGAGTTTAGTTCCATTGAAGCACAATATATCACCTTTGCTCTGTTCTTCTTACATCTTTGCACCTATCTTTTCATTTTTGCACTTCTACACCTTTTTTACAACTACATTACATGTTTTTTATACAACTCAACCTTGGAATGTACATCAAGGTTGGCATTACATTCATCAACTGTTGGAGCAATCTCCAAGGTCAGCATTACAAACATATATAGAAAATAGGTCTAGCCCTAATACAAATTTAGCTAAGGAAAAGATGTAAAGATGTATGCGGATCATGCCATGCCCTAGCTGGGACTCAAATGCAATCTTCCATGTCATTGCATGCTTCTACAATCTTCAATGCATCTCTGCAATTAGTGAAAATAACCAGGTTGGCTAAGACAGGTGTTAACACTAAGACTCCCATGAATAGTCTTCATCCACGATCCAATTTCTCTTCGCAGACCAATCCAAAGGTAAGAACATGATCAGGAGACATCCAAAAGGACATTGTAATTGCTAGGAACATCTGCACAACCTCTAACCATTCTATCAAGAAGATTCTTCAAACTGGAGCACATAAACAACACTGTCAGCTACTGTCATAAGGAAAAGATCAAGTTTACGGATCACCAAATCATGAACCATTGGAGTTGAAGGTACTTAACATCATTACCAACTTGATTCCAAAATCATAGACTTTGAAACTTCAATGCGGAGGAATGCTGAGTAGAATACAATCTCCCTGTCACCAGTGAATACCCAAAAAAAGTAGCTTTTACTCTGGTGACCATAACTCACTCAAATCTTCATACCAGAGGCTCAAAATTGGAACATAGCATCTTCAGACATGCCTCTAAATAAATTACAATCTATAGACAAATATATTCATTCTACAGGAAATGTGGAGCAAACTATTGGACTGTTCTTCTGTAAACAATGATACTCTACAACACACTATTTCCACCGGAGGAGCAAATTTTCTCCATATCCTCAATATCAGGATCTCCAACACTAACATAGGCAAATACAAAACATCAAACTCATTACAAGAAAGCATCAAAACAAGAATATAGTTGACACTAATGACAACACAGATATGTTGATATCAATGACAACATTGGTTAGGCATATACTTGCAACAAATCTTTGCTAAAGACTTTCATGACAAGAATCCTACCTCAATCCTTGTAGTAATTTGGTAAAAACAATGGAGATAAACTAATCAATTAAAAAACCACAACAATCCTTCAATTCTTCACAAAAAAGCACTTCCAAATCCTTAAGCTTCAATAACATATTTTTCCTTTTCTTCTCATTTGTATAATAAAATTAATAAAAAAAAGAAAGAAACAAAAAAAATAATTCTCTTCTTTTAATAACTCTTCCTATTTTTTCAAAACCTAAAAAGAAAAATATATTATTATATTCTTAATAAAAGAAAAAATATATTAAAATGACTTTATTCATATTTATGCACATCCTACTTAAAACAAATATTAGAAAATATAATTTTCTAATTCACAAATATGATAAATTTAATAATTGATTCTCTAAATCTTTAAAATAGACACGCACATTCAATAATTAAATAAATTAACAAATTAAAATAATTCAACTTATTTCTTTTTCCAAGAGAAATTAATTACCAAAATAAATAAATAATTGAAATAATATAATGCTCACATAATTAACCAAACACTATTTATTTATTTATTTTAAATTAAAATAATTCTTCTTCTATTAATCAATCTCTTTTCTTAAATTGAAATAAATATTATTATTTATTTCTAAATTCTAAAATAAAACCATGCACATAATTTAAATCTATTTCAATTATAATAATTAAATAATTGAAATATAAGTTGCATTAATTTATATTTTTTAAAAAATATTAGAAACTATAATTATCTAACTAGATAATTAATTTAAAATAAAATCTAAGCAGTAAATAAATAATTAGCTTTATCTATTTATTTTATTTTCTAATTAACCTTAAGAGTTAATTATCAAATAAATAAATAGATTTACTTCTATGCACTCAAATAAATTAATTAAGCTACTAATTAATTTATTTCTAATTAGTTACTTATCTTAATTTAATCATTATTTAATTTCCCACACCATTGGATCATTTCAGGACACTTCAACACTGGGACTTAGTTCACCTTCTTTGATATATGTATCTGTCACACAACATAATCTTGCCACACACACCTTAGTAACATTGTTAGGAAATAATATAATCATATAATCACCTTTATACAATTAACTATGGTAATAAAATCACACATTATGCATACAATGCATTAAATAAATACTTTACACTCAACATAATTCAATCGAGCTTATCCTTGATTTAACCATAGAATTAAAATATCATAGGCTCACAAAGAAACCAAAAATGAGGGATGTTACAATATATAGACATATATATAACTAATAATAAATCTATAAAAAATGAGTCACTTTAAATCTATTTAATCAAAAGAAGAAAAGAGAAAATAATTACATGGACCATGCATTTGAAAAGAATGTACATAGTAAGCAAAATTGTATATAGATAATTAATTGTTAAATGTCATAACCACAAACAATATTCAAAGTAAAATGCACAATCAAGACTACGTATCCATGTTACGTGAATGCATAATGAAGCCATTCATTAATGCAGTATGTAATGATGCAATATGTATGGGACTCCGTGAGCATGTGTGTACAACAAGTTTCCATCATGCCAACCCTTTCTGGCAGCTAGGACACTTCTACCTCAACCATGTTCTTGCCTTCGACATGTTCCTACACTCAACTGCACTCAAATTCTCGTCAATAGGTTAGTCCATAAAATCATAGTTGAAACACGAGAAATAATAAATCCATAATCATAAACATATTAATCCATCACTTTATCAGCTTTCATATTTATGCATTTATAAAAATAACGTCAATTTACCTTTATGCACATGTCATTATCTAATAGTAAAATAATCATAATGAAATGTCCAATTGTCTTATCAAGTCTATTGCAAGTAAAAATTGAGATGTGACATCCTTCCCCACTAGGAAGAGACATTGTCACGATGTCTTATTACACAAATAAAGTATCTCACTAATACTATCAAAGTATCACACTAAGAAAACAAAGCATCACAACTATGCAAATAAAAGTATCTCAGCTAAGTCCTCAAATGAGGAAAAGAACGATCTATCTCCTCTGCATTCTTCCATGTGGCACTATCCACAGAATATTGGTCCCATTAGAACTTATACTGAGAAATATCTCCATTACACAACTTAACTTTGCATCTATCAAGAATTCGAGTGGGATCCACCAGCACCACTCCTGGATCTAGTAAAGCATGTCAATCAATACAAATAGTACACATGACACAACTACCAATACAATGCATATAACCATCTCATGGTATAACTTCCATCCAATTGCATTCAAGTAACATATGGCACACTTTCCAAAGCATAACAAAATGCCATCACAATGTTCTAGCATAAGGGAAATAATCACACCTCCAAAGCACGCCCACTGAGGCATAAATCATAGTCCATCATAGACACATACAAGCATGAATCAAGCATCACAATGCACATGCAATCACATGGTAAACACAACATAATCTCAAAAAATCAATCCTCCTAACCAACACTAGGTCAAGATCTCAAAATAACAAAACAAACCTCCGAAGGTGCACCAACTAGGTTAAAACCAACCATCATGCATACAACTCCTCTGGGACCACACCACTCCATCCTCCAACTGCCACTACAATGAGAAGAGGCTTTAGACAAAAGGCGCAACATACCACAAGCAAGTTAAGTCCATAAAATTTAGGACCACAACTATGCTGGAATAACCTCTTAAACTCTCAACTAAGTCTAAGGAAACTCACAAGGCTACCATGTAACCACTCTCAAGGAGAATTGTAAATAAACAATTACTCTCTCCATAGTCCTTCCTTAGGCACTACCCGCAAAAAAGAACTCAAGGATTAGGGAAAGCTAACTCTAAAAGGTTAAAGGCACCACTACCACACATTCATCCTAACCAAAATCATGCCTCATCTTTAGACATGGTTTCCATACATGAGGTACTTCCTTATGCTCCACTCCTAAAAGAAAGGGTTGTTGGCAAGAGACACTATATGGATTCATGGTTGTTGTCATTGATGGCAACAAAGGTCATCCCACATATCCGCAAGTCATAGTGTGCCTCCACCGGAAGTCAGAATGAAGATTATTGTGGTCTGGTGATCAAGAACAGAGCATGTGGCAAGGTCCAATAGACTGGTCCGGATCTCTCAGAGGAAGTATCTTGGTGCAGTGCAGATTTGGGGAAGTCAAGAGGACTACCTTGAGTGGTATATTCCAAGGATTTAGCCTCCGGTGATGGACAAGGAAAAAGATATGAATAGTTGAGTACCAGATTCCTGAGTGACAGTGAGAACAGAGGAAGAACTGACTGACATAACATCAGACTATTTTCTGGATGTGTTATTGTTGATGGTAAAGGTTGTGAAGGCATGAGTCATGTTTGGCCGACATGATTAATGATATCTACAAGTATATGCTTGATCCGCATTACTTGATGAGCAAGGATTCAGCCGACAGAACAGAGTTTGTGAGAAAATAGACTGTTCCGGATGCCGACTAGAAAGGTGATGAAATTACTTGTGCGGATATATATGCATGATGGATTTAGTTGTGAGAGTTGTTGAAGCGATGATGATATATGTGAATAAGCGCAGAGCAGAGCAGAAGTAGTAGGAAAGATCCGGTATGTGAAAGGAAAGTAGAATAAAGAGAAGAGGAAAGATGAAGTGCAGCAGATCAGTGTACTGAGCCTAACCGGAACTGAACTCCAGCATATGTGGATGCTTCCAATCAGTTCAAGTATTGTATAACATTCTTTTGTAGACAATGTGTCTCCTTGTAGGCAGTGTGCCTCTTTGTGAGTAGTGTGCTCGGGCAGTGAGCCCTAATTGGCAAGTGCCATTTTGTAATTCCTTATTCTTCTAACAGAGAATAATCTTTGGGTTAATCACCCCGTGGTTTTCTCCCTTAACAGGGTTTCCACGTCAAAAATACTGTGTCATGTGTTTCTCATTTCATGGTAATGTTTGTGTGTTTGATTCAATGCTGCATTGATTAATAAGAAAGTTCGAAAGAAGAAATAATTAGGATAACTGATTCACCCCCCCTCTCAGTTATCAACAATTGGTATCAGAGCTAAGTTCCTCCTAATAGAGCCTAACAGCTTGAGGAAGATCTGGGAGTTCAAATGGATGCATATGGTTTAAGGGAGCAACTCAAGACTACCCTTGAGGATCTTAAACAGTCAAACTCTGAAGTCAATGAATTAAAGGAAAGACTCAAACAGGCTGATGAATTCATGAGAGAACTAAAGGATAAATTAAGTCTCTCTATGAAAAAGAGAAAGGAGCTGCTCCAACAATTGGCAAGACAAAGTGAAGAAAGTAATACAAATGAAGAATTGACTGAGAAAACCAAGTTATGTGAAAAGTTATCAAAAGAAGTCATTATGGTAAGACATGAAATGGAATCAGGAGTTATAAAGTTTACTCAAGAGATTGAAGAGAAAAGAAAAGCTGAAGACAATTTAAGACAATCTCTTAAAGAGAAATCAGAAGATTGCCACTAGATGGACAGGATTATCAGACATCTTGAATCTGATCTTGAAGATGCCAAAGATAATGAAGAAAAACTTGAGGATCAAATTGTCTCTCTCAAAAGAGATCTTCAAACAACAAATGAATACAAAGAGAAATTCAAGATAAGTTCTGCTCAACTTGAAGTTCTTCTTGGAAGTCAAAAGAGGGCAGATGACAAGTATGGTTTGGGATATGAGAAAGGAGAAAGCTCTGGATCCGGTCAAAAGAATTTTGGATCAGAAAATCCAAGGAACATGCCTAGAAGACCTCCGGTAAGACAGCCCAATGCTCAAAGATATCCATCTTTCAATGGATACTGCCACAGCTGCAATCACTTTGGTCACAAAGCTAATCAGTGCAGAAAGAGAATGAATCAGACTACTTCATCCTTCTCCGGACAATGCTTTAACTGCAAAAGGTATGGACATAAGTCTCATGAATGCAAAAATATGCAAATGAACAAATCATTCAATGGTAGATGCTTTACATGCAATAGAGTAGGTCATATGGCTAATCAATGCATATCAAGAGGTTATCAATCAAATATGCAAAGAAATGTTGTCTGCCAAATCTGTAATAGGTCCGGTCATAATGCAAAAGTTTGTAGAAGCAAGAATCAGGACAAAAGAGGTTCGGTATATAGTCAGAATCAAGACAAAGGTAAACAAAAGATGAATACAGATGAAGTTAGGAATGAGATGAACAAGATTTGGGTGAAGAAAAGTTCAGAGAAGGTAGAGGTTGGATCCGCACCAGACTCTGGTGCTGATATTCCATCCAGAAATTAAGAAATGAGCTCTGGCTCAGGGGGAGACTCAAAGAAAATCCTGTTCCCCCAGCCAATCAAGTGGTGCTGGATGTGGCACAAGATGCGGAGTAAAGGGTTTGTAGATATAAGTCTTGAGATGATCCAGATAAGATTTCAGAGGTCCGCATGAAGATGTGAAGAAGTTGTGATCGATCAAGTAAGACCTGTTCCAGGAGATGCTCTGAAATGACAGAGGATTACAAAAAGGTCCGGAGAGATCCGGAAGTGCATTGTCTTATTCTGCGGATTGGACAGAGTGTTTGGGATGTCCTTGTGATGTGTCATTTTGATTTGTTCATGGTTGGAAGATCCACATGATGTTCATAGATCAGGACTGATCTGGTTCTTCAAGTCATTCGAATAAGGGAAACCAGAATAATATAGGTCAAGCATTTATTGCAAACAGATATTAGGGTTTGCGAAGCAATATAAGGGATTTCTCATAAATCACTTGTTCATTCTACACTCAAGAAGAAGTGACAAGTGGTGCTCTGCAACAAAGCTCATCAAGTTCGCCGAAGATCACTTGCAGAAGCTATTACACACATAATTCAATCCAACCACTCGGTATAACCAAAGCGCATAAGGTATTTTCCATTTTCAATATCTCACTGCAAATCTTTGAAAAATGGGTACTCCGAATATAGTTAAGATCTCTGATAGACCTCGCCCCACATTCAAGAAACATCCATACAAATCTTTGGAGGTAGATCCCCTAGGAGCCTTCTCTAGTGTTCCGCATGGTGTACTGCATACGAAGGATATTAGGGTTTACATACATGCGAATCTTGAAGACTTTGGAGAATCAAAATTGATGGATATCTATCACAAACAGTTGATAGACAATTCCTTTGAGATTAAACCTCAGTACAAAGCCATCCGGGATAAGCACTTTGCACAGTGCATTCATTTCCCCTGTTTTGAAGAAGATGAATGGGTCCGGTATGTTTTAAGCAGAGTGCATGATAATTTCCTATGGTTGAACAAGCCTTTCAAAATCACCAAAGATGCAATTAGGGTTGTAACCGGTCTGCACTCATCCGGTGGAATACCTATTCTCAAGTCTGTCAAAAATCAAACAGTTAGTGATGCAACCGGATCAAAATTTGACAAGAGAGCTATGACAATTGAAGACATCACTGAACCGGATGTCAAATTTGCATCTATGATAATTGGTTACAAGATCTATCACTCCAGTAGGGAAAATTCAGTACTGGGAACTGCAATTTACACAGCTTATCAAATGCTAAAGGAGAATGCAGACTATGATTTGTGTGAGCTTCTTCTAAACCAACTTCTGGAAAATCTGCAGAAGATCAAGAAGGACAAGAAGAACTCCTTCAAGTATGGCAGTTTGATCCTTTGTCTATTCTTTTATTACATGAATGAGCTTCCTAGATCCAGTGGATGGATATGGCAGAATGACAGACCAGTTGCCATCCAAATAAGAGATTATTTACATGGGCTTGGGGATGCCAAAGCAAGAAATACAGCCCTGTGGGATACTTAAAAAACTTCCAGAGCATGATGCAAGCAAGAGAAAGAATTCCCTAGTCCATTGTTGAAAAATACAAAGACTCAGTCTGCTTTATGGTTGATATTGATTAGTGCCTAATGGAGGTAGTGGAACCAAGGACAGTCTGGATCATGCCCCTGGGGTAAGAGGTTGATGAACAGATTGTGGAACTGCATGTTCAACACATGCTTAGTCAGCCCAAAGATCCAAAGGCAGAAAGGTTTGGAACCTTTGAGGAGCTGAGTGTGAAGATCCATGTGGAACTTAGAGAACCTGAGATAAAGAGGAAGGTGAGAAAAGAAGTAGAGCATATTGTTCAAGGCCTAGGCATCCCAAAGGAGCACTTGATGTCAACCGGGAAAAGAGGCGAAAGGCTGAGGAAGAGAAGAAAGAGGCAGAAAAGAAAAGCAAGAAAAGTACTCCAGTGGAAACCTCAACCCAAACCAGATCATCAAAGGGATCCACACCTGTCACAACCAAAGCTCAAAAATGTCAAAACCGGAAGGTCAGACATCCGGTAAAGGAGAGAAAAGGTCTAAAATAAAAGCCACAAGGGCTTATACAAGTCAGAAGATGAAGAGGAAACGGAATCAGATGAGGGGGTAAAAGAAATAAAGAAGTAGAAGAAGAAAGGATCCAGTAAACCCTCCACAGCCCAAGACAAGGAAGAAATGGGTAGAGAAATTTGTTGAAAAGCCCACCCTATCTCTAGACAGTGTAATCAATAGTTGCTATGGATGGAAACCTTCAACCAATGGCCGAATTCTATGATGACTACAATGAGGCTGATCAAAAGATCCTACAGGAACTACAATCAGGTATCTGAACATCTACAACAAAGCCTTCATTGAAATTATCTCCTTATTCCTAAGAGTCTAGAGAAGGAATTGGAATGAGAAAGGCAAATGCCATGGCAAAAGACCTTGAGATCAGGGAACAGATAGCTATTCAGCTATATCCTTCAATTGATCACAAAACAATGAACATGGTATTCAAAGATTGCAAGGATGAATTCAGGAGCAAAGCAAGGATGAATCAGCTTATGCTTGGTGAGACAACAAGGTAGCCAAGGACACTGAAGAGATCCTCCAGAATACATTCAAAAGGTTCAACATTCCTATTATAGAGGACTTGGGTGCAGAAATAGCTGTGGACTTGGAATCCTTCGCTCCGGGAGAAGTGGCCCTTGAACAGACTAGCATCTCTCCTCCGGTTTCTCCTACAGTCTCTGGATCCAAAGAAGAAGAGAAATTACAGGAGAAAGAAGCAGCGGTAAAAGAAAAAGAAGTTGACAGTACCAAGGGTGCAGAGAAAGAGAAGACTCCACAGAGAAAACCACAACTGATAGTGGTAATGAATGTGGAAGGAGAGAAAATTCCAAAGGACAGTTTCAAGACTGCAGAAGAGAAGAAACATCTATCTCCGCAAGAGACACTACACAAACTGTTCAAAAGTTTTTGAGCAAAGAAACAATAGAGATGATGAACCGGAGCTTCTACAAGGTCCATTCAACTTTGATTCCCTCTCTCCGGTACAGACAATGAAGATAGCTTCACTTTGCAAATGCTAAGGCAAATGAAAAACTCCTAAAGTCTCATATGGAAGACTGTGAGTTGATAGAGGCTGCTTCCGGAGTGCTTGAAAAGATTATGCCATCGGTCCAAAAAGATCTGACAGCCTCCTCTTCCGGTAATCTCAAAACCTTAGTCAGCAGTGTTGGTACACATTTTTGAATCCCTAGAAAAATTAGCTGAAGAAAAGGTCTGGAAGGAGTTTTTGGATAAGAGATTCTCAGAGGTACTAGGATTAATCTCTAATGATAGGAGAAATATGAGTATTGGAATAAAGAGCTTAGAAAATGCTCTTAAGGATGGCGGTGACATTTACAAATTTGTATCTCCTGGTCAAAATCAACAGTAGAAATTGAGAAGAAAATAAAAGAGGAACAGGACAAACTACTGAGTTTGTCTCAAAGTTTTGATCCTCTCTCTTCCTCCATAGTAAATCAAGAATGTCAAACTATTGCAATCACAAATGCAATCAAGAATTTTGAAAAGGAAAGGAAGAATATAATTAACCGGATGGGAGAACTTAGAAGGATTATAATCCCTAAGTTAGAAACTATGCATGAGGCCATAAGTGATGCTCAGACTACCGCCCAAACCAATGATCCGACAGATCTCAAGAGGGCAGAAGCTTTTGCATTTTTGTTGAGTGGTCACATTTCAATTCTAGATAGAATGAAGCAAAGTTGGGCTACAGAACTGTCCAATTGAAGACATCCTTTGCAGACATTCTTCAGTTTATGTGAGTATGTAATATGTGGCTAAGTATAGTAAAATTTTTGAAAATTTTGGTGTGCAGACCCTACCCTTTGCCATTGATGTCAAAGGGGGAGTGAGGAGTAGTGAAAAATGAGGAATCCAACTAAGGGGGAGCTCTAGAAAATGTATATAAAGATAGAGCATCAGCAAGGGGGAGCATAGTGTAAACACTTAGTCATTTTCACTAAGTGTTGCCATCAATGCCAAAGGGGGAGATTGTTGGCAAGAGAAACTATATGGATTCATGGTTGTTGTCATTGATGGCAACAAAGGTCATCCCACATATCCGCAAGTCATAGTGTGCCTCCACCGGAAGTCAGAATGAAGATTATTGTGGTCCGGTGAACAAGAGTAGAGCATGTGGCAAGGTCTGACAGACTGGTCCGGATCTCTCAGAGGAAGTATCTTGGTGCAGTGCAGATTTGGGAAGTCAAGAGGACTACCTTGAGTGGTATATTCCAAGGATTTAGCCTTCAGTGATGGACAAGGAAAAAGATATGAATAGTTGAGTACCGGATTCCTGAGTGACAGTGAGAACAGAGGAAGAACTGTCTGACAGAACATCAGACTATTTTCTGGATGTGTTATTGTTGATGGTAAAGGTTGTGAAGGCATGAATCATGTTTGGCCGACATGATTAATGATATCTACAAGTATATGCTTGATCCGCATTACTTGATGAGCAAGGATTCAGCCGACATAACAGAGTTTGTGAGAAAATAGATTGTTCCGGATGCCGACTAGAAAGGTGATGAAATTACTTGTGCAGATATATATGCATGAGGATTTAGTTGTGAGAGTTGTTGAAGCGATGATGATATATGTGAATAAGCGTAGAGCAGAGTAGAAGTAGTAGGAAAGATCTGGTATGTGAAAGGAAAGCAGAATAAAGAGAAGAGGAAAGATGAAGTGCAGCAGATCAGTGTACTGAGCCTAACCGGAACTGAACTCCAGCATATGTGGATGCTTCCAATCAGTTCAAGTATTGTATAACATTCTTTTGTAGACAGTGTGTCTCCTTGTAGGCAGTGTGCCTCTTTGTGAGTAGTGTGCTCGGGCAGTGAGCCCTAATTGGCAAAGTGCCATTTTGTAATCCTTACTCTTCTAACAGAGAATAATCTTTGGGTTAATCACCCCGTGGTTTTCTCCCTTAACATGGTTTCCACGTCAAAAAATACTGTGTCATGTGTTTCTCATTTCATGGTAATGTTTGTGTGTTTGATTCAATGCTGCATTGATTAATAAGAAAGTTCAAAAGAGGAAATAATTAGGATAACTGATTCACCCCCCCCCTCTTAGTTATCAACAAGGGTTTCTCTAACTTTGTAGGTCTACACTACCAAAACTAGGATAAACCAAATAGGTTCTCAGAGGAAAGAATCTAACCACACCCTCTAACAGCATAAGCACTTCCATCAAGTAAGGATTAGCAACCTGTTACTCACTAGGATCACATCTAAGGTGGCAAGGACACCCCAACTAGGTGCAAGACTACTTGCAACATAACACAACACTCACCAAATGTGATTACTAAAAGCAAGATTCAATCCAAATAAGCTCTCCACATATCTCATTCACATAGACACAGTCGTACATCTAAGCTCATACAAGAATTCAATTCACATCAAGTGATCCATAGTGACACAAAACCATTTCAAAAATTTCTCAACATTTTACACAATATTCATTGCATTTAACAACAATCAACGAATTCAATCTACCAAAGTTCTAGTAACATGCACACCAAGAACTAGTATATTCTCTACATTCTACTCCCTTATACAATCCATCAGAGGCCCATCATGACATGATAAAGAACATAACATGGTACATGAGGGTAAGTGCACAAAGATGGGGGACCAAAAGGGGTCTTAAGATGCCTTTTTTTTGAAATCAGGAAAGACCGATGTTGGATGAGAAATTAAAGATAGTTACACTCAAACTTGAAGATAGTTACACTTAAAATTTGAAGATACAACAAAAACAAGAGTCATAGTGCTCTGAATCTAGTTTCTAAACTACAAAATGTTGTCAAAAATGGTTGAGATTAAGGGGTTCAAAAAAGGGGAGCACACAAATTGGTCCTTTTTTTTCAAAAAAATACATAGCGTCTGGTGTGCTCCCCCTAAAATGTTAACCTTTTTTAGTATTTCAAAAATCACTTTGGTGAGAAATTAGCTAACACCATGTAGTTTATCCCTGATTTTTCTAATAATTTTGTCATGAATAATTGATTTTTTAGTAATTTTCAAAGTGAACACATCCTGAAAAATAGAAATTTGAGCATGTTCCCCCCTAAAATTTTTGAAAACTAATCAAAAATCCATTTTTTTTTAATGTGTAGAATGGAGTCTAGTTTCTAAAAATGTAATTTGTTTGAAATTTTGATGAATGATTTTAAAATAAAGTCAAAAATACCACACACTAGTTTTTGACGAAAAACGGATACACTAACAAAAGAAATTAAAGATGAAATCCTTAAGATACTCAAAATGTGAAAAAAATTATATGGTTAGAAGCTAAGAGAGCACTTAAAATCATGGTTGTATTTTTTGACTTGTCATTAAAACATGTGCAAACTTGATGGGGAGCACACTCCAGATTATGAAATTTTTTGTTACAATCTGGAAAAAATGCATCTTTAGACATCCAAAACACAGTCCAAGCCTTTGTTTGGAAGCCCAAGCAAATCCAAGCCAAAGAATTGGAATTACCAAAGCAAAGCATAATGCAAGCATGTTATAATGCCTTACATCACATAATGTGAGCGCGTTATAACACGTCACATTATGGTGAAATAAAATCATCTCTCCCTCCCTCCTTACCCTCTTTATTATTCTCTCTCTCCCTCCCATCTAGTTCTCTCTCTCCCTCCCATCTAGTTCTCTCTCTCCCCTCCTCTCTGTCTCTCTCACCTCTTTACCCCTTACCCTCTCTCTCACTCTCTACTTCCCTCCCCTCTCTACCTCCTACCCTCTCTCTCACTCTCTACTTCCCTCCCCTCTCTACCTCCTACCCTCTCTCACACTCAACTTCCCTCCCCTCTCCACCTTCTACCCTCTCTCTCACTCTCTACTCCCTCCCCCCCTCTCTCTCTCTCCCCTCTCTACCTCATACTCTCTCTCTCTCTCACTTATCTAACCTCTTAGTTTTCCTTTTCCTTTTCCTTTCCAATTTCCCTTTAGATCCCACCAAATTTTCCCTATTTTACTATTTTACACCTCTCCTCTCATCATTCTTCCTATCCAATGGACTTTTGTTTTATCTTGTTTCCATTTCATCCTCCCAATTTATATCCTCATCCCTCTTTGCATGTCCTATTTTTCGTGTTTCCATTTGCTTTGTTGATAAGGGAGGGAGAGGGTGGAGATGGAGGGGAGAG